>VWZT01002278.1:393888-424906 GCA_013397055.1 Pachycephala philippinensis
ATGGGTTAATAACCAAAATTAATTAATTACACATACTTTAACTTGAAAAAAAAAGCATTTTCAGTAATTTCCTTAATCCCCATAACTGGGATTTACATACAAAAAGTTTCTGAATACTTCTGAAAAAATCTGTTTGTCTTTCCATTACTTACTTCCTCTTGATGGTAGGGAGCACAACTTGAAACCAGCGTTCCTCTCGGATAAATGGAATGTGCTATCACATCATGAGATTATATACAGCTTGATCAGAGAGACAAAACTCTTCAGAGGATCTAGAAACAAAACTCTGCTGCTGTCTTCTGCAGCCTGTGACTAGACATTGGCAGGACAGCAGTTGCTGACAAAGTGCATGCGGCTCTATTCCCCAGTCAAGGTGTATCTTCTGCACTGTCATTTCAGGGATCAAGATATATCAAGTGCCAATTGTTCTATTAGTCTACCCACATTTGAGGACCTTTTATTTACAACGGGTAAGAGATTTCCATGCTCCCATGAGTTTTATTCTGTGATAGTGCAAGTGTGTTCTGAAGAGTAAATAAATTTTAAAAATAACGAGAAATTTACTTTGCCATGTACATCTAAAATGTACTTAATGGTATTTTGGATTGTTTCTTCTTCCACATGAGGATTGGTAATGATGGCTTTTTCAGAACTTAGGTGCTTCCAACAGCCCAGAATTACCTCATAAACTGTACCATCTTACTCTTTTTACTGCTTTTCCTAGCCTTGATCTAATGAACTGGCTTAATGGTACCTGGAAGGATAGAGAAGTGAAAGCCAAGGAGTTGGTAAATTTTCACTCAAAGTCCCATTTTAATTTCCAATAGACATGTCAATTAGTTCCTCTGAGTTTTCCAAAAACCAGTTTTCTGAAGACCAAAATTCTAACACTTAAGTTCTTCATATAGTTGGAGTAAAGAATAAAATATTTTCAAAGAATCAGTAAGATGAATGTAGATACCCTTATTATCCAGCACTGACCTGTTCAGCACAGATTCCCTGAGATTTCTTTCATCATTCTGTACTTCATACTGCAGCCCTCCCTCAAAAATCCTAGGCATTATTACTCTCTTAACTTCACAAAACCAAATCCATAGCAAGATATTTTCTCTCCAGAAATTTGGACCTTAGCCTGCTTGGGTGACTATATCTATCTGGGAACCATGGTTATTTCAGACATCTCATGCTGAAAACTCAAACAGATTGTATTTTCTGTACTTGGTCCTTTATGTTGCCTTGTTGTTTTAACTATTTCACTGTGCTGAGGTTTTTCCAGCATTTTGTAGGTTGCCTGTTTTCCCCAGATAACGGAGTGATCATAGCTGAGGAATTTTTCCAGATGTAGACTCTGCCTACTACGGACATGTTTTATCAAAGCAATGTTAGGGAGTTACTGTCTGTGGAGGGCCAGAAGTCCAAAATTTAAGAAACCCCAAGCTAGCCCCATACCCTCCGCATGTTTTTTCCCTGTGTGCCTTGAAGTTTTTTCTCCATTCATTTTATGAGGGCTTCTTTTTAGCCTCCCATGATTATGCCAGTGGAAATCAGCCACAGTACAAATGGGTGACTTTAAAATCAAATGCTTGGCATGGATGATTAGAAACGCATATTCCACTGTCTTCCATTTTTGCCACCAAGCTGTTTTTTCTTTCTCTAAAAAACTAATCTTTCAACTTCTTTCATGTATAAAAGGCATTTTGCAATAGCTATAGGTCTCACATGATAACTAAAGTAATGAGAAGAAGGAATTATCTTTTTAAAAATAAAACATAGGTGAATCATTTGACCAAGGGTATTTACAGTGAAAAGCATTCACCTTCTAAATGGAAGACCAGCCTAATCAGACTCGAGTGCAAAATACATTCTGGCCATGCCCTGTGTTTAGTGACTTCGAGCTCCAACTGCTGTATATGAAAGGCAGTTTTCAGTGTCAAATGCCATGAATGGGGTATGCTTTCTAAATAATTCTTTTCAGCTAAAACAAGACTTAAGTTTAATACATGCCTAAACATATCTGTCTATATATAAGAAGAATGTATGCATGTTCTCTGTTTCTGTGGATCACAAATTCTACTATTCTGTACAGCTGCTTGTTTTAAACACACAAATCTCCACCAACAGAAGACAGATGTTAGCTTAGATGTCTCTAAAAGAAGTATGCAGATAAACCTAATAAAGTACATCACTTTGTGTCTAACCTATTTGTTTTACTTACATACTTCTCCATGTTTAGTTTAACAAGGAGAGTTTATTTCATTTCAATTCTGGGGCAGGAGATACTTACAGAAATGAATGTGCCATTGTCTGAGGGCCTAGCAGCGGATGAGGGGAGAATGTTTACGCTGTATCATAAAGCATCGTTACCACACACAAAAAAATGTTTCACATGAAATAATTATCTTCTACATGAAATAATTAACTTCTGTTATAAATGAACACCTCTTTTGTAACTTTGTATTTGTAAAACATTAAACAAAGTGGTGTCTTTATCCAAAACTGAAGCTCTTGAGGGCTTCCAAACTAAAAGACTGTGGAACAGAAGTAAAGGCTTTGAATGCCTGGCATGACCTACCTCCCCTTGACTCAAGTAGCCATTCTGACATGCAACACTGCCTTTCATAGGCAGAAATTGCTCAGCACACCTTGTATTCTCCTCTAAGAGCCAAACTGCTAACTTGCATCAAAATCAATTGATGCTACTAAATTTAATTATTACACTCTTGACTACAGTAGTGCCAGAATCTTTCTTGCAGCCACACAAAAAGATGGCAGTACAACCTGCTGACTTAAAATCATAAATCCAAAGAAATCAAACTGCTTCTCAAAAACTATCTCCCCACTGCTCTCCTTAGGCACACTGTGATGCAGATATTTGGGTTCCTATCCTGCTTTTGGCACAACAATCAAAAATGTTTCCATCTCTCTTCGTATGACATTGTCAGGTTGTGAGGTTATAAATGAGAACAATAGTATGTAAAGCACAACAAAAAGATGGCAAAATGTATTCAGAACCATTTAGGTGAGAGGGCATTGCTGGTCCAAGCCTAAAGCAGCTGTCAATATTCAGTTTTATGCACCACTTCACATCTTTCTACATGCAATGAGTTTTCTTCATTTCACAAAAAATACACCTTCTGAAGGCAGAGATCGTGACTTTTGTAGTTGGCAAGCGCTTTACAAAAAAAAAAAAACAGTGACAAAAATACATCTTCAGTTATCTTCATTTCTTCCTGAGTTTTCAGCTAATTCTGTCTTCTCTATGCCGGGTTTTCAGGCACCATCTTAAGTTTCCACAATTTCACTAATTTAAAACAGGAGCACGAGCCTTCTCATTTTGTTCTCTCATATCTTTGGCAGGAATGGGGCTTCATCCATAAGACATTTTGAAATGGACTATCTATAATTGGGATTTCTACAAAGCTGGCAAATGTGCTGGTGACAGTTTTAGAAAAGACAGATAAGAAGGGAGCTGAGATTGTTTGGCTGGCACCCTGTTATCTCTGTGAAGGGACCAAAGGCGGGTGTACTGTGGGGTCTGGGGGAAAAGCAGGCAGATTGTCAAACAGACTTTGTCATTACAATTATTTTTAATCATGTTTATCACAAGAGATTTAAAATAGCTGTCACCTTATGTAAATTTCTTTTGTGTTCCAACAGCAGCCTATGTTTTCTCTATTTATTTTTGGACTTTAGGCTGACCAAAGCAGAGTCCCTCACTTCACTGGACTGTTCGGTCAACAAAATGAGCAATATACTCTGTGTTCTTTTGTACATCAAAACAGGCCACTGAGATTTAATAAAACATTTAACAGCTTGATATGCAAGAACATGTCTTTGTTGATGTATTGAAATTAATTAGCTGTAAAGACTGCTATAAAAATCACAAAATATTGTATATATCACCTCAGGCATTATGGAAGGCAAGTAGCTTCTATGCTGGCATTTGCAGGAATAAGCAAAATTAGTTCAGCACAGCTCACAGCTGTGATCACTGGAGTAAAGCTCAGGGTCTAGGGGCTTCTAGCTCTGATACTCTACAAAAAAGGCAGCTGTACTTTACTACTGGTCCACTGGGCCTGAAGCTAATAATTTTTAAATGGCCTGTTAGTTACAGCAGTGGCCTCAAGCTACCTCTTACTTCAAATCCTATTAACATTTGTGTATCTTTAAACTACTTTATTGTCTTAATTAGCATATATTAATTCGTAATTCCCAGTCAATCTGTTGCTATATACAGGAAAGAGAAATGAGAAAAACATATTAACAGTGGCCGAAGAGTTGGTGGATGAAATGTGACTGTGGTAATGTGCAACCAAACCAATCACACAAAACAGTGAGTGCAGAAATGCTTCTGTACACGCTGCTTTTCTCCACAGTGCTCTGCAGGACCAGACTACTGCCTTAGGATAAGCGATTGGTACTGCCTACAGGCATATTGGAGAAAAAGAAACTAATACAAGAAGAGTATTTAAGAAAACCAGGTTCAATTTTTTTTTTTTTAATAGTTATAAAATTAGATTGAAAAAAAATGAAAAGTTTTCCACAGTTTTATTGGTTACAGCAAGATGTACTCAAAACAGTTCTAATAAAGCAAGTTTTTCCTTTCACTCTGAGACTTATCTTCCTTACTCTTCTTTTTCAGGCAAAATTTCATTAACAGAAATGGAAATTTTCCCTGAAAAAGGATTGCGACACATTTCTTAATGCATATATGCTAACACATATAAGTACCTCTGTCATTAAAAACTATTAATTTCTGGTAGCTCAAAGCTACCATAGCATGTATTTTTTTAAAAAAAGTCACATTATATTTGTCTTGAAAATGTTTTATGATCTTTACATTTCTAACATACAGAAAACTCAATTAGTAGTTAGGTACCACAGTGATTTTATTACACAGATATGCAATTGCTGGCCAAAATCAACTTCTTCAACTCTAGAAAATGCTGATCAGGCTGATTATGACTTTTCAATCAGCCAAAGATTTAAAAGAAATCCTGACATATATCTAAACTCAATCAGTCAGGAAAAAATATACAGAGCAAAGCATTTTTTTCTCCGACACCGTTATGCAAAATCTAACTAACTACTCTTTGCCTGATTACTTTTTTTTGCTTAGGGGTAAACAAAGAAACGTAGATGCTACTCAGATGAAAAATAAAGAATATTTTTCACAGTGTGATTTGAAGTAAAAGGGTTGTTGTGAAAAAGGCATAATACACAGAAGCACAGAAAACTTGTCCTTTTAAAACTTGATTTTCTCTACAGTCTCTTAGCCTATTTTTGTAGGATGTCCACAATAGTTATGCTTCTATACCTACTCACAAAAGAAAGAGATACATTAGTCACTCTTTTGCCTAAGATAAAACATAATCTAGGTAGGGCCATTTAGCTTCCTTCCAGGTTCAGCTATAGTTAAGGTGTGTCTTGTTGAAATCACACTGAGATGATTAAAACAAACAAACAAACAAACAAACAAACAAACAAACAAACAAACAAACAAACAAACAAACAAACAATCCTTGTGTTTTCTTGGTTTTTAATGCCCGGATCTCTACTTCACATCCACACTTGCTGGGTAATTCTTCCTTTAAGTACAAGTATGATATGATCAACAGATAGTTTAACCGAACTAGCTGCCTAATTTTCTTCTCTCCTTTATTCCAGACTGAAAAAGAGGGATGGCCTGCCAGCTGGTGGCCTGTGAGAACAGAGAGGACGCTATTGGAGACTCAAAGGAATCTCCTCCAGCATCATGTTCCTTGTCATTATGTTCTGATCTCAGAGCTGAGAAACTCAGCACAATCCCACAGGATTTCCTTACCATGGTACTTTTTATCCTTGAGTTTAACTGAGATCAAAATTCAGAAAAAGCAAATAGAGATTTCAAGTAAGCTGTCTGGAGGGAAGGAACAGGATCACAGGGTAGTTCAGACTGGGAGTGACCTCAGGAGGTCTCTGGTCCAACCTCCTGCTCGCGGGAGGTCAGCTCTGAGGTCAGACCATGTTCTCAGGGCTTCACCTAGCCAAGGTTGAAAATCTCTAAGGACAGAAACCGCACAATGTATCTGCTCATTCTGTTCCACTGCCAGTCTTCAAAGGGGCATTTAAAAAAAAATACTCAGATTGAACCTCTCTTGATTCACTTTACTTTTCACTATCTCTCAAAGACTCACCCTGCCTCACTTCACTGAGTCCAGTTCCATCTCCTAGCTGATTTCCCATAGGCACTGTGGGCTGCTGTCAGGTCCTTTCCAAAGCCCTCTCTGCTTCAGGCTGAACAAGACCAGTGCTCCCAGCCTTTTCCCACATGGCTGGTGCTCAAGGTGAGTAATACCTATCTCTGATCTACCACCTCTGCCCCCTTTCATACAGCTCAGGATACTGATATTGGTTAACAAGCCCTCTTATAGATTTTACCTGAAAGATGTCACAATTTTCATTGCCCGTTGCAAGCAGTAAGTAACTACTGTGATCAAAGTCAGCACAGCTACTAGAAGAAAAAACACTCCAAAACCTTAAAAAGCAAGGCTTATCAATAGTAATGTCAATGAACACAAATGTGCATATATGTCTGAAAATATGGACTTAAACATAGATAATATTTTCACTTGATAATCATACTGTTCTATCTCAATACAAATTTGGACCACAAGTAAGGCAACTGCAGAAACATAGAGAAAGTCACACTCACTTATGCATGGATGAGCCCATGACAAAATGTTATTAACACATCGAGGAACATGTATTATTCCAAATCACTTACTAAACCCAGAAATCCAGACTGATCATTTATTATGGATTTGGTGCACTATGAGGTGTCGCAAAAACACAGCTCCAATTGATCAAATAATTGCATTGCCATAAATGCTGAGGGACAATATCCCCCTTCTGTGTGGAGTCACCTTGCCTCAAAGTCAGTGAAAACTGCTTCTGCACACAGAAGGGCAAAATCTAGCCTGAAGTCATCCCACAGCATCAGAAAATAAAACAACATATATCAATGAGTATTTTAAACAACACAATTTGATTATTTGACACTGTACACAGCCTAAGGCATAGGTCTAGACATGTCAGAATAGGGCAAAGGCCTTGCTCTTTAGAGGTTATATTTCATCCTGTCATACTGTTCTCTATTTACTGTCATATCTTCGCATTACCTCAAAGAAGTAAGTGGCAGAACAGAGCTGTAACAGAACACTTGTGGAAGTCAGTTCGTACACCGGCATAGCAGATTCACTTTATTATCAAAATTAGGAGGCTATGTAGACAGAGGACACACTTCATATGTGACCTATACCCTGAACTTGGTGGAAAAATTGTGAAAAAAATAGATATAGGTCTTTGAAATATATTTCAATTTAGCATTTAAGGAGTATCACACAGGTGTACATACATTTAAGAGAATCTGTTGGCTCTTCCCATTTTTTCCCTCATTATTCCCTGCAACTGGATGGATGGAGAACACAACTTGTGTTCCTCATCCCTTGACCGGTCATTCCAAGGCCCTAAAGTCTCTCAATTGCCCTTGGACCTCTTGGTGCAACTTCAACACTGCCTACCTGACAAATCAGTAATGGATAAAAATCTGAGGGCCTAAATATCTTTAACCTGGCCCCCAGGGAGGCAGGAAGTGGGTCCAGTCAGAATATTAGGCCTTATGTTCCCTCCAGGAGGCAGCCTCCTATGGCAATGACACATCTTTTTTTCTTTATGGAAGTGGCTTTGATGCAGGGTGTAGGATGAGTTAACCTTGGTGACACCTCCAAGGTAGATGAACCATCATCCTCGTTGTTGTTCCATCCCACCAACACAGCCTCACTCCTTTTATGCAGGGCACCTGGGGAGGCGAGGCAGCCACAGCACTGAGCGCTTCACCACAAAGCGTGTGAGGGACAGGGATGCTTCTCCTTAGAGATAAAGCAATGAGCTGATGGTTACCGAGGGAAACACCGACACTTCAGCTCCTCCTGATGCTTACATTGTGCCTGACACTGAGCACTGTGACACTTCAGCACTGAGCAGTGTTTTGGTTTACACTCAACTGGCCGGGTGAAGCGAGGTTATCGCCTTGCTTCACCTAAAAGCTCCTCTGCGACAAACTCGGAAAGTGCAAGTTGTTTTCTGCACTAGCCTTGCAGCAAAGAAATAGTGAATAATTTGTCAAAAACATATAACTTTGCTTTTAGTGTAACTCCAATCTTCTGCAAAATGCTGAGCAATCAGGAAATCAAGCAGCTAGTGAGATATGCCTTAAGCGGTCTCTGATAGAGGGCTCTCTTTTATCCAAAATGCTGCCAATTTTTCTCCTTGCTGTACTGCATCACATAGGCAATGACAAAATACCTTCTTTTTGCAAGGCTGCTGTCTTTAAATTACATCTACTACATTATGCACATTTTTTAGATATATAATAGGGACAAAACAGAGAATGATACAGGATACAAATACTGAAGCAGAAAGGTAGTTACCCATGTATATATGCACACACTCAAATTATTTTTTGCTATAATTATTTTTTGTGTATTATTTGTATTATTTTTGTGCTTTGTGTATTTAACACAAGAGAAAAGTTATTAAAAATTGTGACATTTGTCTGGGTTGGATTTCATAAACAACATGAAGGATTTTTAATTGCATAGATGATTACTTACTGACCTTTCTCTAATTTTCATCTGTTCATCTCTCAAGATCCCACATGTCAAAAACCAAGGACTACCAAATAATTTCAAAACAATAAAAATATCTAATGAGAACTAATGGTTCTAATTTTAGTAAAAGAGTCACAAGGGTAATATCACAGTGTAGAGTAAGATCAAAAAAACTCTCTTTTTTTGACATCTAAATAGGAATACTACTAGGAAAATACAATTTCTATAAATGTAGAGGTCTCTGACATCTACTCACAACTACCTGAAGACTCCCATCTTTCATCAGTAAAATCTAAATAAATAATTATATTTCAAATAAAATTAAAATATTTAACTTTTTTAAACTGAATTGGAAAATTTAGTTTCAGAACTGTCTGTCCTTAGTAATTTCCTTTTTCAGACAATTTTTCATTCTCATTTGAAACAGAGGTCTCTAGTCAGACTACAATTCCCATGATGGAACAAAACATTTCCCCTGGCCTCCTGAACAGGATGATTACAAGAGCTGCTGCCAGGGTAGAGGGAAGAAGGAGCAGTGGAGGAACAGTCTTTTTGATTTTCCGTCTTCATTTATTCAAAAGATATGTACGTATACGCCATATAATACAACTATTTGATCTTCATTATTTCTATAAATGTCTAAGAGCAAATCAGAAAGAGGATTTTTTAACATATGGCTTGGTCATACCTGACACTAGTGCTACTCAGAAAAACTGGCATGAGATGAGCAGTCTAACTTTGAGAGCTATGCAACTGGAAATACACCTCCTGACATTCAAGGATCATAAATAATGCATACACCTTCATCACTGCCAAGAGTTGAAACAAGCGCATCAAAATAGATAGTAGTTTTAAAAGGACGACAACAGGAAGTCATAATTTTGTAAGACAAAAATAGTTAACTTGGATTTCACAAAATACCACTTGTTCTGCAATTAAGCTTCGGTGACTCAGATTTTGAACTTGTTAAACAGAGCCCTGCAGTGATTAGATTTTTGTATTTCAGAAGATAACATTTCTCTAAGCTAAAATCACGTGTACACAGCTCAGTGCTCAGCTTACAAGCTGTCCAGAGATGGATTTGACAAAGATATTTTACCATCCTTTTTATTGTTAAGCTTTTCTCAGATCAGGAATGTTTAACTAGCTCCCCCAAAAAATTCAGCATCAGAGTCTAAATAGTCCCATGCTCAATCTCAGTTATCCTATTGACAGAAGACTCCAATAAATAAGTCATCTGTAGCTATGGAAGAGGAAAAGTTTGAAATCATCATGATATAGGATAATATAGATAATGTACGATAGCTAACATAGTAAGAAAAACATAGTTTTCAATCAAGAGTACAGTGACAGACTCTAGGAAAGATGTTAAGCCATTTATAATGACGGCTAATGTTCAAGATGAGGAAATGTCAATATATCATATATAGTAATGTACAAAATACATGTAATAAATGTCATATATATATATGGAAAAATCTCTAAGATATCAATATACACCTAACAGAAGTGTAAAACGTGAAGCAAGCTAAGGTGAAAGGTAATATGACTGTGCCAGTGTACAACCAAATGTCTGAGGGTTATGGAAGCAATTTCTTCTATGGAAAACAATAAAAGAAGTCCAAGAAGAAAAGCACATTTACTCCTGAAAGCAGTGGACAAGTACAGTAAGAAGCAAGCTGGAATTGGTAATGCTGTCCAAAAGGGCAATAGAAGCAGGGTTTGGTCAAGGATTTGGGCATCAACCAGGTTAATGCCCAAAGCACACGGGAAGAGGAAGAAGTGAATGGGCCCAGTGACATGGACTGGCCCTCTGATACTTAACAAGTGTGGGAAAGCTCTAGCAGGCCACCAAAAGGCAGAGTAATTCTGGTAAATACAGAGCAGTAAACTCTAACTAACAGTTGATTGTGGGAGGGGAAAAAAATGGAGGGAACAACCAGCAGAGTGGGGAAGATAAAGTTATGCAAGAAGCAGAAGAATCTTACAAATTAAATAAAGTAATTTGAAACATATAAAATTTATATATATAAAACAAGATAGTAAGCTTTCATACACACACCCACACCAAAAAAAAGCTTTAGCCCAAAAGTACTAGAAAACAGAATGGAGAAAATGCACTTGGGATTGGGAAGAAGAACTTTCCTTTGGATGTTTTCACTGAATTGTGTCTCTGTAAGGGTGTCAGCACGCAGGCACTGGCTGAGCCCTGCAGCCAAGGTGATGGACTCAGAAAGGAAGGACTTCAGTTGAGCCTGGGAAAAGCTGCTTCATTCATTTTCCCAAAACCATGTCTGTATTGTCCATGACAGTAATTGGTAAGGTGGCCCTTAGCTAATGTCAGCCAACCACACTCTTTATGAGATTATTTTTATATATACAAAAAAAAAGAAACCCAGACAATACAAACATACAAAAGCGAGAACCAAAGGGGAGAAAGAGAATTCCTCCCAAAAAATTAATTTTAAATTTGCTTCCTCAAAGCAATCAGAAAAAACATTTCTAAAGGACAGAAAAATAATAGCTGTGAGTCTGCATGCATTTAAATTAAGAGAAGGACAGAAAAGATACTTTGGCTTGCGCAAATTGCACACTCAAGCAGGACAGAATGAATGCAATGCATGACTTAAGAAAAGTAGGAAGAAGCAACCCAGCCATTCCAACGTGTAGATGAACTGCCCCATAAGCAGAGGCAGAACTTCTGCTGCCTCAGACACACGGAACTGCAAGCTGAATACTCAGGAAGTTTCATGAGGTGGGGGAAAACCAACACCAACAGGACATCATAGAATCATTAAGGTCGGAAAAGACCTCCAAGATCATCAAGTTCAACTTTCCAAAATACACTGAAGATCCAATCTATGCACTGTAAAAAACTGATTTCTCAGGGCAGCTAAACTGAGCTATTGCAGCAGAATTCATGAAGGCAAAAAAATCTTAAGATTTGAAAGAAAAAAGGCACACCCTTAAGTCATTTGTACAAGAAACACAATTCTGACATGAAATCCAGCTAGTCCCCAATGTACACAATTGTCTGCATTAGTAAAGCCTAAAGCATGAGCAATTAATGTTCTACCACTCTCAGGAAGGCCAAATACAGCCTATAGCTGAATACTGCCTTTTTCCACCAGTGGAAATTTCCATCATTCCATCTAAGAGATGAGCTACTGTTAACCCAGCCAATATTTAAAAGTAAGAGCTTTTGCTATCAACCAATCTACCATAACACCCTGGACACACAGATTTTTAGTTCAGAAGACACCATACTAAAATCTTGTCTAGGCACTCCCATTATATAAACTACAGTAGTTTATTTGCCCTATCTAAATTGATTTATTAAAACTTTGATGAACCTTTTACAGATTTTTTAAAGCTAAAATTTTTTGGTGCTTTTTTTGTTTATTTGTTTGTTTTTTAATTGTTACAACAAGTCAGCCTGATCAGATTTGAGAAAGGCAAGCAGGCATATTTGTAAATTAAGAGAAAGAATGGGCTACAAGACATGAAGTTCTTTCTTGTTTCCAAACCTGCATTTAAAATTACATGTGCTAGAGTCATAGCTTCTGGTACCACACTTTTGACTGATCCAAAGCACAGCCTGTAGATCTCAGCCCAAAAAGCACCAGTGAACCTTTACCTAAACAACCCAGTGCAGAATCCTGCAAATCCTGACTGTGACTGTAAACCCCTTTTATGTGAGGAACTGCACAACTGAAACAGCTTCCACTTGCTCTTGCTCATTGGTACAAATGTGGTACATTATACAAATAATTGTTTGACCTACAATAATTTTCCTAGATGGTCCATTCTCAGCTAGCACCCCTGCATGAACCATAACTTCAGGCTCATGTGCCTTAAGGTTATGGGTTCTTGGTTTTTTTTTTAATCTTAGAAAGTCTTAAACATAAACCATGTTTAAATTAATCTGTAGCAGAGGACTTCAATGTTTTGGGGGTTTTTGTCATTATTTTGCCACCAGTTCCATGCAGGCACACTTATTTTTCCATTTGTTTATTTCAAATCTTCTTTTGGGTATTGCTACACAGCTGGTTCATGTCAATAAGGCAGCAAAAGTCACCATATACCACTGCCTGAGGTAAACCCCCTGATAAACCTGGCTTCCTTCCATGTGAGACTGAAGCAATGCTTTTATGGGATCTGCTGCAGGCTGGTTATTGAAAATGGAAGATGCTTAGTGCTTTGCATGCATAGCCCTTTATAAATAATATATAAAGGTCAAATAAGTTATTTATTGGGTCTTTCTGCCCATTTTATGTATGCCACCTTGTTTCAGTATTGAAAGTCTGATTTTCAGTTGTAAATTCAAACTGATTGACAGGTTAATTTACCATGAGCTGAAAAACTGGAAAACACCGAGAAGAGTCATTATATTTTTTTGGCTCAGCCAAATGCAGTTGTCTACCCATATTCACTGATTTCTCTTGAAGCTGCCTTTTTTCTCTTTTTTTTTCCCAATTTTGCATGTTCAAACGTTGTTAGGTAATAGTCTTGCATAGGTGACTCACAGCAAAGCTGCTTCTTCAGTGATGGCCTGTCTCAATTTATTCAGTTCTATAAATCAACCTCACTCATAATTTCAGAGTATCTGCTCAAACTCACCATGGCAAAACAGAGCTCTTCTGTTTCCTCCAGGAATTGCTTCACCACGCAGTTCTGATATAGCCCAACACAATTTTGACCCCTGTTCCTCACCTACCTCCCTCTCACAAGTCATGTCTAATACATTTTTTGTCACATTGCATATGACATCTTCTTTGCTTTGTTCTCCTATTGCACCTTCACCAGCTCAACTCACAGCAATGCTTTCTCACTGGTCTGACAGAAATAACACTCGTTACTTTCTG
This sequence comes from Pachycephala philippinensis, assembly GCA_013397055.1. Classification (NCBI taxonomy): domain Eukaryota; kingdom Metazoa; phylum Chordata; class Aves; order Passeriformes; genus Pachycephala; species Pachycephala philippinensis. The sequence continues at coordinate 407,405 of VWZT01002278.1, forward strand.
GTCCGTGTAAGAGTCCTCTCTGACAGGGTCTCCCTTGCTGCTTCTCATCACAGCATCACCTCTGAGTTCTCACCAGTGTTACTTCTGAGATCTCCAGCTGCGGCAAATTGAAAGCCAATAGTCATGAAGGCATTATTCACACCTCATTTGTTACATTTCTCACAGTTATGCCCTCACTTCCCTCCATGGTTCAACTCCAATGGGATCACCTCCTCTGAAATGTTTGGAAAAGCTCCCCACTCCCTGCCAGGTGTCTCCTTGAGTCACTCTTCTTCCCTATGGCAGCTCTCAGGTATGCATTGCAGGGACCATAGGTACAAAGCCTACATTCACCTAGCCAGAACCGCTGGAGGAAAGAGGCTAGAAGCAGCCCAAAATCCAGCTGCTACTGCACGCTGCGTAATCACACTTCATGGGAATGAAAGTAAGAGACTGCCCACCCCCAAATGGAGCTAGGAGGCAGTGGAGCAGGAAGCAAATGCAAAGCTCTCAAGCATTTCATACTCAAGGGAGGACATGGGAGCGTTTCCCAGCCCAGCCCAGCCTGGAGGCCCCGCAGTGCCTCTCTGGCCTCGGCAGCATCCTCCGGCTCCCCTGGCTGCAGGGTTTATTTCTCCAGTGATGCCCGTGATGGGCAGCCTCACGGTGGTTCCACACACAGCCGTGGCAGGGGGCTGCGTGTCACCTACTCAAGAGCCACAGGCTGGTCACTCCTGACTTAGATGGATCAGTGAAGACAGCAACAGCTTAAATACCACAAATGTGTTAAATTTGGACTCAGACAGGAGCAAACCTGTAAATAATGAGGAGACATTTGCCTACCATCAATCTGACTCTCTGCATATTACATCTGTTCTCGCTGTTTTATGCATTTTTTTAGATGCAGGCTATGCTGTGTTCCACATTTCTAAAGCACTCAGTAAATTCTGGGTAATACTGGAATACTAATAGTAACAATAATTATGGCCATACTCTTGTCTCAAATACTTAATGCATAATGATTTTTCACAATATCAACATTCTATAATAATGAAATTGGTAACTTTTTTACAAATCATTAGCAATTAAAATTTATTTTTACACTATAATTTGAATATCTGTGAAATAACATAGTGCTAATTAGTGTATGCAGAACCTGACTAATGAGTAAAGGATATTCATTTGTCTTTTCTTTAATAAAGCCATATTTCTCTAAAATGACACAAAGAGTCCAACAAGAAATTAAATTCTATAGAAATAGTGATTTTCAGCACTAGCCATTTTTTTCAACAGTGCACCAGAATTCAAAAAGCGAGACTTTACCCTCTGCCTTATGAATACTAAACAGCATTCTTCATCTAAAGGTTAAACCAGAAAAAAATCAGTCTCTCTGCCTGTATTTTTATGAGAATTGCACAGTATTTTATGTGCATTGTTCTCTTTAAGTGTAGCTAAACCTGTATTGCATGTCAGCAAACTTTAATTTAGCATATTGTTTTTCCATAAAAACATAACATTATAAATAACCTTCAAAACACAATTGTGTATTTTCAGTTGGTGAAAACAGGTAATTCAAAAACACCTCTCCCCTACTTTATCTCATTCAGGAAATCCACAAGCACATTCCATGTCTTGAAAGGGACTGCCAATACATAAACATTTTGGGAGCCTTACATGTTCTTAAAAGGGCTCCTTTCACAAGAGGCATAGTAGTCACAAAAGCACGCCTATGGCCATTGAATTTAATTTACTCTGATCAGAGATCAAATGACAAAAGGAGACAGTTACGAAGCTGAAATATTTCCTAACAATTGGAGTCCATGGGCTGCATTACCCAACACCTAAACTAGGGATGAGCTAAGCGTGGCTGGATTGCAAAGTGGCCCAGCTATGAGCTGCAGTACCAGCACTGTTTTTTTGGCACATACATTTCAGGGCTTCAACCAAATGCAGTGCACACATGAAGCAGTTTACACCAGGGTTTTCCTGTTGTACACTCTCTTCTCAGAGCTGAACACAGGAGGGTTCCCATACCTTCAATGTGGGCAAACCACTGTAGCGTTTGGGCAAAACACTGACAAGTGTTCCTGCTTTCAAATACCATCAGCCTTCAAGATCAACACGATAAACCAGCTTAGTTAAAGATATTAGCACTATCATATCAGATATACGATGAAAATATGTGTCTGGGGGAAGGATGCTGACAGAGTTTTGCCAACACATGCAAGACAAGGAAGGATATAAATTTCTGTGTTGTAATTCAGTGTGCTCCAAACACAAGTACTCAGCAGTTAAGAATTGTTGCATCACCAGCCAACACATATTGCAATTGTTGTGGCAGTACAGCACTAGCTGTAGTGCTATGGGGAGTATCTCCAGTGTGATAGGATCATACTAAACCTTTATAAAGCAAGGAAAGATGTGAATTCATAGCAGTCACAAGCCTGCAGTTATCCTTGGAGAATGCATATGAAGAAAGATAACCAAAAATATTTTTCATTTACTGAGGGTAAACTACAAATTCTGGGTGATGATTAATTCATTGATTCATGAGAATAAAGATCTCTGGGGAGCATCACCAGTCCAGACTGACTTTCCAGGAATGCTGAATTTTATATCTGGATCTCTGCTTTACTAAAAATGGAGAGAAAAAATACGAATCAAAAGTAAAGGTGAGAGGGTATATTTGAAGGATCAAAGACATACTGATTTGAGGAAATAAAATGTATTCTTATGTTAGCTATAAAATAATATCTACAGAGAGTACCACGAGAGAAGACTAAAATACTGCAGACTGGCTCCACTTCCTACCATTACCTCATTCTTAAAAAAAAAATACAAATGCATCCTTCCAATCTAACACATTTTAGGAGACAGGAGGAGAGCAGGGTAACTATTTTGGACAGAGACTGCTATTAGCATTTCCAATACAGAGTTTATTCCAAATTTGGTGCTATGCCTCTGCAGATCTCAGATCAGAATCAAGCCTTTAGGCATTAACTGAGATAAACAAAGTATGATACGTCAAATCTAATTATGCTATAAATATCCAAATAATATCTAGATCTCTAAGGTAATTCTAAAGAGCCTCAGTGACAGAGAGGCAAATATGATTAAATTTAAACTGCAAACAGCTTGTGAAATATGGGAAATAGCATTACATGTGAAAATATCTGTAGGGAAATATTTTCTTTTAACTAATAAGGCAGGAAATTTTGTGACATAGTAAATGATTTTTCCAGTAGCTTAAGGCATCTTAAAGCAAAAGCAAGGACACTAAATAACTAGTATACATTCCAGCTTCAAAGCCATCATCAATAATACTTGTTTCATAACTACCGAGTAACAAAAAATAGTGAAAAGCAAAGCAGTAACAAAAAATAGTGGAACACCATCCCCTTCTTATACGTTTGCATCAATTATAATAATGAACTAAACACTTAAATTGGTTTATGATTCAGTTTTATTCTGGACGTGTAAAAATAAAGCCTTTCTCTCCTCCCCTTTCACAATTGTCATAGCAAGACTAACATGTCAGCAGATAATTCAAATACAATGCTTTGCCCAAGAAGGGTTTGAAGAAAAAAAATTGTTAAATGACAGACCTCTGCCATCCCATTTACTACCCATAGAGGCACTAATGTACAGTTAAATGCACCTAGCTGCAACTTTATTTTAAGATCAGACTGAAATTGAGCTTGTAAATGCATACCAAACATCTGTCTGACTCTGCCCTCTAGTCCTCCTGTGTGAGTTCAAGTCATAGAAGTCCACAGACACTCCATGGCTTTCTCAATCAAATGACAGAAATTCCAAAACTGCTCAGTGCAGTTTTCAGGAACAAATTTACATGCTTGTAAGGCACCCAGAGCCATATGCCCGAATTAAATCTATTTCCTTTTGCATTATCCTAAAGCACTTCCATTAACTTTTTACCTCTTTGAGCTATGTATCCTGACACTGATTCACAGAATATGTGGCCAGTTCCACGCTCGTATACACTGTGGGAAACCTTTCAAGAGAACCTCAGGAACATCTCCTGGCATGAAATCTTATACACTGCACTCGTTAAATCTCCATCTTTCCCATGCAAACACTGTGCATATGGAGCGCCTCCATCTTACATTCAAGTCCAATGTCAGCAGCTTTGTTGTATTCTCCCTTGTTGTATCACTGCTCTGTCAGTGATTTAAGTTGGTTCAGTTCACATGTCAAGTGATAAAATATCAGGGTAACTCACGTTACATGCATGAATATAGCTAAAACCTACTAGATCTTGACTGTACACTAGGTTGTGGACATAAATGTTCTCCTCAGTGATCAGTAGCTAGAACTTGTTTCAGCTGTGGGTGTTACGGACAGGACACACACCCAGCCACACAGGCTAAGATGGGATACAGCTTGGCCAAGGTGAAAAGCCCTGAGTAGCCCAGAATTGTCCTAAGCTTTCAGGTTCAAATACAAAATTGTGTACACAGACTCATATAATTCTAAGATGCAGCTTCTAACTTTGGGGATGTGAGTAGAGAGATGTATAGAGAAATTAAACATCAGCTTTGACAGATACAGATTTAACTACTGGGAAAGTTCTGCAGCAGCCAGCCTGCCGCATTCCCACAGCCTGAATTGAGGCCAATGACAGATATATTTGCAGGTCTTCTTCCAGTGCTGAAGGAATATATTTCATGGCTTAAGAAAAGTGAAGTCATGTAAGAAGAGCCAGATAAAGACAGAAACATCACCTAAAGGAAGGATTATTCTGAGCTGCAAGAGGAGACTTTTCTGAGCTGCTGAGAGATAAGGCAGTGCAATGTGCAGTGACAGATGCAATCCCAGTTCCCAATGGACATTGCCACAAGTCATCTTGTTAGCTATGCCCATTCTCAGGTCATTTCACGTGCCCAAAGTAGCAACATAAGTGGGCCCACAGGAAATCGGCCTGCTGGAAGAGTCCTCTCTTGTCTTGGTACCTGGGTAGCAATAGAACGTTCTTCACAGAGCCTTTGAGCATGGCTTTCAAACAGAAGAGACCTTAGGAAATGATCCATTTTCTTCATACTCCTTTGAGTCACTGCAAATGGAACCGGAGGCCTTGGGCACTCTACACAATTCCTTTATCACTCACAATTCCCTCACATAGCACCTCAGAAAATGCAAAGACTGAAAAAAGCTCTCCGGCCCCTCCAGCAATCCACCTTTTTCTCCCCATTCACCTTGTAATCAGATAGCCTCACCAGACATTACTGGGTAAAAAATGTCTGGTAGGTTATGATTTTGGTCAACAATATGACATCTTTAAATAGCACCACAGATGTAAACAGACAGAGAAATTACCACCTTGATCTGAAGACTTAATCTAAATTAGACCCACTGAATAGCAAAACATTATATTTGCAGGAGCAAGTGCTGAACAGAGTGACAGAGGACTAATTGCACAGATATATTTCGCAAGAACAGCTTTATGGAGAAAACTCTCATGTTTACAAGACTGTCTCTACTGTTGGACCAGGGAAGATTACAGGATCTTAGAGACTGCCTCGAGAAAGCCAAGAACCAAGATATACATCCTGAAAGCAACAACATGCAGTTACAATCCATACTATTAACTATTAAAATATGATCTCATAGACTTAAATAAATATATTTTTCAAAGGGTTCATTTTTAAAATTTACATTGATTTTAGGGACAGAAATTCACCACATACTATAAAACCACATCCCAGAATTTAAGGTCACAGACACATATTTATTTTGCAGGCAGCTGGAAGAGCTGCAAATGTTAGTACCTCAGGCCATTTTTTCCACCTCCATGTTGGAGTTCACCATGACAACAGCAAAGCAAACTAAATGGAGCCCACGAGGGCTTCCTAGACTCAATGCCCCAGCGAAAAGTCTTTTTTTTTTTTTAAATCTTAAATCAACAGTGAAGGCATTTCAATCTAACATGCTTGACTCCACACTCAAACAAGGAAAAGGTCAAGGGAATAGGGAAGGCAGCAGTTGCACACACACCAAGTTGTACAACAGCAGTAACACGGAGTTACAGGGAGTTGAGTTACCAGCATTAAAAGCATCAGCAGATAGCTCCAGCAAAGAACAGCTGCCATTGCCAAGGAATTCACTTAACAACAACCTCAGGCCAAAATATCCCAATGAGCAATGTTCTAGAGGAGTCTCCGGATCCATGATGGGACCTGCTTTCCAGTTTCTTGTCTTTGAAACACATCAACTTACAGCTGTGACTTAGCTTACAGTTAAGACACAAAATGTTTACAGACAATTCTAAAGAAAAGATAGTAAATTACGGTATTTTTCTACTGTTCCATTCACTTCTAATTACATACATGCATGTAAATTATAATGAACACCAGCTGATTTATGGTTCAGCTTTTGTTTCATTTCTGAGATGATATGCAGATCCCTAGACTTTGACGTTATGAACATAAACTCCATATTTATGTTTCTTCATTTTGTGTAATGTTATCTTCTTTGTAATTTAACTGCAGATTTCATGAGTTCTTAGAAAACTATTTTCCCTATATGGAACAGTAATTAAAACACATCCCAGGTTCATAAAGTTTTTTGCAGACTTGCCCCACACCCTCATTACCTGGATTTATGCATATAATTTAGTGTTCTGATATTTTCTCTCATGTTATCAGCCTTTAGTATTAACCCATATATTTTTTTCTTGTAAAATCTCTTATTCAGATCATGAATGTCTTAAGCTTCAGGAAGTTGAAAAAATTGAATGTGATTTCTTTCAACAGAAATACCAGATGCATCTTGCTATGCTTCCATATTATGAATGAAAAGAGGCATTTAATGATCCAGGAAATTTCTCCCTAAGTATCTGCAAGCACAGTGGGTTTTTTATTTGCATTTTTTTTCATAGCATTCGAAATTTCAAAATGCCTCTGTTTCTACAAGTATAAGCAACATTTACTTCATGGAATTCTGTTCACAGTACTTGTTTCTTACATTCTGCATTGTGAAGGAGGCATTTAGTAGGTAGATGAACATTTCATTCAAAATCAACATGCAATGGGTAATGAGAATAAGACTCAGAAATACTGCAATTTCTGCATCCTTAAAATATATAATTCAATGTTATTTATCATTCTAAAACTCAGAAGTTGGCTGCAATATGGTCATATGAAATTGAATGTATTTTCTTTCAGGAAGTAGCACCTGTGAATAGTACCTGAAAAAACCCTTTTCTGACAACTAAGATCAAGGTTCTGGCTCTCAAAGCACCCTAGGCAATGACTACCATGCACAATGGTTTTATATAGTCAGAAAGAAAAAAAATATTAAGTGACACAAATATAAGGCCATTATTTTATAGAAATTATTAACCAAGCAACAGATATTAGAAATTAACTGACAGGAGAATATCAGAACCCCCACTGAAATTTTTAAGCTTTTCAAGACACCATTGTTCGTTTTTATTAACTGTATGAAATAATATTTATTTTCTATGTCTCAGCCTTATTCCACTGTACTTTTTCCTATTACTCATCATATCACCAGTATGTAAGGAGATAACTGTCTGAAAGTATGTTGATTTAAAATTAGCAGCAGGAACAGCATCTCTGACTGCTCTTTATTTGTAAACTATTTGTTCAGCTCCATTTTTCAACATACTTGCAAATATTACACAGACATTTGAGCCATTAGGACTGGATTGGAAGGGTAATACACTTAATTATGGGTTGAAGTGATCTTTTATTTAATTGAGGCTGGCTCACAAATGTGGATCCCGAATACGCTCACCCCAGCACCATACAACAAACTTGCATTTCTATTATCTGTGATCTGACAAATAGCATATTACATAAATCTGATGTTACACAATGATACTGTTATTCAACATGTATTGGCAGTGAGCTATTTGGACAGCTGTTATTCGAGTTAGGATGACTATCAAACCTTGTCTCAGGTAATCAAAATATAAAAGTGATCAAAAGCAGATGCTCCTACCACCTTTTAGTAGCAAAGGGAATCTATCTGAACTGTTTCCATGTTACTGAATTTCCTGAATTTACTTAAAACAGTTTTGTTAGCTTTCAGATGTAAAGCAAACCTTAATATTTTGAGTTTCTCTCTGTCTGCTGTGGAAGGATGCCCTGAGGAGCTACCCTTTAAAGGGTCTCCAAACACTAGTGATCTACTGTTATTTAGACACCCATATCTCCAGTACTTTACATTACACCAGTCTCAGAGGATTAGCATGAAAAGGGTAATACTTTCAATCAGCTGATACCTGAGGAGGGACTAGCACTGCTGAATTTTCAGTTTTACTCCCAAGCCTCTATGTAAGCTGAGTCAGCAGCTGCTTTATTTTAAAGACTCTCTTTATTCACCTGCACTGCTGCAAATTGATAAGACCTATAAATTCCAGTTACCTCTTAGAGGGCTGCTTTAGAGATTAAAAGCATATACCTGCTTTGATACCACAGTGTCGCTCCCAAAAGGATTAACAGGAGTTAAGTGCGTGCATGATAAGCAGGAGATACTCTACACCTCCCCCCTACAGAAGGCAAGAGAGGAAACAGACGCTGCACAATCCTTCAGAGAAATGCAAAGGTCATGCAGGTGCACTGCTGACTAGACCACCCTTTGCTCCCTCAAGCAAGTCTGCAGCACGCTGTATGCTTCATGTTAGGAGTTCAAATCCGAGCAAGACACAGCGCCATTAATTAGACACTAAAGCCCTCTCATAAGAAAGGGCTTCACTGCACATTTGCTACAAACTGGTAATACAATTTCAGCTTTCCTGGTGCGCCCAAAAATTACATTTCTTTCTTCTACACTGCAATTGCTTCTGATTTCATAGCCGTATTGCATGTGTTCATAAATCAGCACAGGGTATTGGACCATTCTGCTCTGTACCTAGTGCTTTTTACTTCATACTGGATAATACAAAATAAAGGTAAGACAGCGACTGGTGCTATATAAATTTGATGACCCATCTGGTGACAACTGAGAGAAAACGTAGCATCAGATCAATTCATACGCTCACTAATTCCACACAGGATACAATGCAACTCGACAGTACTTTTGTCTATTGCAGAACTATTGCTCCCTGGTTATGTAGCAGGTTCAGCTTATGAGTGCAGGATGTCATTTTTTCTTTTAGATTGCACACACTAAAAATAAGGAAAAAAAGCACACTGTATAAAACAGAAAATATCTTTATGTAAGGCTGTGTAATTGAGCTCAGGAAGTGGGGACCATATTCAGGATTTAGCTTTTATAATTAATGCAGTTCAAAATGGACACTTTTTTTCTTTTTTCATCCTAAAGATACCTGTTACTAGTCCTCTTCTATGCCAGACACTCGTGTAGAAAGGATTTGGACAAAGCTTTTGCCTCAGCAGCTGAACAACAAGCAAGTAATTTAAAACAGAACTAACATATTTAGTAACTTTTTTATATGATGGGAAGGGATATTGTAACAGTTCAAACAAGTTACAGGCACTTATGGTTCAAACAAGCACAGATTTTATGGCAAGCATTTTCTAAATTAACAATGAATAAAACAGTAAACAGTTCCACAACAAATGAAAATAGTAGGTGCTTTTATTCTCTAAGGGCTCTTTCCTAAATACATTGTGAACTACCTGAGTATGGGGCACATTATTGCAGCTGCCTTCACAGGAATATCTTCTCCTGACATACAAGTGACAGGATGCCAAACCAGGCTGGCAAGATCTGCTAAAACCTCTTTATGCCACAAGTGCTGTACAAAGCTGCTTGTGATGGTGAAGGTCTAGTGATGCGGGTGAAGAGGACAGGAGAGATCGGAGGAAGGCATGAAGACATAGTAGCTGTAAGAAATGGAGGACCTCTACAAACTGAAAATTCTCAAACTGCCAAGCAAGTAGACACAGTAGGAAGGACTTTCCTGGGTGGAGAATGACCCAAGGAAGCACATATCCAAACAAGGCAGGAGCTTGAGATGATCTCAGGGCACTGGAATGGGAAAAGACACAGTGCACAGAAAACACTCTGGAAGAATTCTCTACTGAATCCCAGTCTCACTAGCTGATTTACCTAGTAACGTGGTGTTAAAGCAAAGACTTTCTAAGGAACATGCAAAATTCCCAACATGTTTACACCATTCAGTATCTCACTATTTATTCAGAGTGAGTTTTATCTATTTAGCTGCCTTGTATCTTACCTGGAATTAGGGTTAGAAATTAAATGAATTTGAGAACAGTAAACATACAATTTCACAAACAAGTCTGTGCTGGAGTATGGATTTGAGGCACAGGTGGGATACACAGACAGATCTTAGAACCAGGAAACACCTCCAGGTCCAACAACCCCGGCACAGTCACCACAGCTGGCACAAACTGCAGCCACAGCAGAAGCCTCCTAAGGAGATTCTGGAACAATGCTACCACGCACTCAGCATCAGCACATGTAAGCCATAAAGCTGCTTTGGCTGTTTTTCAGCAAGTTCAAATCAAGACAACTTGCCAAAAACTTCTTTTCAGGAAGCTCATGACAAAAACCAGGGTAAAACAACTACTGCAAATTGAAGCCCTCTGTCCATTTCTGCCTTTCAGTAATTCAGCATGGGCATGCCTCACCCTACTCAGTCCCTGCAGGCACTCACGAGGTGCATAAAGTGGCTAGATTAGACCTGAAAATATAGCCTTGACCTTGAAACATTGCTTATTAATATTATTGTTTACATTTACCTTGCAATTACTGAGATACTCTCCAAAGGTGACTTAAGTAAGAAGGCAGAAAGAACAAGTACTTTCATTTTTTTTATGAGTCTATTGTTACGACATTTGTGTAAAAACATCAATTTTCCAGAGATTTTGTACCAATGAAACAGTACAGACTTAGATGGCAGAAGTGAATGTAACTACACTACATCTCTACTGGTGTTTTAATGTATTTCCTTACTGATTTTGCAAAACTCAAAGCATAAAATCACATGAATGTTTCCTGTCATATAATAGAGTGCATTTCCATATAATTAATATTTAATAAATGCATGAAAGAAAGCTTGTGGAAAGGCAGAAAGGGACACAGAGAAAATGAGAAGGGTGCAGCTTTTCTAACAGCACTGAAAACAATTCATATTGAAGAATTTTCTGTCTTGATTTTCTTCCTCCATAGATGCTAAAGGCCAATTCCCACTGCATCCTTCAGGAAAATGGACAGTCTCCAAGATTTCATTCTTGTGAGCATCAAGTCCTGAACACTACAATGCCAGAAATACTGGAAAACCCTTGAGTTCACTTCCTAGGAGCCAGGGCTTTACCTTTAAATAGCAAGAGAATAACAGAGTATGTTGCAGATGTTTGTATAGGGTTTACACACCCACGATCCTGACAAAATTGCGCTGTTTAACTTCTGTTTGTGGATACAGGCAGGTCTCTCCTGTGTCTTTTAATTATTCCAGTTCTGCCTTTCTACTATACTCTTACAAACATAAGGAATTGCTAGAACTCTAATTATGTAGTAAATAAACAACCTTTACAAGAAATTTCTGGATGCAAACTACGAAGGAACACATGCATGAGGGGGTTATCAAGGCCAACACCTCCAAATCCATGAAGTCAGGCCTGATTGAGAGAGCTGCCCTCAGGGCTCTCCATCAGTTAATTTCAGTGGGAATAGTAAGACATTCTCACACCTCTCAAGCACTTAAGCACTTGGTATTAGACACCTCTAGTAGAAAATTTAGGCTAAAATATCTATTTTTCTTCCTTTCTCATACCAACGTGTTTTATCCATAAATATTGTACAGTTTGGTACCACTACCACCTTACCAACACCTGCCCATATGAGCACTGTTGATTTATTCTTTTTGGGGGGAGGGCATTCCTACTCTCTCCACTGATCATCTCCTGCCCCTGGGCAGGGACTGATTCCTTATGCTGCTGTAGTGCCTAGCACAGCATGTCTTAGATGTTACCACCTTCAAACTACAACCACAGACAATACTAACACACAGTACACATGGTGACCACAACCTGTGACTTGTTGAAATTAAATGTTTCCATTAGACTGACTTGTGGCAGTGAACAATTGAACTGGACAATCAGAGTGTGACACATCCCTAATATGACACCTTGCACTCTAAACCTTCACTGAACACTCACATAGGCAGCTCCCAGCTATCTGCTTTTCTGTATACTGCACATTCTAAATTCAGCATTTTATACACTCAACATTCTATATTTTTATACTAAATCAACACTTACCATTACACTTCTGTTTGACTGAAAAGTTAAATGCATGAAAAATGTTATTCCTTCCAAAGAAAATTTATACATGAATAATATCCAGGGATTCATACACTGATTCAGGTATGAAAAGTATCCACCAAGTCCACTTAAAATAGACGACAAATGGGCACATAAAAAGCTTGTTGAGCTGCTGTAAGTTCTCCAAGAAAGTCATAAATCTATGTGATGGTTTCAGTACCTTAGTGTCCAAAGAGAAAAATACACAAGGCAGCCAGATTATGGAGAAGTAAAGCCTCTTTACATACATTACTGGTTTTTAGGACAATTTACACAGTGTACCCACGCTACCCAAAATCCAAAGCACCTACAAACCAAGAACTACCTGGTATTTTCTCAGCCACACTCACAAACATGATATAAACAAAACAGAAATTTCAGTATAAAAAGTATGGTCCTAGTTCAATACCACACAGGTCTTGTTTCTAAGGATTAATCCTTTAGCTCCCAAGAATCTATTGGGATCTAGCGGAGAAAAAAAAAAAATCCAAAAGAAATCAAAGCATCAGTTCCCGCATGCCAAACAAATCTCCACACCACCATCTTGCCTGCTGCATACAAAGGAAGTGTTAATGGCATGTAGCTACTACTGCAATAAAGACAACTGATCACCCTAGAAATTATCTAACAGTTTGAACCACATGAACTCACTCTACCAGTGCCAGCTCACGTTTTCTCTGTCAAAGCAGAAAGAACCCTGCTCCCATCATAGTCCCTGACACTCCCCTGCCTTGCACTTCCTACAGGCAGCCTCATTTGGCAAAAAACCTCCCCAAAATGATATTAGAAAGAGTTGTGTACCACTAATGTGGCTCTGACTGTGCTTTATAGCCATCCTGTACAAAGTACGGCAGAAGCTCGTCCTTCATGTCTCTGCTCAGCAATGAAAAGCAGAACAGCCTGATGAGGATCTGAGATGACAAGCCAAGACGGCACATCAGGATATTTTAGGTCTTCAACTGGGAAAGTACATTTCTGGCTCGCACTGCAGCCAGACAGCCCACCCTGGCGAGGCTTGGGGCTGGTGCCTGCAACCATGTTATAAGTGGTTCCTACGAGGAAACCTGGGAGCACCTCAGGTATTAATAAGATTTTTATAATGCTCCTAACTGCTACGTGAGCCACTGCTGACAAAGAAATGTAAAGCCAAAATACTGAGTTCTTGCTTAACAGCATTTCATCAGAGACCATTTCATTTGGCTTTTAATTAGATTAAACCAAATCAATAGTGGACACGAAGGTCATCTGTTTTGCATCCTTCCTCCAAAACTACAGCCTGGTATTACTTTTATAATAAATTCTTCCGAGGAGATAATATTCCATTTTTAATATTATAACTAGAGTTTCTGTAACTAAATAGTGATGGCTTTCTGACACTAAATAATACATCACATCTATTCAAAGTACAGAAGAGCACAAAAGACACTGAAAAGCCTAGGCATATGGTTGAATAACATGCCCAGGTATGTCAGATCATCTCTTTACAGAGACTACATAATAGAATTTTTAAAAGGCAAAGTAAATTTAATAGTAACTTGGTTTTACACAATTCATAGAGGCATTTTCTCTGATAATGCATTTGTTTCTCCAGTTTGTACATGGCTATGACTGCCTTTCTTTGGCACAAGAAAATATTCATCCTGATACTGAGAAAGTTGTCAGCTAAGAATGTAGCTTTGCTGTCTTAATGTGCTTCTCAGTACTAGGAAGCATACACCATAAAGTAGGTTAGAGATAGCAGGTGTTTTTGCAAAATTTTTTGGAAGAAAGTTTTGCTTTGTTCAGCGGAGAAACATTAATTTCATTTCCCTTCTTCCTTTGAAGTAGTATTTTAAAACAGGCTAAAGTACAAATTTCAATTACTCATCTCCAAAGGATGAAAATAAAAGCATAAACATTTCTTAATCCAAAGTAAAAAATCATCAGTTTTATTTAAAGATTTTAATTTTGCTCATTTTTTAAACAATCTACAGAAATCCTTTGGAAAAAAAACACCATTTTTTCCAAAATCTATTGTAAAAAATAATGTATCTGGAAAAGCACCTCCCTTTTCTAGAAACCTGTAGGACAAAAAAAAACCCCTTATTATAATTGGCACATAAAAACATATATATTATGCTACTTTAAAAACTATCTCAAAGCTATTATGTAAATGTACATTTTTTTCAATTTGAAACACACGTGCACTTCTTACTCCAATTCAGCAGCAACACTAGAACCCTTACTATAGTCCTGAATTCACAGATCACATTTTGACTTCCATCTGGTTTAAAAACCGTACTTGTATTAATGAAAATGATCTTCAAGCAAGACAGAGAACACATTTCATCATTCAAGAATATACTGTGCATGTTAAATATAAGGACTAAAAATTATACTCTCTTAGACATATGTGTAAAAGTACATTTCCATCCATTATCCTAAGTGAAGAAACTCCACTGTTCAGACACTTGGAAACCTCAAGGTTGTTGAGTTTATTTCAGCTTCAAAAAGAAGTCACCTCCAGTTAAGGCAAGCACTAGGACATTTGAAGTAATAAAACATTTAATATTAATTATAATATTAATGGTTATCAATCTGTTAATTATTTGAACATTGCCTGAATAAAAACATGACTGACATTTCAACATTATTACCCAGCTATAACAATATTTTATGAGACTAAATTTGGCAGTGCAACCTTAAGTACAGGTTATCACTGCAATACTATAATGAGTTTAGGCTTAGACAGTGATTTATTTCGATTATCCCTTGTCAAGTCCACCATGTGTTTTACTGAGCTGAGGAAACACGCTGTCAAGCAGATCCACCCTGAAACTGAATGTTGTTACAGTTGATGTTAGTGAGATTTTGTCCCTGTTTCAATGCATTGATAGAAATGAGCGATTTGTTTCATTTTTTTAAAGTACTGTCAGTTAAGCTATTATTTTATTCACTCAAGCTGATTTTATGCTTTTTAAATCCATAATCAATTTTAATTTTGAGGTATGACTTCTCTTCAGCAGTGAATTCCTGCTGTTATTCTGTGGCAACACCACACTTACTGTCAGCTCCAATGGTTAACACTGCTGTGTTTTTACCTTGTATTGCAAATCTAACCCAACATCTTGAAGTAACAGATTCCTTTTAAAAACTCCACAAGGTCTGAGCCTGAGGTAGCAGCACTTGGATAACCCCTAACCTGCATTTCCACATCCAGCGTCCCACCCCAAGCTGGTCTCACTATTCCTGGCACTAGAGAGCTATTGTTAGTCACAGTCCTCTTGGAGAAGTGACACAACTGGACATTCTGAATTACTGCCCAGAGCTACTTATACTGCCCTCATTTAAGAACTCTATGTAAGCTTTTCTTATTTCTATGGCAAGAACAAGTGGTAATAGCATTTGGCAGTATATTTATTTGATAGCTGTTTGCAGCTACACTAGTCATCACTGTAGAGAAAAGACATGTACCATGGGCCTGTGGTTAATTTTTTTACAAAAGGCAAGACTGTGTATTTGCAGTGCAGTAAATATTGACTTCCTATGAATGATCACTTTACGTAAATGCTATTTTCTGGCTGTAAGCTTCCTTGCTGATTATTCTATCTCTTCATTAATTTGTGGTACAAAGAAGACTGGGTAATGTTTAATTGCCACTTGAATCCCCGAGAAATCTGGTGGAGCCCCACTGTCATTTTTTATTTAAATATATATTATCTTGTCAGTCAACCTGGAACAGTGCAAGCTGGTTAATGTTATAGTCTACAGACACTGTGATGTATATTTTAAAGGTTTAAATTATAATTTTTAGTCAATAGAGCACAAAGAGGTGCAATCTTTAATAGCATATGATAACCGCCTTCTAGAAAGGCCCCCTATGAGTTACAGGGCAATTCTCTTAATTTCCAGCTGTGCTTAGCACTTAGTACACTGACAGGAGCCCACAGCAGCCACAGTCACTGCGCCCACAGGTTCACTGTCATGAAGCTGGGCTGTGCTGGCAGGGACAAAGGCAGACATGGCTCCACTGTGTCTTCTTCCTCTGCCCCTTCTGCAAGCAGGGGATGACAGCTTGGCACAGGGATTTACCAGGTATATTTTCAGTTCAGCCCTGCCTTTCTTTGGTTCATTTTTTTCCTCTGAGTTTTACTCAAGTTGAATTTTTTCCTCTACATCTCTAACTCTCCTTGGCTAATCAGTATGATTAAGTATGCCACTCATGGCTTAATTTTGAGTGTACTGGTGGGCACTGGTCCCAGTACATGAGAACCTATTATTTGACTTGTCAGACATGACAAATCCTCAGTGTACAACCACTGTGACTCTAACAAAACATCAGGTAAAGCTTTATAATGCCCATTCTACAAAATTCATGGTGCATAATGGTAAACTACATGAAACTCAGCATGTGGGATAGCAGAGCACTCTGGAACTTGTGAACAGTCAATAAACACAAACTTAGGTGGTGTGGTTGAGGAATGCATTTACTGCAGATAGCTCAGTGTGCAGCTGCAGTGTGAGCTGCAGTTTGGGCTCTGGGTGTCAGGGAATGATGGGAGCCCCAGGCAAAAGGCTGTGAACTGGTGCTGCCCCTTTGCACAGCACAGAGACCTTTGGGGCCAGCCAGGAGAGGGACACTCAGGGACTCAGCAGGAGACAAGGACTCAGCAGGAGGACCTCAGACTTTCATGAGCTTATTCTGAAAGCGTATAAAATAAAAAAACCCAGGGTGTCCTTTGTTCGGGGTCTCTCCTCACAGGCACCCAGCTCAAGCTGGCTTTGTGTTTTGCACCACGATTAAATTACTTAAAGGATTCAGATGTCTGAGACCCTGCTATGAGAAACCTAGGGTTGAGTCAGTAAGGAAACCTTGTCTGGCTGTGCGAGCCTTGCTGCAAAGGGGCTTCAGCCCCAGCAGTGAGAAGTCTTGAATGGTGGGAGTTTGACTGCCAGAATGCTCCCTGAATGGTCAGACAGGAAAGTTTCCTTAACAGTTTAAAAGACATGTTTATGTTTATCAGTCAGTAAAATGAAAATATAAGATACTACAGTTTCATTAGATATTCTAGTTGTTCTTTTAAAGCAATGCTTACTAATTAAAGAGATCAGTTGTTCAGATTATTATCAAAATATTTATATAGTTAACTCACTATACAGTCCCACAACAAAAAATATACAAATTGCCTGTTACACTAGAACAAAAGGAATTGTTTAGAGAGCAACATATATTTGCATTATTTTTTCCACTTGAAAACGTAAGGTTTAG
>VWZT01002278.1:429705-455501 GCA_013397055.1 Pachycephala philippinensis
CCGGAGGGAAAGGGGGAGTTTGTTTTAATTTTTATTATTATTATTCTTTTATTACCTTTAATTCTGTTAGTAATAAACTTCTTTATATTCTTAAAAGTTTTAAGCCTGCTTTGCCCTTCTTCTAGTTCTTATCTCACAAAAAGAAAAAAGACGTGAACCAAACCACCACATTATCCAATGACTTTATTTCAGAGATTACCACATGTACTGCTGAAAACTAAAATTCCACAAAGAGACATGTGCTAGTTTTGTATAGGAAAAAAAAAAAGGAAAAAAAGGAGAAAAAAAATGCATATCCTAGTAAATTTTCTTATATGACTCACAATATATGAATAACATAAATCCTCTCCCCAACTTATATTTTACCTTGCATTTAAAAGTTTTTCCTTTTTTTTTAAATGGCTTTTACAAAATAAATTCCTGTTAAACATTTATTAGGTCAATATTTAGCACTGAATATGAACACCTGTGGTGATTCTAGTTGCCTTCTGCTGCTTCAAAATAAACCAACAAAAGGCCCCCAATATTCAAGCAATTTTATCACCTATCATGGGTGTCTTCCTAATTAGGCAGAGGATGATAAAATACAGAGAGGAAAAAAATATAGGGAAAATAAAATCTAAATGAACTAGTTACACTGATTTGTCATAAGGATTATTTCTTGTTCTCTATTAGGTGGTGTAAAGAGTTGAGAGTAAAGCAAGCAAATGAATTTCTACTCTTTCTCGAGGAAAGGAGAGTTCTAATTACTATGGTAGAGAACATCTACCCGTAACATTACAGGGTTAGACTTCTACATCTCAGCTCTGTCCCTGCTCGCTGTGCTTCACTGTCTTTCTTCACTGACATGACATAAAAAATTGTGCCCACTTATTAAATCATTTGCAATTTTTGATCATTCATACATTGTAATATCCTTTAAAATTGTTCTGGGCTTACTTATCATAAAACTACAATTTCCAAAATGAAGTCTTCAAACACTTTCTACGTTTAAAAATTTTAGTGCAATGGTTTCAGGAAAAGAAGTCACAGATATTACAGACAATTCTACTCTGTCATTTTGATCTTTTTAATCAAATGCCACCTCTTCAAAGGACTTTGACAAATCCAGTGTCCTCAAGAGCTAGTTGTTCCATTTGGATTTTGATTGACTGAGCAGCCACAAGAACCTTAAGAGAACCGGGAGTACTGTAACAACTTCACAGCTGCATAAAGGGTCTAATTTTTGACAGTTAACTGTTTATTTTGGGAATCCAGTATGATATTGTAGTACTACTGCCTGTGATACTCCGTGCAATGTACCAATGCCATACATGTTCTTTTATTATTTGCAAGGCTAGTGAGTCTAGTGAGCACTACAATACAAATTATTGTCATTTGAGGCTTCTAAAATAAACGTGAGTTTTCCAAAGACGCAGGAGGTAAAATATCCAAATAACTTATTTTTCAGTTTGTTTGAAATTCTGCAAATGAAATCAACATCTTATGTGGATGGGGATTTTCTTTTTCTTGACAGTAAAACAGGAAGAAACGTATCTGAAAGTAAAAAATCTCCTTCTGTGTTTGAGTAATCTTGGAATTTCATTGTTTTACACTGAATTCAAAGTAGTTTTTGAAACTAAAATGCTGAATACTAAATCTAGAAATTGGTATTTAAGTATATCTGATTTGAAGGAGATGAGAGAGACAGGGAGAGAACATGCTGTCAGGCATACTCACAAAATCTAAATGGATTAATGAAATATATCAACAGATCTGCAAGTTTGGCTGAATGATATTTTGGAGGAAACATTTTGTCTGGTTTAATCAAAGCTTGATGCAGCTTTTTGCACAAACTCCAGAAAAGCAACTGCCAGCAGCTGAAGATTTGACTCCTTCCCATTCATCTCATAACTCAGACCAGGGAAGACACTGTAGGTCATGGATATGATGCGTCCCCGTTTCCCCTCCCACACCAGGATGCTGAGAATTTCAGGAGGATACACTGCTTCAGAAAGGGATTAGGCAAAGTCCCGAAGAGTAGATAAAGTGATTGAACAAGTTACCATGGCATGGATAAACACATCAGCTCCAGAAATCACTACATCCTGGTAGAAATGGCACAGGTCACAGCACAACTATTCTCAAGTTCCAGTGCCCTGGAACTGCTTTTCTTACTTTCCTATTTGTCTCATGGCAGTAAATCCTTTCCATCTGCTTTTTAATCTCTTTTGTTATCTTGATTGAAAGAGACCACATTAACAGCAAGACTGCTTCACAAGTCTCCCACTCTGGGTGTGGAGAATACTTTTCAAAATGAAACCCAAACTACTGAAAACAGAAATTTGGTAAGAGTTAAGAGCCAATGTTAATTCAGATAAATGTCAATGAACTCAATCTAATTAACTTTGTGTAAAGTCATTTTCGTTTAAAACAACCCCAGACTAACAAAGAGGAGTCTAACATCAAAGGCCAACAGTGTCATGTCTTTCTTTTTTTGTTTTGTTGGGGCTTTAAAAGAAATAAATTAGCTACTGCCTCCACCCTGCAATGCAGGCAGAATTTTAGTATTCCAGGTCTCTGAGTGTAGTTCTTCGGCAAATAATTTGAATTATATTTCAGCAGTTGCAAGGCACCAGACACTCCTAAGAATTTTGTGTTACTGAAAAGTAATAAAATAGAGAGGAAATTGGGCTGACACGATTCCGGAACTACAGAAATGCAGCTGACAGACCTTGGCTCTTATCAGTCTTTGACAGGTGCATTTAGGTACTCTTGGGTTATTGCTCTTGGACCTATTAACTTCTACTGAGCCCAGATTTCACCTCTTACAGTCAAGATCATGCAGGGATATGTGGGGCGTGTGATTTAATAGAAACCTCTAGAAAGAACATAGTTTCTCACACCCCCAATTTTTCTGCCACCCTCAAAAATCTCCTCACAGAATAAAGTAAAACTTTTGCTTTATCTACTAAGCATAAAGAAGCAGACACTGCACGCCAGGATGGCAACAGAACTGCTGTATAATCTGTTTCCCTATTGGTTGTTTCCTTTGCAGGCTGCTTCTTTTTCAGGGCTCCCAGACAACCACAGTATGTAACTGTGGACTTGGAAACATCTACATTAAGGGCAATTTTACTGCAAAAGGTAACAACAGATGGCACCATGGATTTTAGTTTTTGACCTCTTATATTCCTGACCTCAAAAAGTCCAGTTTTCAGCTGCCAGCTGTGAAAATACCTTTTCCTGCATCATCACTGTTATAAAAAAATTTTAGAAGATGAAAAATAACTTTTTGGTGTATCTATGCACCACAGGACTTTGGATTATACTCTTGAGTTGTACTGTGGCACTGCCCATTGCCTTCAATGGAACCATTACAGTAATGGATGGGAAAGTAGCAAAGAACTCCACAGATGCAACACTAACATTCAGAGATCAGGCACCAGGGCTTTTTCTCTCCAAAGTTTTGAATATATAGAGTTTTGCCAAGATAAGGTTTTGGCCAAGATCCAATGCAGGGAAGTTTGTATAAGAATTGAAAAGAGCTTCTGGTTTTCAGCCAAAGCTTCTAGTTGCTATTAGTTCTGAGACTGGCTTTCTTATTTTAATATTCAGTGCATAGTTTTCGTTTCTTGCATGGTACCCCAGAGTACAACACAGTTGTATTGACTTCTAAGGAGAAAAGTACCTCACCTGAAAGAAACTAAGCAAAACTACATAGAATCATAAAATCAGAGTTTTTCATGTTGGAGGAGACCTTTAATATCACTAAGTTCAACTATTAACCAGTTTGTCTTGAAAAATAAAGGAATGTACCATACGTCCCAACAAAAAGAAAAAAACTCCAGTACTCTTAAGGCGATCAGCTGAATCACTCTAAACTAGTAATTTTATGATGTTCCTAAATAATGTCTGCAGTAAACGTCTGTAGGTACTCTTACACTTTTTAGAAAGGTCTGTTTTACATAGAGATAATGAGGTAAATAAATCAGTTCACTAGTTCAGGGATGTAAGACTCCTACCCCCACCTGGGAGGGGAAACACATAATACTACCTTGCCCACTTAGATACCTAGCATGTCAGCAAGTCTGTAGAAATTGCCTTGGCATACGTAGAGTGCAAACCAAAAAGGTTTGGGGAGGTGAGGATACGCAGGTAGTATTTGCCATTTTGGGAGGATCACATGTGCCAGTGTGTCAATTCTTTTCACCAGTTCCTGGAATAGACAGAACATTGTCACTGCACCATCGTGCCACGTGGTATTATCACACCAGTCCTCTGATGCTAACAGACAATGCCAAACCATGGTCTTGCTTCATGACAGCGCTCTGTGGGACTTGGTGTTACCGACCCAAGCTGACAGTGAGAACAGGACCCCCCCAGCACTACAAAATTAGAACTGTACACGAAGATCTGCAGTGGACACAGTGGAGTAACTCTGTCCTACCCTGCTTGTCGTGGTGCCTCACGTCTGCACTCTATTACCTGCTGAGGGTAATAGGCCGTTAGCTGAGGAGAACAGTGCTATTAATGGATTCTGTTACAATATAATGCTTCGTTAACAGAGCTCTCAAAGAAATCAACAACTTCAAAACTCCCATAATCAATCCAATTTAATCTGATATATGCTCTGTCAAATTGCATTTCAAAAGGCTTTTATAATACTGAAATTCAGTTATCTAATAACAGCATTAGCAATGTTAATTTTCTAATCAGAACGCAAAATCATTAATTAACCATGCCTTCTTTAACTAAAAGAAGCTGCAGTTCCTAATCAGTAACCCTACGAATCCTTTGATGTTTATGCATAGGAAGGGTACATTCTCCTCTGGAAATACCTGTGAGGCTTTCGTTAGTGCTGGTGTTTGCGTTGGACACAAAATTGCTTCCCTGGTTCTGAGCCTCTCCCGTCCTTCCATCTCGTGCCAGTGCCTACAGCCACAAGAGGCTGGTGCTCAGCAGCACGAGCAGCACTCCCGGGTGGTCCTCACTTCCTGGAAACAACACTCAGCTGTCCAAAGGCACCTCAGGTCAGGCCCAGCAGTCCAAAGATGTTGGTTTGCCATCATGTCTAGCCTGTCCTTATATTAGCACAAGGGTACATAAAAGAGCCTACAATTCTGGATTGGAAATATGCCCCAGAGTAAGGATGGTAATTTTGCCTCAGGTAAAGGATCCACCTATCTCCAGTCGTGTCCAGCAGTGAGTAATTCCCCTGAATATTCTCCCAGCACCCAATTATTTGTATTTACAGTTCCTGATTATAGCTTCTGAGTGGTTTGGACTCATGGATCTCTGCCAGTTACAGCTAATCTGAACTTGAATCCATGCAAACTATTTGCATCCCCATTTTTCTTTAGAAAAAGGTCCCATAGGACTACCACTTGTCATGCAAAAAACACATCTGTTTGTTGTTTCATTGTTTGTTTGTTTGTTTTGAATCTGCTGCTTAAAAACTTTTTTGGGGAAATGCAGAAAAAATTTATGAAATAAATAACTTTAATTTACACCATTATTACTTAAACTCAGAAATTTCATTCTGCTCCCTAGAAACAATTGTTTCCATACTTCAATTGTTATTAAAAAGTCAGCAGAGACATAAATTTTCCTTTAAAACAGCTCAACAATAAACAGAGGAATTATTTTCAGATTTTTTTTTCAGGCGAAGATTAATGTGTGAGAAGCTTACACTACATATTTAATATATTATTAAAACAAAAGTTAAAAACGGAACAGTAAAACAATAGCTCAGCAACGGTTCTTGCCATTTACAATCAGGGAATTCGTTTTCCTGGGAAAAACTGCTCCATGCTCCAGGAATATACCCTTTAAATTTGATGATAAACCAACTAGCAATTGTATATCCCACACTAAAATTAAATGACAGCTTTGATGTTACTAGAGAAAATAAAACATATTGCTATGGCTATAAACTTGTTCATGACAACACTGTAAGATAAAAACAAGAAAGAATGCACAATTTTTAATTAATTTTCATAATAATAGATTGCCATGTAATAGCTTATTTGCTCTTTTAAAAAAATCCTATTTTTCAGACAGAGCATTCACAGAGAATGAAGACAACCATAAAACACAACCATCATGAAGTTTCTCACATCTATATCTAAATAAGTAAACGGCTCTCAGACTGTGCTCCATCTGTCAAGACGCTGGTGAGGGAGTTTAGTCCCTTCCAAGCCTGCTGGCAACTGGTTCCTTAGCCTCAAGCAAGTATTTCACTTTGTTTCCCCCATTTGTAAAACATTTGTGCTTTGGCCTGAAGAACAATGAAATGTTCTCAATGCCTTGTTCAGCTAAGCATTTCGAAAGAAGTATGCTTAACTTTACGCATAGATGTAATTGCAATGACTTTGACATAATAGGTTCTCTTAAAAAAGCACAAAAAGAAATTTTTTTCTGAGATGAGCCTGGAAGAACATCTGTAACTTGTGTTTTAAAGTAAAATTGCTAAAAGCATATTGGACAGATCATAAAGTAATGATTATTTTCACTTGCAGGTTAGCTGCAAGTAACTTAGCTGATAGGGTGTAATTTCTTTCTGAAGCATGAAAGTGCCCTCTTAAACTCTCAGATAGAAGGAATAGGATCCTGCCCTGACATTATTCTCTTCAACTTTTTTGTGTATTTTCAGTTTTTAAAATAGCAGATCATTGCTGATGATAACATCTAGATAAAATGAAATTTCTGTGTTTGGCACATACATGAATAAACTGTTGGAAATTGGACCTTGTGTCCTTTTGCCATGATATTTGCCTAGGAGATGTTATTGCACACACAGCACACATAGCTGAGCATTGAATCTCTCTGAAATTTGCAGCTGTCCTGGAAACTATAAAAGAAGTTGGTTTTGGCTGATTCTACTTATTTTACAAACAAAAATGGAAATAGAAGTTGATAGTTAAAGTCACTTCATCAAACTACTGATTCTATAATTGGGTGAAACCATTTATATGCTTCAGCAGAAACCCTACGACCTTTTTTCGGGACAAAATAAACTGCCTTTGACATTTGGTGATTCAATTGGGAGAAAAATTCAGCCCTATTTTTCAGAAAAGTGAGAACAGCATCTCCCATTAGCTTTCTGGCTGATGGAACAATACGTGTTGTCAGCACGCTGCTCCTGGAAATAAGGCACCAAATGCCTGATCAGTAGAAAATGAATGAATCATAGACTGGGTGGAATTGGAAGGAGCCTGAAAGACTGTCTCATTCCAACCCCTGCCATGGGCATGGACACCTTCCACTAGACCAAGCTGCTCAAAGCCCCATCCAACCTGGCCTTGAACACTTCCAGGGATCGGGCATCCACAGGTTCTCTGGGCAAAAGTGTTCCAGTGCCTCACCACCTTCACAGGGAAGAATGTCTTCCTAATACCTAATCTAAATCTTAGCATAACTTCCAGGAGGACCTGCTCCATGACTTTGCTGGCCACCAAGGTGAGACTGACTGGTCTTTAGTTTCCTGTGTCTTCCTTTTTTCCCCTTTTTAAAAACTGAGGTTATGTTTTCCCTTTTCCAGACAGTGGGAACTTCACCTGTCTGCCATGACTTTATAAGTATGCTTCCAAATATCATTTTATAAGCTGGTGTTTTCACAGTAGGCAATCAGTGGGGTATCCGGCTTTTTTTGACTTTAAAAACTACAGGTACCTTTCTCATTCAAAATCTATGAATTACGTTCCTAACTAAACTGCATGATGTAGAGTAAAATAAGTTAGTGGCCCTGGAAGTTCATGCTCCCTCAGACTCTCCCAACACCCAGGTGTGGGGACTGGTGGAAGCCATGGAGCTTCCCAGCCAAGCCCTGATCCAGACAGTCAAAGAACTATCCCATTTAGGAGCAGGGTAACATGCATCTGACACTAAGCTTCCACACAAATAGTACACTGTATTAAATGTCATTTTCATCCTAAGCATCCAAAGACACAAGAGAAAAGCATATTATGAACAAACAAAGAATTTCCATTTTCTATCTTCCACTACATCTTCCATTTAAGATGGTATTTCAAGCCATTTATCCACCTTTAGGTTAAAAGCATTCCTAGTTATAATAATTATCTCCAATGATCTAAAAATATGTACTCATCATTTTCTTATAGCTGATTATTTCTCCAAAGCCAGGCCGATGGTTAGGCAATCGTGTGCTCTGCTATCTAGACTCTAGTTGCAGCTGAGTATGTGATATACTGAATATACATTACAATTCTCACACGCTATTTTAATTTAGCCTGAAAAACAACTGTTGAAGCAGGTGATTGTATGTTAACAAGAGAAAGACTGTGGAAAGTTTATTTCCTAAAAATGGTTTTATGTCATTAAATCAATGACATATCATCTATCATACCACCCAAATTGATAAGTAATTCCTGGAATATTTATCATTAAGTCAGTTAAATTTATATATTCAAGAACAAATGGAATGGACATGGTTAAGAATTATTTTATTTAATACATCCAAAGTTTAAATGGTTGCTGTTAAGTAACCAGAGAAATATTTGCCACAGAACATACACAACATCATGGCTGATCCTGCAGCTTTTGCATTCAACAGCTCACATTGTACTTAAAGCTTAGTTTCAGAATTCTGAACATTTGTGATGAATGTACATTTGTCCTATTTCCAGCCCCTCTTCCTGGAATGGCTTTGAGAGTTCAAGAAAAATAGCTGCAGCAAGACAAAATGGAGGAAAGAAAAATTCTACACATTCTACTCCAGCATCTGTTATCTATGCACCATCTTCCATTGATCTTTCTTGCACTGCAAAGCCAGCCCAGTCTATTTGTCTACCTCCTATTAATGAATTATGAATACACCTGATAATTAAAATTCGGTATTTACAATCCTGGCTGTGCAGTGGTACAATGTGTGATTCAAAGCTGTCACTCTGTGTTAAAAGCAAGGTATGCAGATCTCCAGGTCTCTGGCAGCATTTCAAGATGTCTTGCTAGAAACACTTAGCAGACACGCTCGTATGACATGGCCACAGTGTATTAACCCTGAAGAGCAAGAAAAAAAAACCCACATAATTTCAAGGCATACAAACAAGCACCAATTATTTTGCTTATTTAAAAGTCTGAAAGTTTCCCTCTGAAATCACCTATTTTTGGAGTCACTTGTATTTGTCTTAGTGGCTGCAATTGAGCTTTTAATGGCAGAACTCTCCCTGCAGTAAGCCTGAAGCCGATAATCAACATTTTTAGGCTCTTACCTCTATGGAAGAAATGCTGATGCCTCTCTCCAGCCCCACTGCCCGGCCACCTTCTCCTGTGGGGATGTCGGTGGGCAGCTCCATGTCTGGAGCCCAGTGCCTGGCAGGCAGCCACGGAGGTGGGCACTGCTCTGCACGGCTGGAGCTCAGGGCAGGTTTGTTCCATTGCTCTCAAAGAGCTGCTGCCCCCCCGAATTTTGAACAACTTTACCAGCTACACCTCACCCCCATGGGATAACCAGCCCTGCCTGTCACCTGAGTGCATGCACATCCCTTCCCAAGGCCCAGCTGGGATGGGATGGTGGCTGCAGGGACACCGGCATCCCGCAGCCCCGGGTAGTGCCACAGCCCTGCGTGGGAGCACTGACACATCTCCGGTGGCCGTGAGGCAGCAGCTCCTCTGCAGGGTGCTAATGACCCGTGAAACAGTATCAGTCCAACACAACACCTGCCCCTGTGTGCCTCGCTGAAATGTAAGGTACCAGCTCTGCCCACATTCACACACTTCGGGGTTGTTTTGTTTTAAAGATTTCTAAGATTTATGCAGGTGATTCTTGGTTATTGGTTTTGAATTTGGGATAAAACAAAACAAACCCCAAAAAAACCCTCAACATCGAAGCAAAACCATCATCCCAAGCACATCTGAAAGATCACACCTGAATGCTCACATCTCTTACTCACGCTTGACCACATCACTAACCCTCTTCTTACAAAGACACACATGTCAGAAGGAGATCTTCTGCCCCCTCTGCAGAAGGACTTGCCTTCAGGTCACAGTTGGTCTTTTTGACTCAAGAATGTGGAAAACACAGATGGCAGGTATGACAAAAAATATGAAATATATATATATGTAAAAACCATCCCTGATAGTTGGCAGGTTCCTTTCATAAAGCTTGGTGGATGTGATGGCCCAAGAGGGAAGGTAGAAGGACGGGCAACACCACATCAGGCAGTTCACTGGGTCTTGACTTCACTCATCTCCAGCTGCCTGTTCTTGTTTTTCCAGGGTGCCCTCATTACTGCCTAGACCCAAGAGATCTGCTGTAGTCTCCTGAGATCCAGAGTGTGCTCTGGGCAACACCACAGACAATGACACAGGAGCAAGAGGGGCAGAACAAGCTGCTGAAAATCACTATCATCCTGTGAGCATGTGAAGTGGGACAGAGGTGACTCACTAAATGCTTCTACAGTGTATGTGCACATCCCTGAATATCAGAAAACAATAATTAAGTTGAAATATGAAAGAACAACACCCAAAATACAGTTAAACAGACTAGTTCCTGCTCAGGGACAAATTTCACTTTGGTTTTACATCTCTGCAAATTCTGAAAACTGCCTCAACTCTCTGAAATGTCCCTGGCTTCCCCACCCTGTGAGGGACAGCAGAGCACTGAGCCAAAGCTTTGCCCTGGGAATTTCTAGCTGCTCTTTTTTTTTTTTTGTTCTCACACTGGGTGCTCTAAATAAGCAATTGGATGAATGTTATCACAGAGTTATTATTTCTGTCATAAATTTTCAAAACTACCTATATGTATAACTGTAAGCCAAAGTCCTTCAGGGACTGTCATAAATCCAAAAGCTGTCTGAGTGCTAGATTTAGTATTTTGATCATTGAAGTGGCTGAAAGTAGTACAAAAATACACATACAGAAGGACAGCTCTCTGTCAGCTATACACATTTACATAGACTTCTGGGCAACAGTTTCAACCAGAAATTAACAACTTGGTCTAAGTAAATTAACTCCCACCCAGGCTTCCAACAGAGTATTGGAGTTTGCCCTGCCAGGATGTGCAATGCTTAAAGTACCTTAAAGTCTCTTCCTGAAAAGCGTCTCCTAAAAGTTTACAGTTCTCCACATAAAGCCAAAAGACACCATTTTAAAGGTATTTAAATGTTCTACAGTGCTTTCTCGACATACAGATGGAAGAAACCAAGTAAGATGTTTTTCCATGTATCTGCCTCTCCAGCTCAACCTAAGACACCATCCCAAAATGCCGTAGTGTAGCTGCAGTGACCTGGTCCTATTATCCCAAACCTCCTTTCTTGGGTACAAACACTGTCAACCAAGCGCATAATTTGAAACACAAGTAACAATCCTAAGAAAACAGTCCGAGCTACAAAAATTAATCTGGGTAGGGGCACTACTGTATGACGTGTAGATGCAGGAGAAAAAGGCCCCAAGAACAGGGTTGCCAGCCATATTCTGCTCTCCTCATGTCCTTCACAAAGCCAAATGGAGATGGAATTACCTGGGTAAACACAGAAGTGGCAGAAACAAGGTACTCCAGCAAACCTCGGCTGCAATCCTTTTGGGACCACTGTGAGGTGTTACAACTTCCAGGGAATTACAGCCAAACAGACATCAGGGACCAAAACATCTGTTTGGTGAGGATGAAGAGAAGAGTGAGAAGTATTACAGCACAACCTGTGACATTGCCTTCTCATACGATGATGACCAGTGGTAAAAATGTTTCATCCAGTGCGGCACTGGGAATGGCCACATCCAGGCTGCCCTCAGTGGAGATCTGCTGTTGGTTACAACTGGCTATACAGGGAGCAGAATCGTGGTACATCCTGGATTTTAGGAAGTCTGAGCCATTATCTTGTCTCCTGAAGTCAAGCATCAGGATAGCCAGCCACATTAATTGACAAACAATTCTTTCAGTCACTCATGCTACATATGCAGGGAGATAGTCTGCTTTGTTCCTGTCTTCTGACAGGATTTGCATGCTTCCATCTCAGTCTGCTGAGAGAGGTGAGATAAAGGGGCAGGTTCCCACTAAAAGC
Organism: Pachycephala philippinensis; assembly: GCA_013397055.1. Taxonomy (NCBI): domain Eukaryota; kingdom Metazoa; phylum Chordata; class Aves; order Passeriformes; genus Pachycephala; species Pachycephala philippinensis. Next base: position 441,705 of record VWZT01002278.1, read on the forward strand.
TGGAATTGTTCTGTATTCTCAGTGTGGAAAGTTACAGTCTATACCAACAAGGAAAAAAAAAAAAGCAAACCCTAGGATTTTTAATCACTTTTCTATTTTTGTCTCAGTGACAAAACTATAGCAGTACTTTATTATGGTCACATACCATAAGGAACTTATCATCATCACAGCACTAACAATAGGTACAAAGTTTTGAAAGCTTGACATTGAACCTTATAATTTTAGTTAAATGTGAAACACTTTTATTGGGGCCAAGAAAAGGCCGCAAGGGATTTTATTTCAGTAGATAGAAACTGCTAATTTACTGTGCCAATAATCCCACAGTTTGCAGACAATATTTTCACAGACAGTACCAGACAGGAAGGCAGCACATTATTGTAATGCACATCTTAAAAAATAAACAGGCTTAAAGCAATACCTGTGTGTTACATTTTTGGTGGCACTCACTTAACTCTCTTAACTAGTACTTCTAAGACCTACATGATGTGCAGTCAAGAAATCAAGAAAGGAGAATATCTTATGTAAGCATACTCCCTCCGAACTGGAGAGATTATCCTTTAATGTTCTCCTGTCTTTTATAGGTACAAGAGGAAAAAAAACCTTCTTCATGGTGCCGATTCCTCTCATTCACATTCTCTTTCATTACTTCATTTGTGCAGTCAATTGCTCACAGATGTGAATAGAAAGGTGGCAGTACAGCCCTGCTTTACCACATCAAATATAAGGGAGCAGGAGGGCGAGGCCCTGGAGAGCAGTTTCTCGAGGTGATGCTGCTGGCAGGGGATATCCACACCTTTTCAAAGGGGTAGCATTATGCTGGATCTCATTTTAATCTCACAGACACTATATAAGTGCAAGGAACTGCAATAATTATTATCCTATTATTGTAATTGCTCAAAGGATTTTCTGCTAGTCTCCCATTTAGCATAGTATGTGAACGGCTGATAAAGAAAACATGATCAAGGTGTGAAGCTCTGGTGCCTGCCAGCTGTTCTGAAGAGCAAAAGATTCCCATCATAAACAGTAACTGAAAGAATGATGGGCTTTCTGGTCCTTTCATCAGGAAATAAAAATACAGTAGTCCTTCAACATCTGTTAGAGACCCAGAAAAGAATGAAGGGAAGCAATCCAATTCATCTGTATGAACTGTTTTTTTGTGGTACAGCACCACCACTCCCTCAAATTACTGACCGTGTTGGAGTCCAAGTCTGACTTGTACAAGTAGGACAGAGATGGAAACAGGCAGAGGTTTGGATGCAATATAAGGATGCAATTTCTTTTCTGTTTGTAAGCAAGAAGCAAATGTTTTATGCTCTTTCCCTTTCCTTTCTTTCCCTGCAGTAGTTGAGCTGACAGTTATCTGCAATCAATACATTACAGGAGCTAATAAGCTGCTGTGGCTTCTGGTGCTGAACCCAGAAGCCACAACAGCCTGTCCCTAGCTGTGGGGTAGGATTGGGACATTATGACTTAGCTTCTGGGATGCCAAGATCCTCTTCTTGGTGGTGCAGGGCATGGGAAGCACCACGTCAACTGCTTCCACCGGTGGTGCTCCCTGAATGCTGTTCCCATTTTGTCATGTAAAGCTGGGGCATGTAACAATACAAAAACAGGGAGAGGAAGATAGCTGATGGAAGAGAACAGAATTTTATCTCTGTCTCTCAGAACAGTATTTTTTAGCCTTATGCTCTTCTATATCTTTTAACTCCTCCTGTGCTTCACTGGACATGTGGACTAGGTGTTACTTCCCCCTTTGTACTAAGTTTCCAGCTTGGCACAACCACCCATTCACCTTAAAGTTTTTTAAAGTCATGTCAGCTCACACCAGCTATAATCACAATCACATATATGTACCAGCCACACCTTCCAGCTGTTTTTAGAAGCAGAAAATTCCCCATGCAGCAAGTAGTGCTCCATGTCACTCTGTTCTCTGCTCTCTGAAACCTCTTTCCCCAACACCGAATAATGGTGTTTCTTTAACACACAACTCTTGATGTATCTTGAACCCCTTCTCCCTCCCAGCTGAGGGTCAACGGAGGGCAAAGAGCAACTTCAGGAGCAAGACCTCAGACTCTAATATTAAAGTCCTTACTCCAGGTAACTCTCATTTCTGAGTCTGCAAAGGTGCCTGAAGAACCAGGGCAGACCCACCTGCCACCTGCGCTCCAAATCATCTCACACAGCACCTGCCAAAACCTTGTCAATTACCTGCTGCACACATGCATTTGCATTAACTGTGCCTGCTCTTTTTCTGAGTTATCTTCATATTTTCCAGCTGATTTTAATAATAACTGAATAATACATCATTTAATTAAAGCATTTAATGGATGGAGTGGTAGTAAACAGGACATTGTACATACAGTTATTAGTGTACCAATAATCAACTGTTGAGGTCTTTTGTTACTATTTGTCCCTGTTTTAGTGACTTAAGGAAAGAAAGGGTTTGTCCTTTTTTTATTCTTTCCATATACATTTGCTATTCAGAACAGTGCAACAGATCATCAAAGACAGCTATGGGAGCATGTCTTGTATTCCTTTATTCAGTCTTTTGCTTTCTGCAAATATTCTTGTGTTTTAAATCTCATTCATCATCTTGTTTGTGTTCAGGCTGCAATCTCCTCTGACACACAAAGCAGATGAAACTAGGGATTTCCAAAGCTAAATTCATAACTCTTGATATCTTAAGCTAACAGCCCAAAGCCTCCAGGTGAAAGCAGTAATAGATTCACATCCTCTGTGGCTCATAGAAAGTGAAATATGTGTAACATATATGACCATTAAGTTGTATTTGTATCAGACGAGTCTGTGAATACAAATAATGGGGATTAGCATACATTGTTAGCAAAAATATACTTAATGGTCTCGGAACATATTTACCAAGCTTATATTACTGTTGCTTCAAGCCACAGTTCCTGCTGGGGTTAGATGTTTTTTTCTTACGAGAGGGAAAAAGCCCCACCATTTGTGTCCACCTTAAGTATTTTTCAAAGGAACTTGGCAAAAAAACCCCAGTGAGTCCTCACATGTCTTGCCATACCTAAGCCATTCTACTAAGAGCGTCCCACACCACCCTTCTGTGCTGTGCTGTAGCAACCACCCAGAACAAACCTCAGGGGCTCTGGGAGCTGCACAACTCTGACAACTGGATAAAAATCATGCTGATTATGGTATCCCTCTAATGTAAAGACCAACAATACACCCAGTGGACATTTTCTTTTCTTGCCTACTTTCTATGGCTCCTACATTCAACATAGATAGACACTGGGTGACACATCCCAATGATGTGTTGATGACATGACAATTTACCTGTGATTTTTTTCAGTCTTCAAGTCAACACTGGATTTATTTGGGGAAAAAAAAATTACGGGTTGGATAAAGGTATTGAGGCTGGCTGACAAGCATCTTGATGGTCTCACTGGGAGACCAAAATGGTCCCATCTAGCCTTAGAATACAATAATCTGTGAACATTATTACATGCTATCCACACTCCCATTTATTTTGGTGACCTTTTTCTTCTTTGAAGCAATGATGCTCATAGCCATCAATCAACATTTCCTCCCCCAGACTGCTTTCACATCTTTCCTACGTCATCTCTAAGGACTTGTAACCTGGATCACTTCCACAGGGCACTACAGCTGACCTTCCAGACACACACTTTCATGGGACACATGTAATCCTGCAACAGATGCCAATGAAGGCCCTCCCAATACACCTCTTATGCTCTTTTTCTTGGACCTTTGCTTGTGCCTGCAGACAGCAACTCTAATGATTATCTAGATAACATATCACTTACAGTGTTACTCTGCTTTTACCACACAAGAGAAGCACTGAACAAAGATAATGATTTTTAAAAAAAAGGACCTGAGAAAGAAAAACCCCTGACCAGCTCTCAACTGGAGGTCACACAGCTAGATACAGAGACAGTATTAACAGGATGTGCAAGAAGCCCCAAAAGCCAGCTTTTTACTTGGCTTGTGCTTTCTACTTGGAGGAGAAGTGAGAAAAACTCCTGAGTCAGCCAAGAGCTCATGACTATTGATTTTTAAAGGAAATTATCCTTCCAGCTGCAGTGTTTTTGAAAAGTCCACTCTTAAACACTCTCTCAGTTTAAACAAATGGAAATTACAAAGGCTGGAGGCCTTTATTAGCAAACCTCTGCAGGACAGATCCACACAGAAAACTTGGAGGAAATCACTAAGTAAAGTTCCTACACTCCTCTGCTGAGACTGAGGGTCTGTAAAATCTTCTTCTCTTTTCCCCTCATCAGCTTAGGTGAGGAAACAGAGTGCTCAGTGTATTGATAGGCACTTGCTACTTAAAAAATATTACAGCTTTTTCTCCTGAATTTTACATGAATGTGTCTGTGTTTGATAAAATCTTTCTCCCTTATACTCAATGTTTTCCAGACCTTAACACGGCATCATCCAGATCCATATTTCACATTAACTAGTAGTGTGAAGCACTTCTACTGTGCATCAGGAATATTAAAGTAAAACAGGAAGCTTTTGGGGACAAATAATATGCTACATTTTGTACTTTCTTTGCTCTACAAGAATTTCCTCTCCTTCTACTGTTTCTACCTTGAGTATGTATTACATGAATCACTTTACCCACTGGGAATAGAAATCTGCCCCTGACATTGTGACATCAGTGGAATCTCTAATAAAAAGAAATCACAGAATGGTTTGGGTTAGAAAGAGACCTTGAAGATCATCAAAAATGAAGCATAACGCATACCTGAGAAAGAAATTAACAAAACCAGAGTATTTTTTATAATAATTCCTAATTATTTTGCAAAATAATTTCTAATACTAACATATGCATCTCCTTTACATAGCAATGTGAAAATGTAAAATCCATATCCTTGGACACTGGCAAGCAAAGCATAAAAATCTCAATTCTTTTCAGCAATTAACTTTATCCGTAAACTTTCCTAAACCAATTTGATGGATATTCACTAGGCATACCTGAACTGTACAAAAATATTATGTGCAAATAAATATGAAGTTCCCATTTTATGGGTTTAAAAGTTTACTATGAAAATACACCATAGAGGCAACTGGAAGAGCGTGCATGCAGAATTGGCAAAGGATCTACCCCACAGAATGTCTGAAAGTTAAAAACAGAAGAGCTGTTATGAGAAGTTACATAATTATGTATTTTAATATGTCTTCAAAATGTGTTTAAAGCCTTTCCCCACAAATAATCTAATAAATAAGCTAGTGAAAAGTGTAAGTACTTTTTCTTTCTTTTGGGCTGTATTTGTATTTACCGGAAAAAACATCTGCATGTTGGCCATGAATATAGTGAAAGCTACTGCACAAGCCTGCATGCTTCAGGAGCAATTGCTGCATATAAATACAACAGTGAAATAGCCTGTGGAACACAAGAAAACAGCAGCCCAACTGACTCTCTTTGCAAACAGGCAATTATGTACCAGGGGTCCAATGTCAAAACATTTTGGTTTTTAAAAATAACAAGAGTTAAGCAATTTAATACCTTCAAAAATTTGAGCTATGAGATGAAAAATGAGAACATATTCACCTTGCAAAAAAAGTGGATTCCTACTATTCCTTCTTCATTAGAGGTTCCAATCTGCAATCACTGCTCAGGTAGAGCCCCTATTTAAATTACAAACAGCTCTGTCTGGGGGAAAAACTGCAGGACAAGGGCCAGTGTTTGTATTGGAATTTATTGATGTTAGCATAGCTGGTCAAAACCCAGCCATTACAGTAGCTGGTATTCCCACTTGAGTCCAACATAAAACTTCTCTACAGTCAGCTCTGGAAGAACTGGTGAAGAGGAAGGATGAGCTGGGTCTTTCCAATGTAATGCCAGGACAAGGGTGAGGGGTATGTGTCACTCTGGTTCCATCTTCTTACCATAAGGAACCAGGAACCCAATAGCTGCAATTATTTGTACAAGTCAGGCAGACATTTCATCTGGACTATGGGAAGGAGTCCTCACAACGAAGCAGCACTACTGAGAGAACACACTTCCCCTATGCATTATGGCAGAGAGGAGGACAGATTTTCCCAAGTGCTCAGCAGTATGCAGTTCCCAATAGGCAGGCAGGTGCTGCTAAGGACTCTGGAAAATGCTAGAATGTCTCTGAGTGCCAAAATGTAGCATAGGCTTTCTATCTGAACTTTGTTGCCTGAAAGCAGACATCGGTAATATAGAATTTTTGAGATTACTTAAGATACAACTGCATTGACAAACAACTGAATCCATATCAACATTGGTAAAAGCCAGTAAGTTCTTTAAAAACCATAATAAAAACCAAAAACTATGTACGAACCTGAACTAGATAGAGGAAGATGTTAAAACTTCCGAGAAAATTATTAGAAGTAAAACAACGCCAAAATTTCCAAACAAGACACTGTGATCAGATACTTTTGAGTAAATTTATTTTCCAAAATTCAGAACAGTTCTTGATTTACACATGAATAAATTATCTAGTTTGACTTTGTGTCCTATCACATAACTTCGGTATGCCCACCTCAGTTGCAGAAGCAGACTTGGTGCTGTACTAGTCCAAAATCCTTGCCTCAAGCTAAGTACCCAGAGGAATGGAAATCCACAGAAGAGGCCAATTTTTCACTATAATTACACTGGTGCAATCATAGGGACATCTTCACTTTTGCACTAGCACAAATTTCATACCTTTAAATCAGTCATATATTAAGGAATAGGAACTATGAGAAATGATTATTTGGTCCAACACGTTTAAATCCAAAGAACTTCACCTGCTCACAATCTGAAACGGCACAATTCATAGTAGGATCTAAAACCGTTAAGAAATCAAAGCAGACGTCTTCCCCTCTCATGAACAAGCAAGTCTCATAACAATCATGACCTAAAAATGAAATGCATGAGTTATTTTGACTAGCATACAAACTTAGATTACAATGATAAAGCTGAAGTTAATCAATTTAATTTACTTGGTAAAGTCCTTTGTCCTACACAAGAGGTACTGCACTGCATTGGCTTCTGCAGTAGGAATGAAGGAACACAATCTTTCCTAGTAATCCTCTGAAATGAACATTAAATTATTTCTATAGGCTACTATAAAGCTTTTGAGTTTAGAGTTTTAGTCAGTCCAGTAACATGCTAGCACAAAAGTCATGTTTAATGCCAGGGAAATGAATGTTCTGGATTTTCAGGGTAGAAATCTGACTGTATGCCAGCGAAGGCCCATCATTTATTTTCCCAAAAATAACCTTGAAAATTAAAACCAGACTCTGATGGACTGGAGATATTGACAGCTGATCTTCTCTCTGTTGTATGGCTATTTACAAATATCACATTTAGAGCTATGAAACTTTTTAAATATGGATGTTCTTATGTCTTAAAAATATACAGAGTCCTTCTTATGGTAGATGACACCCAAGTACACAAAAGTTCTTCGATTTCATCAGCAAGTGCTAATAATAAAAATGTTAAGAGAAATTGTTTTCAATATTTGGAGTCTAGCTTGAGATAAATTCCATGTATTAAAGCAAAACACTCACTTCAAAAGGATTTTTGTAATCAAACCTATCTTAGAAGGGTAAAATTTAATCCAAAATTTAAAGTTCCATCTTTCTAGCCAACTGGTACACTATTTGCTTTTGCAGTTAAAACCTGTCTGTATGGTAACTCCCAACACATTCCAAACTGCATCCTTGGGAATACTGCACTGCTCTTGATAGCAAAACACCATTCAGCTGTATGAAACCTCACTTTCTAAATAAAGAACACCATGGTTTTAAATGACACTGATTATTCAACCAAGGTTATGCTTCTAATGCTAAATTGAGTTGTAATTATAAAGCAGAATTAATAACCAAATTTAATGAAAATCCCATTATGATGCAGCTGAGTAAATCAAAGTTGAAACTGCTGTAGGTAAAATGACAGTCAGTCACAATATAAGGGCAATACTACTTGTGAGTCTATTTCCTCAGCTTTCCGAGGTCTCAGCAGAAAGTTAACTCCAAAATGACATTGCCTCTCCCCTCAGTAGCATGCACAAGCCCAGAGACAGACACACAGAGAAGTGAGGGTGGCAAGGGAGGCTCCTGTCTGTCCTCAGGACTGCCTCTGACCTCAGCAGATCTTGCCCAGAAATTTCATTCCCACTGCTGAGGCAGAATCAGGCCCTCCAATTTCAGGTCATCAACCCCACATAAATCTAGAGGGCACAAGAAGCAAAGCGCTAACTCTTGGAGAAAGAGGAAAGTTATTCCAAGATACAAAACTTTTAATTCCAGTGGGCTTTTCTTTTCATCCATGTGGCACATAATAAACAAGATTATGTTTTGGGGGGGGTTGCACCTACTGGGATTAAGATCTAGTGGAAATGAACTGCGCAAAAGAGGAAAGAAGTGTCTGATTTTCCCTAAATTACACTTATTAGGCATATTCATCGCAGAATACACATGAAGTCAACCAGACTCAAAGAGAAAAAAGCTTACTTATAGTATGAAACTCTAACGAAGGACTTAAATCAATCTCTCTTCTTTCCCTTTAGCCTAATTCTGTGCAAGAACTGCAGACTGCTATAGATTAAGGATTTTTGAAACTTCAACATAAAAATTCTCAACCACAAGATGAGAGCTGAAAGGCAAATAGTTATTTGTAAAATTATAGCACTACCTCTCATAAGTATTCAAACATGTTTAATGTTGACTGTGTTGCTGAGATATAATAATGTACTATATAGATGGTGCATGGAGGAAGAAAATTATTTTGCATTCAGCTAAAGAATAAATATATACAGTCCTCTCCAAAAATCAGTGTATTGCTCCAGCATCTGAAATCAAACTGAATGCAGGTAGATTTCTAATCATGAGCAGAATTTCCTGCTTATAAGGTGCAAACCAATGTATGCCAATAGACAAATGTTTCAGCTCTGGTGTATTGTGTTCTGATGAGTAAGAATCTTGTACTATTCATGTTTTGGAATAATTTCAGCTCTGTCAGTAAGAGGGATTCTCTGAATAATGTATGTAGTGCAAAAGAAATGAACAGAGTTTAAATAAAACACACAAATGTGAAGGGAAAAGAAAAAGGACTGAAATCTCTGGAGTGATAGAGATCCGATCAGTTTTGCTAACTTGCAACTGATTTTATCTGCTAAATCAACATGTTTCATATGCATTCATGATTTAAAATAACAATACTAATGTTCTAGGCCTGTTTGAAGAAAACAAAAATGCATAAAATAACCGCTGGAAATTAGCTACGACACTGAATACATAAAACTATTCCAGTTCCAAAAGTATTCCTGGGTGAACATTTTGATGTATGTTTTTTACCTAGTGCAAAGAAAAATACATTAAAGTTTTGCCAGTGTTGCAGTGAGTTACCTGCTGGTATGCCATCCATAATCCTTTGGAATAATCTGTCTACTGTCCCTGACACATGCAAGGGGTCAGGCCCTGAATCTTCACAAGTAACCTCTGCAGCAAATGGAAACAGAAATAGAGGAAACTGGTAATGTCTCAGAGCTTTATGCTTGAACTCACATGAATATTCATCTCAGTCCAGCAGCTCTAAGGCTTTTGTACTGTATATTTGGGGACATGTGGTCTGAGTAATTTCTACGCAAATAGCAAGGTCCAAAGCCACTGTTTCACAGCGGTTCAGCAAAGAGTTTTCATTTCATATTGCTATGAAATCACTTAATTCAGAGCTGATGGTGGGGGTTTCTCTAATTAGGTTAGAAAAACTCACACATCTGCGCTTTAGAAGCCTCTGTCAAGCCAGCAAATTCAATCACATGGAAGCCAGTGTCCTCCAGCTACCAGACAATTGATTTTTGCAGGATTCTGCTCACATTTAGCTTAAGGAACATGAGATATGTTCATTCAGTTGTCAGTTGGTTTGCCTACATTTCATTAGGAGAAGATCCGTTGTTTAAAAAATATTCTTCAGTATTAAAAGGTATTTTAAAAACAGGAAATAGTCAGATTATTGCCACAAGACTGCAAAACATGAAATAAATGCAAACTTGGACTAATGCAAAAATACATGTGGGTTTAAGTGGCAAGTAGAAACATAAATAAGGCCTTTAGGATTACTTCTGTTTAATACAGACATGTACAGAATATGAGCATACACACACACGAGTATATAAATATACTTTTCACTTTCTTCTCTGCCTCCCCCCATACTACAAGGATTCATCATTTCTAAAGCCATTAAACACTTTGGAACCGAAACTGGGTTCAGCTTAGAGAGGAAAAAAGGATCAGGTTATGAATCACTATTTCTGTAAATGACAGCAAACATAATGGGAGAGATGTTCCTCAGTTAAATGTAAGGCAAAAATAACAAAGTGGCTGGAATGAAAGAAGAATTTGCTGCAAATAGTGTAAATGGGCAAAGTTTTGGGCAAACACTTTTTGAATTCGAGGTGTTTAGTTTTACACAGAAAAGTGGTCCAATTTTAGACAATTCAAAATTTGTGCAAATAAGAATTGATTCACTAACATTCAAATGGAAATACCGAACAATATCCTTGATCCAAAAAGTAACAATAGTCTGAGAAATTGTCAGAATTAGATGCACACGTAGAATCTAAAATAATTGACTTCACCTAAAATTACTGATTTAAGTACACAAAAATTTTAGTCCCATCCTCTTTTACTAAAAATGTAAGTTTAAAAAAGGTACTGTGTCATTGGTCTCCATGGAATAAATATTGTCAGTGCTTGCAAAAGTTGACATGAACTGTAATATTTTCTCAATGAACTACACCTGCATAGACCTGATTCCTTCCAGTTTCAAAGCAACTTTTGAAACGTTTTTACCTTATGGAATTTGATATTGATTTCCATGGTAAACACAACTAATACGTTGCTTAATACAGAATTCACACTTTATGGGACATCAGTCTTTCCTGCATAAAATGAATGGAGCCATTTTGGCAGCTCAGAAGCTTTTCCTCTTAAATAAGGTGGCAAGGTCATCTGAAACTTGAAGTAGCAAAGACTCGTATAAATAAATTTAGCAATCATACAATAAATTATTCATGAGAACTGCACAGCATATTGTATGTTTACATATTAAAAAGTGCCACAGTGATGGCAGTGAGAAAGTAGAGAAACACAGCACGTATTTTAAAGGCACGATGAACACTAAGACATTCTCCAGCACGTTTCTATTTTAAACTCGCTCAGCAATGTTGCTTAGTGCATCTACTTCCAGAGGCAATTCACTCTTGAATGAAGAGGAGGGATTCAAAAACTTAAGAGCCACAGAGGAAAACCTATAGAGTACTGAAATATGAGCATCAAAGTAGTAACGCTACTACAGTCTTCAGCTTTGCCCCACTGTATACCACTGTCTTACATAATAACATGAATTCCTCTTAAGAAGCCAGACATACACGAAAATAAATAGAAATAATGCTTTGCCCCTCTCAGAGATTAGATGTATCTAGCACGTGCTTTAACCACTGGTAAAGACCCTGAGGTGACTAAAATGTAGCAAGCTCAGCTAATTATACTCCACTTTTTTTAAAATAAAAAAAATAAATAAATTAGATGTTACCTCATTTGTTAAGGGCATTTCTTGCGCTGTCTTCCTCTCATTGTGTATGTGCATCTGTGTGTATGTGGGTGTGTGTGTGTTTATAAAATATATAGTAGGACGAAAATATTTGTTCCAGCTGAGGTGGTCTGTGAAATCAAGTAGATCAGACACTAACTTGATTTGGCACCAATGTATGGATGCATAGAGACATATCCACAGGATGTATGCATTACGAAATGGTAAGAGACATTTACAACCTAGAATATAAGAGCAGGGCTGCCTCAAGTGACATCACCAGATCAACTGCAGCGTCAAGCAACTCAGATATATTATCCTGCACACCACTGCTTCCCTGTCTCCTTTCCAGCCATTAGAAAAGCATTTGGGAGCACAAACATTATCATGTATTTTCAAATACACGCAAGGCACAGCATGCACAGAAGCAAACAAGAGTAACTCTAGGGTTTAATGCACTTATTGAGACATTCATGATTTTTCTTTACAACAACAAAATTCATCTCCATAGAAACCAGGAAGCAAGAAACTACAGTAATAACACTAAAGTAAATGTCACATCAGGTTAGTCAGCAGAAGGCAGGAGAGGGGATTTTGCTCCAGTTAGGAACTAACAAGGACTGCTGCCCCTTTTGCTCTTCTGCAAAAGGTATCTGTACCGAAGACAGACTTCCTGATGTATTTACAATGCAAGATAACGATGTGGTTTCCTGCTCTTTCCACTGCAATTTACCCGTAAGGTGGTCAGATCAGTGGCATGTTTACTTACAGGCATTTGTTACAGCGAAGCTGTTAGCTGTTTCAATGTTGTCTACATGAGGAACCAAATTGAAAGGTGCTTCGGATGCATTGGGGCTGGTGTTATGAAGAAAGATTGCTAATCGAAAAGCAGTGTATTCCTGATCTGTGTTCCTGATGAAGAGACCACCTACAAAAATAGAAAAAAAAAAAAAAAAAGCAAAAAGCAAAAGAAGCTGGGTAAATCATTTGCAAGCTACTTACTGTCTTGTAAGACTGAGCAACTGTCTCTCCCAAAGCTGCACAATAAGGCAAGTCCTAAGACTTTAATGGATAAGGAACTAATCGTATTCATAATCACAACCAGTGCCTTTAAATCACTGTCCCCAATCGATTTTAACCTCCCTGATGCATTCATGCTTCTTTTCTGACTTTTCGGTTTTCAGCCTTTCATACATAAATACCCAGATTTGTCATGATTACAGTGACCTTTTAAAGTGTTTAGCCTCCATCTCCCTGATACCGAACACACTGGTAACTCAGCTGCTCAACAGCCTCTCACATTAAGTGGCGGGCTGATTAAGCGGAACGATGCTTTCTGGATCAAAAAAACGAAAATACCAACTCGTGTAGGATAATCTGCACTGAAGAGGAATATACTGAACTTTGCTCCTCTGCAGCCATGTGCAGGCAGGGAGCAGCTCAGCCCTATTAGCAGCATCTTTACAAGTCCACAAGAAATGATGCAGTGATGGAGCTGAGCTGGAAAGAATTCAGATAGCTGCGTCCCATCCGAAACACGTCCGAAAGGTGGGAAGCAGGAGGCGATAGGAAAGGGGTGAGTATAGGGCACAGGACTACAGGGAGACACTTACAAAACCCTAAACTTTCCAACTACAGAAAGAAACGAAGGACGGCGTTGCCTTTTACCCCCTATCCCTGCCGGCTACCGCAACCTCCGGTGCCCAGGACTCGCCATTCCTTCGGGAGTCAGGGAAAAGCCAGGGGAGCCGGAGGGGGCTGAAGCAGCCAAGGGGCATCAGCCCCGAGCCCCTTCCTGCCGTGCCGATATCGCACACCCGCGGCTGAAAGGAGTTCTGCAAAAGATAAGCATCCTCCCTCCCGCACGCGAACGCACACAGAAATATTTACACACACTGACACACGGAGGCACATATACAGAAACACGAGGATGATTCGTGAAGGCAGGGAAATGGGATGGTGCTGGAGGAGAAATCTGCAAAAACTGTCTTCAGAGCCTCCTTTCCAACTCACTTCGCAAAGGATTAAACCCCTGGACACACGCACGCAGCCCAATGCAGCGCTTACCTATTTGCACGCTGCTAGGAAAAGCTCCCATTGCTAGTCCCCAAAAGCCAGAAAACAACAAGACAAGCTGTCTGCAAATTATCCTCATCTTCTCTTCTGCCTCTCTGTCTCGCCTTCTCCCGCTCGCTCACTGGATGCTGCTCAAAGAGGCATCGAGGGCGAGCAGGATACACACAAAACCAGGAATAAAA
>VWZT01002278.1:461575-554175 GCA_013397055.1 Pachycephala philippinensis
AAGGTTTACCTTGCCATATCATCCATAGCTTTATATACTGTTATATTATCACCCTTTAATCACCTCTTTCTGTGTTCCCATATCTTATAGTCTTACCTATATATCAATCCTCCTTGCCACTATTCTCTCTGCCACTTCTTATGTCTTTCTGAAAAACACATGAAACAGGACACATTTTTTTCAGGTGTAAAACTGATTTCTGCTTAACTCTTTTTTTTTTTTTTTTCTAGTCGTTCCTAAAACATCATTTTCCTCTGAGCATGCGGATGATGTTTTCAGGAAACTATCCACAAAGACTTTCATATCTCTTTCCTGAGTGGTAATAGCTAATTTAGAGCCTATCATTGTGTATGTGTAGTTAAGGTTATTTTTCCCATGTGCACTGCTTTGTATTTTTTTTCATACAGAATTTAATTTCCCATTTTATTTCTCAATTAGTATTGTGAAATTCTTCTGCAGTACTTCCCAGACAGCTTCAGTCCCTCAGAATTTGATAAAAGAACAAAATTGGAATCTATGCCCTTTAAATTTGATCTCATATTCATTACATTTATAATGGTTTAATAGGTTTTTTTTCTGTCCATATTTATAACCTGCTGCATCGTGGGATGTACCTGAGAAAATACGAAAGTTTGAAGCAATGTTTCTTTCCTAAGTACAGCTTATTGCAGTAGTAAATGCCAGGCAATTCTGAAGGATAGGGCAATTTCCTCATCAATTAGAGGTGTGCTTGTGGGGAAAATGCAGCAACTTAAAAGCATTCCACCTGAGCCCATCTGGTCTTGTTTATACAGGGAAAAATATCAACTTTTGTTAATGCTGACTTCTGCCCATCACTAATAGTAATTCCTGAATTCAAAATGAGTTATTGCTAGTCTTCTAGGTACTGTACAAGTTAGACCAGCTAACTGTCTGTAAACTTATGTGAAATAGGTTTTAAAATGTGTATTTTATTCTCATTTTCTATACTTATTTGAGTGCTTTTCTAAAGTAGCAAAGGAAGGGTTCCCCTGGATATATTTGAGGAGTTTGGTTAGTGATCACGCACACCAAAAAGTCAGGTTGTTACCTGAAAGAGAGGGTACAGGTTGAGAAAGATCCTCTGCCATGGACAGGAGACATGCATATGGCTTTTCTGAATCACACAGTACTTAAAAATTCCCTTTTTTATGTGGGATCAGGACATTGGTTCTACATCTTCTAAGCAAAGAACAGTCACAGTAACAAAGAGAACCCCCCGCAGGTGAATGCTTTGTAGTGAAACTGAATTCGGTGTGGAATGAGAGGGGAAGAAACCAGAAGAAAATCGGGAGACAGAAACTCGATCTAGATAATTACAGATATTTGGAATGTGAATTCTTATGAATAAAAATTGTTTTTTTTCCAAAAGAAACAAAAGACTGTATCTTTGGGTTATTTTAAAAAAAAACGCAACAAACCAAAAACCAAACCCGCAAAAACATATTAAAACATCACACTGATTCCATCAATAAAAAGATTTCCCCCCTAAACATTTTTGTATGTTGGGGCTTTTTTTCCAAAAGTTGATGGAAAATATTTTTCATTATCTTACCAGTTCTCATTAAAATGTTTTGCCATAACCTCTGTGACATAGTCTTCTCAGCAGAGTGAGGAAGATGTCAGAACTGTATAAAGAATAGCCTCTGTTCACTACCCGTAGCATTTTGTTGTATTGACCTAATTGTCATTACCTGTGAAAAAACACCCCAAATTTCACCTTTGTTTGAAGGCGAGAGTTTTTAGCTCATTTCTCTTGTTCACCTCCGGAGTGCTGTCACCCACATGAAGGGGTGAGCTGCTTTCTATGTGGCTTGTGCCACCACTATCAGAGAATCACCTCAGCAGCTCCAGCTGCAGAAGTCTCAGTATTGATGATGCTGGATGAGCAAAAAGGACAATTCCAGATCCAGGGGGAGAAAGGGAATGGTGAAATTGCTGAGAGGAAGCCTTTGCCCTGTCTTTTTAACTCATGAAGTGAAGCAAATTTGATAAAAAATATTTCAAGCATGATAACCAGGAAACCTTCAATACTGTTTCTGCAGAATCATACTTACAGAATGTAACTGCAGTTTGATACACTAAACTGCTCATAAAAATTAGTTTTAGTGAGGTTTATTGCCAATAAAAATGATACTTTTCACCTACATCCTGTGATCTTGTCTTGCGTTTCCCAGTCCCTAACAGACCTGTCTGCATGTCTGAGAGATAAATATGCTGCTGTCAAACCATCTATACTTTTGCAGCAAAGCATTACTTACTTACATGAAGCTATTTCTCAGCTTCAGAAAAAAACATACAATCAAGTCATGCCATGCTTTTCTCAAATCACACACACACACATCCTTTATTTAACTTTCACGTTAATTAGAGCTCATACAATATTGCCTGGATTTGAAGATGCATTTTCAGCCCACAGTTTTGGCCTTTCTGTATTCAAGCTTGTATTATTCTCTCCATGGTAGGGTTAAAGTTTATCTCAAATAAATCTGTCTCTTTGGCTCAGCTCTAGCTGGCTTCCAGCCCCTGTCCCCCACACCGCAAAAGCTGCAGACTAGATAATCGCTGTCATTCAGCTATAGCCATGTGCTGTGTTTGCAGAACTAGAATGTTTCCCTAGAAATTCGGTCTTTGAGGCCTTAAATGCTCTAAGTATAAGTTCCTACAAGAATTCCAATAGTCAAGACATGTCAGTATTTATCCAGTCATTTCTTCTCCAGAAATACATAGTGAAGATGCCATATCAAGGTGGGTTTATCTGTTGCATTATTAAGTAAAGTTTATGAAGCAATTTAGTGCTGTAATGATCCCATCTAGCACTAATGTCCCTGAAAATAAATGAATTTATAAGCTGTTGGTTTATTTAATAGTTGATGCACAATGATTCATACTCTAAAGACTAGGGATTATTGGTAGAAAGTTTTTTCATTTAACATCTTTTAAAACAGGTCAGATTTTGTCATAATCATTGATGTATGCACACTTATAGAAGTTACCCAAAATACATTTTATGTTAACTTTCTCATTCCTTTGCTGAGCTAAATAGCACTGTAAACTGTAAGTAAGAGGAAGGTGAGCAGAGGTGCCTTTAGGGGAAGAAAATGCTACTTTGTGAAAGGGTGAAATTATCTAACCTTATGTCACTTAGAGAACTCTTTTAAAAAATCCATGAGTGGTCCTTACTAAAGCACATCATGTGGTCATTGAATTAGAAATGCAGGGATGGAATACATTCCAAAGGTTGTATCGTCCAGTCCTCTGGCTCTGGGAAGGAACAAATACACCAGAGCTTCCTACAGAGATTTTTATCTGCTACTTTTTTTTTTAGAATTTCTGCTAAAAGACTCTCCAAGGGTGTCCTGTTCAAGCTTTCTCCTCTCAATTTTTTTTTTTTTATTAATATATGACCTATATAGTCTTTACTGCAAGTTACACTGGGTTCTTTTTGTCTTTCTTTCACGTGAACAATTGGTAACAATTGATCATTGTCTTTTCTATTAACAATCTGCCATAACCTGAAAGATCCATCAAGCCTTTGTCTGCCTAGACTAAGAGAAACCCTTATTTTTGCAGTCTTTCTTGACTACTAATACTTTCTGAGCCCTCTTCTCTTTCCTGATGTTTTCTTCTGTATTCTTTCCAGAGTGACTATATGTGTTTTGGAGTATGGCACTGAAAGCCACCACCACTCCTTCAGCTGCATTGTCCCTGTAAACAACTGGAAGGAAATGATTCTCACCCATATCTTACCTGTAAAATGCTTGACAACAGATTTTCCCTTTCCTTCTTTTATAGTAATACTGCACTGGTAACTCGCAGATCTTTTCTAATACTCTTAAACTTCTAGGTCCTTCTTTCCTCACTTGGCATTTTAAGTATTCCTTTCTTCTTACTAGTGATTTTGCTCTGAATTTTATTTCTTTTCCATTAATTTATTTTTAATTCTAGCTTATGTATTTATTAGGACAGTGCTGGATTCTCAGGTTGTTCTCCAGACTTCTGTAACCCTCACATATCCTGATTTCATCTACAATATTTTTTAACTTTTTAATCCATACTTTTTAATGAAATCACTGAACAGAGTTGGGCCTGAAATCTCTGAGGGATACAGTCTGAAAGAAAATCCCCATTTGATACTTATAGTTATTCTTTGAGAAGAGCTTTCCAAGAAGTCACACACAGTCTTTATATGTTTTTTCATCTAGATGACATTTCCCTTATTTTCCTATGAGAATTTAATACAGAAAAATATTAAATTTCTTACTCTACTCAAGATACTGCAAATTTATTCTTCTTCCCCATGTTGTGGTTTAACCCCAGCTGGCAACTCAGCACCACACAGCCACTTATCACTCCCCCGGAGCATGATCGGGGTATCAGAATGCTAAAAGATGAGAAAACTTGTGGGTTGAGATAAAGACAGTTTAATAAGGAAAGAAAAAGACACACACACAAGCAAAGCAAGGAATTCATTCACCACTTCCCATGGGCAGGCAGGTGTTCAGCCATCTCCAGGAGAGCAGGGCTCCATAGTGCATAGCAGTTGCTTGGGAAGACAAACGCAATCACTCTGAACGCCCTCCCTTCCTTCTTCTTCCCTCAGCTTTATATGCTGAGCACGGTGCCATATGGTCTGGAATGTCCCTTGGGTCAGCTGGGGTCAGCTGTCCCAGCTCTGTCCCCTCCCAACTCCTTGTGCACCCTGAGCCTACTTGCATGTAGGGTGGGGTGAGAGGCAGGAAAGGCCTTAACTGAGTAAGTGCTGCTGAGCAGTAACTACAACATCCCGGTGTTACCAACACTGCTTCCAGCACAAATCCAGAGCCCCAAAGCAGCTGCTGTGAAGGAAATTACACCAGCCAAAATCAGCTCACCCAGTAATATAACTATCCTGCCCCAGGAGATCAGCTTGGCTTGACATAGCTCGTTTCTGAAAAATACACATTGTTTGATTTTTATTATTCTTCAGGTGTTTCCAAGTTTTCTGTGTACACATCTATACCATTTGAATGCAGTCTGTAGTTAGGTGAAGTGTCCTGTTTTCTTTGGATTTCCCATTATCCCTCTTTTAAAGATACATATTTTCCTGTTTTCTGAGACTATCCCTCTCTAATATGACTTCTCACATGTAATCAGTGATGCTTCAAATACAGTATTTTTTATTTCTTTATGCACATGGAGGTAGATTTAACCAAGTAATGGACACTTTAAAATATAAATCTCGTTTAAAAATATTAGCTGTTCTGTCTTAACTACTGAAATTCAAATGTTGTCCTTCAAATAGTTTAGAAGGTTCAAAAGCAACTTAAAAGAATCATCATCATAAAACTGTGCTCCAAACTATGCTAGTGGTGTTTGAAATATCAAAAGCCTGTTTTATGCAAGTAGTCAAGACACTTTTAAAGCTATCTTTTTTGCAGTTCTTTTGGAGCATTTCACTTTTTGTTCCTTGAAATGTTTTCTTATCGTGTTATCTTGTAAGGTAAGGAGCTAAAGCAATAGTTCAATAAAGCAGTATTTCAGGAAGAATCTTGAGTGGTGGGAAGAAGATTGTGTCATGCCTGAGGTGAACAGATTGTTTCTTTTAGAGATATTTTGAACATATTCATGTTGTACATGCACCTGATGCACTTAGCACATTTAAGCTTTACAGAGAGATTTTACATTCAGATCAGGTAAACTTCCAGCCAAATACACTCATGAATACAGAAGTAATTACTGAGCTCTAAGGACACATTGCGAGGACATTATCATTTGTCAGCAGGATACCAGTGACTGCTGTCATGGAAAATTTACATTAGCATCATTGTTAAATAGTCTGTTTACTAGTTTCTTAATGACCTGCAGCAAACAATGATTTGAACTACTTTATGAAGTTCAGCGTGGAAGGCTGCAGTTATGGTGAGTGTATTTTCACAGGTTAATGATATTAAGATGGAATCAACAGCAGCTGTCATGCCGTATGCAACCAAATCGTCTGTGAATAGGTCTAGGTGGCAGTTGTTTCTGTGATGCTAGTGTGGGTTGGAGATGTAAAGTTAGTTTTAAAATATGCACTTGAAATATAGGTAGCCAGATAGCTGTGCTGAAGCATGAAGCCCAGTGAGGACTCTGAAAATCCATCTCACTGGTTAGGAAAGGCAGGACTTCCTAAGCCAAAGCTGCCAAGAGTCATTCACTGTAGCATCCAGCCCAGATCAGAAGTTTCTGGGATAGAAGTGTGGACAAATCAAAACATATGTGGTTTTCTTGGTAATTACATCTTAAGAGTTACTCAAGAAACACTGGACAGTGCTAATAGGCTTAAAAATATTTTCCTGTGTTTCACTGGCAATTACCTGCTACTCAACAGCTGAGAGTTTGAAAATTTCTTTTTAGCTTCCATGAATTATGGATTTGATCTAGAATCAGATGTTTCTGGAAAGATTTAATTAAAACTTATTAATTGAAAAAGGTATACATGATTTCTGATGGTGCATGACGAACTTTACAAGTATTAAATACTTGGAGGAATTCTTTGCCTGAGCTGTCTAACAGGTTTCATGGAGGAAAAATCAGACTTAAGGCTTATTTGGCACACCTAATAGAAAGAAAATGTTCTTGTAAAAGTCAGTGTGCAGTGTGTTATTTTATTTTTCTTTATCAAATGTAATTTAAAAAATGGTCTATTTAACTTGAGAGTAAGCAAAATTCATGGAGACTTCTTGGAATGTTACTTTTGTAGACTAATGAGGGGTGGGCGTTGTGGTCAGCCCACACTTTTCCCCTGCTCCAGAGTGGGCTCTGCACGGGGACAGCTTTCTTCAGGAACTCTCCGTCTGCTGGGACATGGGGTCTTCCATGGTTGTGGGTATCCCCTCCACTGTGGTCACTATAAGGGAGTCTCTGCTTTGGCACCTGGGACACTGCCTCCTGCTCCTTTTCCACCGACCATGGTGTCTGCACGCAGTCCTTTCCAAACTGGGGGTCCTGGATCAGTCCTTGACAGAAGCCACAGGAGCAGGGACCCTCCTGGAAGCAGGTGTCAGTAGTTCCCCTGTGCATGTCTGTATACACCTGTGTATTTTTCTGTGCCAGCTTGCTGGTTTTCAGCTGGTCACTTAATGATGTACAGAGAATGTTCACAAGGAAACTCAGGAGAAAACTCGTGAAGTGATGTACGCTTTGGCACAAGATTGAATATTCACAGAACACCTTTAATAGCTTTAGGATGCAATACATAAATTATGTTATTAATGTGAGAATCTGTTATTTTGTCTTACTTACTTGAAAGGGTCTTGGGGAGAATTTTGTGAACTGTTCTTCAACTCTTCCTTCGTTTTCAAATTAAGGACTTGTATTTGGCTGTGTGTAGGTTGTGCTAACTCTCCAACGAATAAAATGTCTGAATCCCTCTCATATCTTCATCATTACATTCAGTAGGCTTTCTACCCTTTTAAATATTATTTTGTATGTTTTATTAAATTATACAGAACAAACTGTTTTTTGAAGGAAACTGATATTCAGTGAGAATGTCTTTGCATTTATTTTGAATAATTACTGCTATTCCATGTGTACAAGATGAAATATCTCCTCATTTCCATCTTTTATAGACTGCCTCACAGTACCGTGGGCTACCAGGAGCAACAAGCAGTGGGGATTTCCACATTCAACGTTTTTGGACATTTTTAGGATTTAGGCTACTGTATAGTCCCAGAAGAAGAAATGACAGCCTTACAAAAATGGTGATAGTTCAGTCTTGTGAATAAATATTACATACATTCAAGGGAGCTTAATGTGGGAAAATATGTCAAATTTAGTGTTTCCTAATGTTACTGGCCAGTGCATCATTGTAGGACATTCATCAGCTCTCCCCATAAAGGCTCTTGTAGGTCTTTTCCGACCTAAACCATTCTATGCTTCTGTGATTGTAGATAAAGGTGGGTTGAATTTTTCCACTAAATATTTACTCACTTGAATAATGACTACATACCGTGTCAGAATTATGTGGAAAATATTCAAAGTAATTGTGTAATGACAGTTTATAGTAATGACAGTTTAAATTATGTCTTAAAAGGAACTAATTTAAAATCACAAATGCAGCTCCAACTCCTTGATTTTCACAGTTCTAACTGCTTGATTTTACTATTTTAGCTACATATCTTGTAGGGCTTTTCTTCTTCTGTACCATAACTTTAAGAAGGGAGTGAAAAAGCTGGTCCAACAGGGTACCTACTGAATGTCAAACTGAGAAAAAAAATTATTTCTCAAGCTTCATTGTTGATTCTTCAAAATTATATTGGACACTGTGCTTGTCTTTTCTTAATTTTTCCTCTTAATGTTCGGTGTCTTTTGAATAGATTTATGTCTACCTATATGGAAAAATAGATCTTTCACTACTATGCAAACCCAGTAAAATTATTAGACTTAGACCAAAATTTAAAAAAAAAAATTTCTTAAACTCTGATGGAGCCAGGAAAGTTGTGAACTAAATTTTGAAGAGGTTTATCTTTAAAAATGAGAGCTGATATAAAAATTGGCTTTCTCTTTTTGGCATGAACAAGTAGGTTTCTACAGAAAATTTCTTGAAAACTCTCAGTCTCTTGTAAGAGCATGCCCACAAATTAAAAGGTTCTCCCCCCACAAAATGTGGAAGCTTTTAACTGAAGGTGAAATTTACTCTGCTAATAGAAACTTACACAAAGGCTCAGAAACCTTGTTTTTACAGGAGAGGGAGAGTCCTAAATTAACTAAAGAATGAGATTGTTCAGGATGAAGTCTCAGGAAGGAAACAGTATCCCTTACTCTAAGAAATTAAGGAAATTTCTATAGAGTGGAGGAGGGAATAATCAAAAATCCTTAAAACTGGTAATACTGAGCTAGTTTATCCAGATGTAAATATACAGCTATTCCACCGAAATGCAGAATATTTTTACAAAGTGCTCATTATTAAATAGAGTTAAGATTTAGCATATGGGGAAGCCTTAGCTATATTTAGCTTTTTTTTCGTAAAATATCTGTTATCTATAATTCAAGATTTACCATTGGCTTTAGTTGAAGATGTCATTGACATGGGAATTGGGAGCTGGGGATCTTGACCTAAGGGAACAAATATGTTCTTCATTTGAAAGAGCTTAAAACAAGATCAGATTGAGCAGTAGATATTGCATAATAAAGGACAAATCACGTTACCAGGCAGACTATCAGTCTGTACTGTATCACTACATTATTGTAATCCGTTCTCTTCCTAATCTTTTGTTTCATCCATACTGTGTGGCCTGCCGCTATGAGGAAGAAATCTTATTGCATGATTTATTTCCAAGCTTCGGTTCTTAACACGAACTTCTTACCCTATATCTGGATACTTGTACACCTGGATTGAGTGTCCAGTTCAAAGTATGTGATTTCAAAGATGAAGATAATCTTGCTCTTCCAGAAGTACTATATCAACCAACTTTCTTCCTCGTTATTTCTCCCCCAAAAGATAATCAAATCATATCTTTGAAAAGTTGACTTAAAGGCTTATTGATAAAAGTACCATTAGATTTGGGGAAAAAAAATCAAGAAACTTGCAAACTAAAACCAGCCTAGTGTATTTCCACTGCTGAGGTAAACAAAAATGGAAATCCCTGTGGATTAAGTTCTTCCTAATAGACCTCCAGAAATATCACACAGTTGTGAAAGTTTGCAACATCTGGATGTACAGACCTGGTGTTGTTTCTTGCTTTGCTTGAAGTCATCAAAAAACAGAAGCACCAATTCTATCCATCATAAGTTAGAAAATTCTAGGTTTGTTTTATCCCCAGTGGTGAAAAAAAAGAGAAAATGAATGCTGATTTTGGTTTTTTTCCCTGGACTTGGTACATCTTGCTCTGGAAGAGATCTGAGTTGTATCAGGAAAGCTCATCTCACAGTTTGAGAGCACTTGATCCATGCAAGTGAAAATACTGACATTATTGTGGTTACAGTGAAGAAACAAATATATCCAGTTTATTCTGAATCTAAAGGCATTGTCAAATTGCAAAATAAAAAGTTTTGCAATGTGCCATTTAATAAAAACAATAGAAAATGGTCTGGAAGGGCATCAGCTGTTTTGCATGAAATCAAAATTTCTGTATTTCTCCCTTGGTAGCTCTAGAAATGTTCAGTAATTACAGAGGGGAAGGGAATATTAATGTATCGCTATCTTCATATATTCAAAACTACTGAAAATTATAGCAAATTGAAAACCAGACTGGTTTTCTGATAAAATTTCCTGGAAATTTGTTGTGACTTTTTCTCTCAAACAGTATCAATTTTCATAGTTAGTCTTTTGCTTTTAAGCTTACACTGAGTTGATGAACCTTTTAGTAAAAATACTTCTCAAGGGTTTAGGCCTATTTTCTTAGGCAGAGGAAGAAAGAAACCTTTTAGAAATCTAGTGGTATGTATTCCAAGATATTTGAAGTTGTTTTTGCTATTAGTGCTAAAGTGTTCTGAGATTCCTGCAGGTACTATGCACATGAGGGAACAAAGTGTACTGCTTCGGATGGCCCAAAAAAGTTCTTAATAGGAAACAAACCCCAGCCAAAGAGAGAAGTGGGAGCTGGCTGAGAAGGATGTCAGGTACTAATAAAAACAGCGATAGCTGAGAGAGGTTTAGACATGCTCAAATTCTTTCCAAGTGGTCAAGGCTTACTGCAGTCACTTGCCAAGGAGAGTTTTCTCCGTGACAAAAGGTGAATCCCAATGTGCCAGCACATCTAAAAAACCCTATCAATTATTGTTAATAGGAGTTTAAGAAATTAAAGTGTGTAAACTTCAAAAGTTTGACTAATTGTATATTATGTTAAAAAACGTGGGACCATGTTCAACCATACAATTCAAGTATACCTTAGACATAGCACATGACCCAAATATTTACACAGTGTGGTCTTGATACTGTAAAATTATTCACATATATAAGTTAACATGGAAGCAATCCTACTACCTCTGAGGAATTATTCACAGTTAATACAATGCAGAATGATTTGCCATGTTGCAAGGATGAGATACTAGATACTAAGACGACATGTGAGGTAGAAAGCTGAAGTCTGGGGAAGGACCATTGTGATGCTTCATAACTTTCAGCAGCAAGTGGTTTAAATCCCACACGTGTGCATTCAAAGAACAGTCTGTGAAAATCAATGCAAACAGTTGCTTGACTGATTGACTGACTGATATTATATACCTTGACCTTTACTCTGAGTCTCAGTGAACATTTACAGACATTCATCATGTGGCTCATGGTTCATGCTTTGTGAGCACAGATGTAGAACTAGGCTTTGAAAGAAGACGACATTTTTATTTATATTATTATTTTAAAACCTCTTTTCATGACACACAGTACTGTCTTATCTCTAACTTCTGCCTTGTGAACTGGGCTCTTGTTTCAGTTCAGGATCGTAACTTAGGTTTGAAGAAATGGATAACCAACTTTCTGCTCAAAAACATTGTTTTCAGAGAGTTAATGAGTTTGAAATTAAATTCTCCACTGAGCATTTACTGTCATGTCACCAGTTTTTCAGAACTTCAGCATGAAGATTCTTTGACAGTGGGGAAGATCCTCAAAAAGTGAGCTCACTTTTTAAAAGAGAGATATATCTGCAAAAATCACTGTCTTCTTTACCTTTTTGTACTGCAAAATATTCAGGCATAGTTTGACTTTCCTCAACTATAAATGTCTTTTTTACCTATAAAATCTTGTTGAGGAGATACAGATACAAAATTAAACATTCAGAATTATGATTTATACCTAGATATTCCCAGGTAAATATGGATATGTTATAATTATTTATAAATGTAGGTTTGCCACATATGGTAGATTTAGCGTTGATGGTATTGTTCATCTGAAATAGTGTTATGCTTGATAACACAACAAAATTGAAATTGGAGCAGAAGTAGGTTGATATTTGGGTCTCTGACTGAAACAAAAGCATCACATAATCTGGCATGTCCTTTCATTGCTCTTTTCTCTTTTTTTCCATGCTGCTGGATTTTTCTTCTAGCCTAAAGTAAAGTAATCGACTCATATAGATAGGTTCAAAGTCAAATCATTTTAGTCAGCAACCATGATACTTTATAGGGTTACTAAAATTTCAGAAATGTAGGTTAGGGATTTTAGTCATTAACAGATATTTTGTTGTTGGGTCAGAAGAAGACTGTGAGGCACAGAGCTACTGTAATTTGGAAAATCTCTAAGAAAGTGAGGCATATGAAATTAAGTAATGAAAAATCACCTTTATCATGAGAGAAAAAGATAAGCTTGTTTCTAGAGTGATACTGGGAAATGACTGCTGAATGGTACTTTTATAAAAGGTAATTGTTTCCTGTACAGTACTTTGTCTTTAGGCCCGAAAGTTTATTTGTATGACCACAGCGTCACAAGTCCTGCCAGAAAACCTGTTCCAGCATGGGCTCCTCTCTCCAGAATGGCAGGGGTCCTGCCAGGAGCCTGCTTCAGCATGGGCTTTCCAAGGGGTCACAGCCTCTTTCAGGCATCCCCCTGCTCTGGCGTGGGATCCTCCATGGGCTCCAGGTGGATGTCTGCATCCCCATGGATCTCCACGGGCTGCAGGGGCACAGCTGCCTCACCATGGTCTGCACCAGAGGCTGCAGGGGAATCTCAGCTCTGGTGCCTGGAGCACCTCCTCTCCCTCCTTCTTTGCTGGTGGTTGTTCTTCTCACATATTCTCCCTCCACACTTCTCTAGCCACAACTATTTCTGCACACTAATTTTTCTTCCCCTTAACTATGTTATCCCAGGCACTATCACTATCACTGATGGGATCAGCTATTACCGGTGGTGGATCCGTCTGGAATTGGCACTGTCAGACACAGGGGAAGCCTCAGGCTGCTTCTCAAAGCAGCCCCCCCTGCACCCCCCTGCTACCAAAATCTGGCTGTGCAAACCCAGTACAGCAGAGGTTAGTAGACTTCTATTTTTCATCAAGTTATATCAGTTACAGAAGTTTTTCTGTGTAGTTCCTGTTCACTGAACACTGGAGAAGTTTTTTCCCTTCTCGTAAACACTGCCCGAAAATGATGAAGCAACTATTTGAAGTTAATGTCAAATGCTACTATAAATTAGCTGTTAGGAGACAAAGTTAGTGTATTGATTTTTTTTCCATCTAGTACATGTTCTTTTTATAAACAAACTTGATCATGTGCCTATTGATATATTGCAGATGTAAATTTTATTAGAAAATGGACTGGAAAGTAATAAAAGCTTTGAACAGGCAATCATTATCAGCAAATTCCATTAGTAAACAGATAAATTTTCAAACAAGCTTATTGTTTTTTAAAGAGGTTTTGATTATTCCAGGACGCTAAAATTGACTGATGCAAGATGGTCCCCAATCATTTTAAAAAATAAAGAAAAACCTTTTTAGTGACTGGTGGAGAATGGAAAGGTTTCCATACATGTTGGTTTTACATATAGCTTATTATGTCTTGTTCTCGTTGCTTTGCTTGTGAATCAGGATATAAGTAACCCAGGCAGGTTCTGTGGCAAGTGTCAATCTTTGTTTGAAGCTGGATCATGCATTCACCCTCAACAGCACTGTTTGAAAATGTCACACTGTGATGATGCCATCAAATGCTGGCAAAATGCCAGGACTTCTTAGTCTTTTCTTAGGGAAGTGAATTTACTGAGCCTTACTGTAGGAAAATGAGATAACTGGGTACTGAAAGCAGACAACCAGTGAGACAAGAAGGAAGGAGGGTGGGTGCTGATGTAAATTCCCAGTACAGACTGGGTGGGTGAGAATTATAATCAGAGACAGCATCACTCTCACCTGTGCTGCCACTGCAGCTAGCTGTAGTTAATGAGGTAATGTATTCTGGAGATGCAAAACAGGATGGAAACATTATTGCTGGTTTTTCCTTAAGGCTTAGGCACCTGGCTCTGCTCTATGTTTTCTGCACTACCAACAGCTCACATTATAGCAGAACCATTGTTTTGATGAATTGTTTATTGTCGTAATAAGGGTGCATACAACCTCCCTTTTGCGAGAGTACTATAAAATGAGAAGGGGTTTTTTTAAATCCCACACATTTCTATTTTAAAAGATTTTGTAAATCAATTTAGCTATGTCAGAGTGTTTCACTGGAAACGTGAAAATAACCCTTTTACAGTGAGCTAATCTTGCAAAGGGCAGTATGCTATGATTTTACAGCCCAGTACTTTCCATTTTCCATTTCTGAGATGTGCATCTCAGCTCGAATGACAAGTACTTTTGCACATGATTGTTAGGTGCAGGAGAGTTTACCTTACATACAGATGTAGGGGTCCTGAGGACATGGACAGTCCTTGATGGCCCTAACTAGCCTCACCTGGGACCTCTCCACGCCTCTGACTGAGGGTTCCATTTAAGCCTAGTCCAGGACCACTAGTCCCTGTCAGAGCCCTGTTGTAGGGGCGTCTTGTTCCTAGGAAATGGCGTGGATTTCCTGGCTTGACCTTGCTGCTGACTTGCTGCCCTGTGCTTGCCTGATGACCACTGGGCTGTTGACAGGACCCTGTGCTGTCACTCCCCTGCCCTGCCCTCCCCGTGTCAGCGGCACTGCACCCTGTAGGTGTAGGACTGGGACCCCTGGCTCGCCTCACCTGGAGCTATCCCTGATCTTGCTGCACCCTTGTGATGAGCTGCTTTCATCCCATTAAATAATGGTGTGGTGTTGCCAGAGCTTTTGGAGTAGCTGTGTGTGTGTGTACTGCAGGGCTGCAGAGCTTTGGGTGATGGGGAGGATGCAGCTCCAATCAGAACCTGCTTCAAACAGACTTCTGTTGGTCGAACCCTTTACACGTGGCATTAACAATGTGTGGCTTGTGACAAGCAGCCAGTTTCTCACTCTGTGCAGTATTTTGAAAACCTGTCTGAGAGAGATTCCTGCATAAGATTCTCTGCAAGCACGTGAATTTTGCTTGTTTTCAAGTCCCGCTGTTTATAGTAGCAGAGAAAATGTATTGCTGCTCTGGCATTTGTGATTATGCCAACCTCCATTTAACAGCCCCTTGCTAATCTGCAGTAGTCATGTTGCCAAATCACAGAGATTTGACAGCAGAGGAGAGGACCCGAAGTTTCAGAAGTGCTATTGAACTCACCAAGCAGTTTATTTTTAGTAGAATAGATCAGAGTACTTTAGGTGCCTAAAGCCTGTGTTGAAGATTAGAAAATCCTGTCCCTTCCTGCCCATTCTGGGCAGTAGGGAGGATTCTCTTCTGCAAACTGATGGGGTTTGTTTCTGTACTTTTCATAACACAGAAGAGTGCCCTTAATACATGCTGGGTACTGCAATGTGGGAAACTCTGATGTATCCTGATGGCAGTGCACCATTGTGTAAATAATTGATTATTTTGTAGGTCAAAGACAGGAATCCAGCTGAGTTATTTCCTAGTATGACAGTTCAAATAAAAATCTGGAAGATGGAATCATGATAATCAAGAGCTAGTTTGGGCCTGTTAGCAAAAAAATAAACCACAGGAGTAACACATCTCATGACAATGTCTAACCTAACTGGAGCCCTCCCTGTATTTTAACCTTTCATGACATCCTGCAGTCATGAGTTTTACAGTTACATTTTATTTTATTTTATTTTATTTTATTTTATTTTATTTTATTTTATTTTATTTTTGATCTCCTGGAATGTTCTCTAGTTATCTTGTTGTGATACATAAAGACATATCTTTCTTCCTTTTTTATGTCAATGGGTATTTCCTGTAAAATCATCATATTTCTTTTCCCTGCTGAAATCTGTGTAATTTCCTATCATACACAAAATATTCTGTAATTGTGTTCATCATCTAGGATACTTTTTTGCAATAGTTTGTCCAGACCTTTATGAAATTTTCCAGTGGAAACTGTGGGTTCAAAGAGTGATGCAATGATTTCTTGTAGGTTGTTCTCAATTTGTTCTGGAATGACCCTTGACATCCAGTTGCTACCTGAATTCCTGGATGAGTGTTTTCCTGACATTTTCAGAGGACTATCCAGAGCACTTCTCATACTTTTTTCTTAGTGAAGATGGTTGACGTGGAGTCCTCAGCATCCATCAATAATGATATTTTTTCCTTCTTGCATTTCTTCTCACTTTGGTATTCAATTTCAACAGCCATTTTATTACTTGGTTGCTGAGGTTTGCTAAACAGAATATAACAACAACAACAACAACAAGTTATTTATTACAGCTGGAAAAAAATGGCCATCAAACAGTGACTTTTCAAATAATTCTTACCTTGCAGTGATACTTTTGTGCTTAAGCCATTTTCAGTAGCTGTCACTAGGTCAGCTGCTGTCATAGGACCAAGCAAGTTTGGAAAAGAAGTGTTTTGAGGTGTCCTTGCCAGGAATAATTACGCTGCTACAAAAATATCCACAGACATCTACAAGAGCCCTGTCTTGGAAAAGGAGATACTGAGAGTTTTTCACAGCAGTTTTCAGAGGCAGGTCCTTAAATTCTGATGTAACCTTGTCTCTTTTCACAAATCTGTGGGTCCTGACTTATCAGGGCTGTAAGGGGCTCTTACAAATTCTGATTGTTTGCCTGAAATAGCAGGAAAACAGGGCTTATATTTGAATCTGACCACTGGATTTGTCTACAGAGAGATTAAATAAATAAAACAATGAAGAGGGAATAAAGGTTT
Organism: Pachycephala philippinensis; assembly: GCA_013397055.1. Classification (NCBI taxonomy): domain Eukaryota; kingdom Metazoa; phylum Chordata; class Aves; order Passeriformes; genus Pachycephala; species Pachycephala philippinensis. Next base: position 478,236 of record VWZT01002278.1, read on the forward strand.
AATTAATTACAAAAGATTTAATTCATGCTCTTGTTCTGTCACATTTTCTTCCCTTCATTATTAACTATCCCCCTCTTCAAAAAAAAAAAAAATCCCAGTGAAAATGTTTTCACAAAGGATTAACCTTGGTAGAATTACCTTCTGCACTGAAAGCTGTTTCCATTTAAATTTTTCTGGACATTTCAAGCATTCAGCATGAGGAACAACAGAATGAACTCCCCAGTTTAAAAAAGTAGGTCTGTAGCAAGAGATTACAAAGAGGTGACATTTTCAGAGTGTCCAGTGAAGAATATGGAAATACGTAAATTACTTGTTTAAAACTTAAAAATGATCAGGTAAAGTTGAGTGTTCCATAATAAAATAGACATATTTTTGAGTTATAACTGCATTAGACAAACAAGAAGGTAATTTATCTTTTCCCCAATAACCTAATGCGTAGAAGATACTCATAAGAAGCCTAGGAAAAGTGGATTTGGGGATAGAAAATACTATTTAATAAAACAACCGGTGTTTTTCCTGGAATACTGGTTTTGTAGGGGTAGAGTTAATCACAGTAGGTATTACAGGGCTGTGTTTTGAATTTGTGCTCAAAACAGTGTTGATACCACAGGGATGTTTTAGTCACTGCTGAGCAGTGACTCCACAGAGTCAAGGCCTTTTCTGCCTCTCACCCCACCCCACCAGTGAGAAGACTGGGGTGGGGGGGGGTGCACAATGAGTCGGTCTTAATTTTATCTCCCCTTTTTTCATCTCTCACTGATGCTCTGTAACACACTTGAGATTTATTTTATGATGAATTACAAGATTAAATTAAAATTTGTATCTCTGAATGTTCTGGTTTGTCTGTAAATATCCAGTTGTGCTGTTTCCTTTACCCGAAAAGCATTTGCTGTATGTATCAGTGAAATGCTGAAGTAGAAGTTTTGAACAGATTCTCCTGTTCTTACAGCAATTAAAGATTTTTTTGGTTCTGAAAATTCCTTTTGTAATAGTTTTATTCTTTTTAAACTTATAAAAATTCTCTAAGCATCATCTTCCCTGTAGATCAGTTATGCGTTTATATAACATGCAAAACTCCTAAATGTCTGTAATCTAAGGTTGCTGTTATTTTGGGACAGGAAGAGGGAAGTTAGGTGCATGAGTAATACAGATAATAGTTATTTTTTTCTGTTTCAGCCAGCACATTAGGCCAGTCATTGCAACTCCTGTGCAAACCACACAGTAGTTTCTGGATTACTGCATTCAGTAGAAGAATTATGTCTTGTCTTCACAAAAAATGCAAATGGCATGCAGACATAGGCTATTTATGAAATAAGTTACTACACTGCCGGAGCAAGGCTGGAAGGAAGAGATTTAAGAATAAAACTTAAACTTTTATAGAAGCATCATGTTGTGTGAAATAGAGGTTTTCCTAGCACACTGTAGCTGACCTTTCAATAAAATATTTGTTGAATTAGGCTAGACATTTTCTGCAACAAAGTCTTGCATGACTCTCTGTTTGCAGCAGAGATTCTTTTCCTGGGAAAACATGTTAAAAATAATTAAGAGACTGACAGGATTCTATTCTGATTCTTTTTTCCCCTGACCTAAACCTTTTTAGGTTCCTCAGAAACCTCCAGGAAATTAACACTTGGTCTATGTCTTGTGAAGAAAAATTGTCCTATTTAGGAAAGTCTATGCATTTGAATAGTTTAAAATGGCCTTTTGAGGTGTCATGGCATATGTTTCAATTTATTTCTGCCTATTCTTCACTGTCCACAAATCTTTGACTTCCATCATCTCCAAGGGGAGGAAATAAATCGTTTCAAAAGATGAACCGTTTTCCCCTTAGCACAGGAGGCAGTGCACATGCAGGTGAGTCTGATCCCTGGTGTTACACTCATCCGTGTTTCTCCAGTGTTCCTTGGTGTCTGCAGGGCCGTGAGATGCTGCAGCACTCAAGAAGTGGGTGCACCCTCTATATTTGCGTTGTGCAGTGCACGTCTCTCCCTATGAACAGATCTATACACACAGCTCCCAGATCTACTACACTCTCTGCTTTAGCTTTTTCCGGTTTGTTCTGAGTCATCCTGCAGCTATTAACAGAACAAAATCTAGCAGATGACTTTTTCTTCAAGATTAAGGAGCGCCACTAACATATTTAGATGGTTAATAAGATTATTTTCTTCAGTTTAGATTTATTGTCCACAGCATTTGCATTTTATTGGGAATCATTTTTGACCTTAGATTACTTTCATTTGGTAATAGCAAGAATAAAAAAGCAAGTGGAAGCTGCTGACTATTTTATTCTGAGCTTGTACTTAAAAATTTAGCAGATGTTCTGGAATATACAGTTGAGTGTCTTGTCTGGATCAATTCTTTCAATTCCAGGAACAGAGAAAGTGTGGAAGATGTGTCACTTGAATTATGATAATATATTTTTCTAACTGAGATTTTTTTAAAAATCCAATGTACACAGTAAAATTAGCATGAAAGTATTGACACTCCTCTGGAAATCCATTAAAAGAGTGTTTCTGATCAAGTCAAGTGCTGAAGTGTCCCAATATAGAAAGTGTTGGGATACCATGGTGATTGTATCTATAAAAATCTATACCCTGTCAAATTTCAGGGATTAAGAGCAAACACACTCTGCAGTACACCTTACGAAAAGTCATTAGTAGGAAAAAAAAGACTACAGCACATAAGTACTGTGATTTTCTTCACGTGTCTGAACTCAATCCATCATGTCAGCTGGTTTGAGTGTCACCAGAGTTTGACAAGTAGAGACCAAGAGCTGAAACTCCAACAAACCCCTACTAATTTCTGGAAGGTTTATAATGCAGTGCTGGAGATGAAGGCTAATTTTTTCTGTGTGTCTGATCTGTCATTTCGTCAAGGCTCATTGCTATGAAACTCAATGAACTCCTTGAGCCAATTTGAAGTGTGGCAGCTGCAAGAAAGCCCTGGCCTTTAAACTCAAGCTCCCGGCTATCAGTGAGCCGATCTGATCAGGGTCATATAAAATTTAAATATGGGTTCCCCTTTATGCACCAGGTCAACCAGAAGCTTGTTCCAGAAGCTCACTACTCTCATAACACAATCCTTCCTCTAATTTTCAACCTGAATTTATTTCTGTCTGGTTTACAATTTTTTTTGTGTTAGTCTCTCTTGCTGTTTACATGATTTTTCTACCTCCACACTGGTTCTCTTTCCTTCTGACACCATCCTACTTCATCTTCCTACACCATCCCTTAGTTCCTTCGTTCTGTAAAAAATCACTTGTAATTCCTTTCCACATCACAGCCTTCATTTTGGTAAAATGAGCAAGTCATGCTCTTTGAGCGCTGTCTGTAAAGCCAACCTTTCTCGTTTCCCTGTTCATGCTAGGAAATTTTCTCTCCTGCTTTTGCGATTTCAACTCCTCTTCTTTTTGAGTGAGAATAGCTAGAACTTTATGGAGTTTCCAGATGAAATCTCCTGAGTACATCATAAAATGTCATTAATATTTCCTGAGCCTCTGCAAATACTTTTATTGATACACTCTACCACTGTACAATTTTTTCTTTTTTTATTTAATGTTATATCTCTCGGGTGAGAGAGATTGTAACATCTGTCTTTTGCTGCCATTTGTGTTATGTCCAGTTCAGTAGGTGCTTAGGCCCTACTGTAAAGTTTAATAATAAGTTTTATTAGTAGTATCAATGAAATGCATCTCTCATTACTTGAGAATGTTGGTGATATGCTTTATTAATCCTTGGTTACCTCATTTCTCTCTGTATTTTCAGTTCATTTGCTTCTTCTTGCATGTGTTCATTTTAGTATTTTTACTTCTTTGCTGTGGCTACCCTTCAGGAAATACAAAACAGTTTACAAATCTTACTGTTGCATATTTAAATCTTGGTGCAATGTAACTATGAGGGTTACTCTCCACATAATGAAGTATACAGATTTTTTACAGGAACTATATAAACAGTAGTCAGCATTATAGTACATTAGAAATAGAATTATAGAACTGTAGAATCATTTAGGTAGGAAAAGACTTTTAAGATCATCAAGTTAAACTATCAGCTGAGCAGCATCACCACATTCACCATTAAACCGTGTCCTGAAGTGTCATATCCACATGTTTTTTGAATGCTTCCAGGAATGGTGAATCCACCACTTCCCTCTATAGTCTGTTCCAATGCTTGACAACCCTTTGTGTGAAAACATTTTTCCTGCTATCTAATCTAAGTCTCCCCAGGTGCAACTTGAGGCCATTTCCTCTCATCCTATTACTTGTTACCTGTGTCAAAAGACTGAACCCCACATGTCTATGACCTCCTTTCAGGTACTTCAGAGAGCATGAAGACCTCCTTTCATCTCTGTTTCTCCAGGCTAAAGAACCCCAGATCCTTCAGTCATTCCTTGTAGAACTCATGCTCCAGACCCTTCCCCAGCTCTGTTGCCCTTCTCTGGACACGCTCCAGCCCCTCAATGCCTTTCTTGCAGTGAGGGGCCCAGAACTGAACACAGGATTCGAGGTGTGGCCTCAGCAGTGCCGAGTGCAGGGGGACGGTCACTGCCCTGGTCCTGCTGCCACACCACTGCTGATCCAGGCCAGGTGCCATCGGCCTTAATAAAAGTAATATTCATATTAAACTCTAATGAGGCTGCTATTTAGATGACAACATATTTCGTAGATGCAATGTAATTTAATTTGTGCAATAACTCAGAAAGAAAGACTTACGTAGACTCTATAGCCTGCAACAGTATACAAAAAGGAAAATAGAGAGAGAGAAGAAAGTCAGAATCTTACTGGACTTTCTGATATAATAAAACAGACTTTTATTGTATATAAAGTGTGCTTTTATGACTTTAAATTCAGGATGATTGAAGACTGAGACATATAAATGCATACTTTTTATTTTATGCAGCCACAGCGTGCGATTTAGTGATTGCAAGTTGCATAGAGTATTTCTTAGTTTACTTAATATATGTTATATACAAAGAATGTATTTACCTAACTTGAAAAGAAATAAGTCTCAAAATCTATTGCTACATTTAACATTTGAATCACAATTGTTTCTAGAACCTTACACTGTCCTAACCCTAGCAGAGCAGGGACCTTATTTTAAGGGAACTAAATGCAAGAAAGATCAAGACTGGAGTCTGTCTGGTATGAATGCTGTTCTTGCCATTGCAAGGTTAGAGAACAGAGCATCGCTGACTGCACAGGGTTCCTCAAAGAAGATCATAGAGTCATGGAACAGTTTGGGCTGGAAGTGACCTAAAATATCATGTTCCAAACCCCCAGCCATGGGCAGGGACACCTTCTGTTAGACCAGGTTGCTCAAAGCCTCAGCCAGCCTGGCCTTGAACCCTTCCAGGGATGAGGCCTCCACAACTTTTCTGGGCCACCGTTCCAGTACCTCACTACCCTCTGAGTAAATTATTCCTAACATCTAATCTAAATCTCTCTTCATTTAAAACCATTACCTATTGTCCTGTCACTATCTGCCCACGTAAAAAGTCACTCTCCATCTATTTCATAAGCCCCATTCAGGTACTGGAAAGCCATAATCAGGTGTTCCTGGAGCGTTCTCTCCGTGCTGAACAATGCCAGCTCTCTCAACCTGGCTTCATAGGTGAGGTCTCATAGGAGACTCCAACAGCTCCATGTCCTTCCTGTGCTGGGACCCCAGAGCTGGATGCAGCACTGCAGGTGGGGTCTCAGCAGAGCAGAGCAGAGGGGCAGAATCCCCTCCCTGGCCCTGCTGCCCACGCTGCTCTGGATGCAGCCCAGGACATGACTGTCCTTCTGGGCTGCAATCACGCACTTTCGGTTCATGTCCAGCCTCTCATCTGCCAGCATCCCCAAGTGCTACTCTGCAAGGCTGGTCTCAAAGAGTTCTTCTTCCAGCCTGTAGTCATCACAGCATGTGCTATTTTGATGCCTTCTGTTAATGAAGTTAATGAAACCCTTATGCAGTATTTCTGAACTTTGGGGGAAGTAATTTACAATTTTCAACTTTTAAAAAATCATGGCTACTGAGGCTGTTTGGTGGACCAGTACAAATATTGGCCAGTTAAGTTTTCCACCTGTGAGTTTCTCCTTGGAAAAAATGTGACTCTGTTTACTGACAATGTTAAAACTCCTAAAAATGAAAAAAGGAAATCTTATGGCCACAGATAAGGGATTATAGTAACAATTTTGAATGAATCTGCTGGGTTTTTGTTACTTGTTATTCATGTGTAGCTTTTTCATCTTAGAAGTAGATTAAAGGCAGTCACAGGAGAACTACCTTTTTGTTTGGTTTTGTATAATGCATAGCACAGAAGGATCTCTATAGAACTGTGCAAGCAGCCTGGATTGTTGCCTGGACTAGGAATAAGTTGGCAGAATAGAATATTTTCTATTCTTCTTTTACCCATTGTCAGCCAGCATGGTGTTGCCTTTAAAAGCATCTGTCTTTGAAGAATATGTCCTATGTATTTAAAGAATTGTTGTGGGGGAAAGAGGAAAAAAAAGAACAATTTAATCACTAAATAACTGAAAAAGAAGATCCAAATTCAACACAGAGACATAAAAACCAGTACTTTGTCATAAATATGGTAGTTGCAGTCATTGCTGTGGTGATCTGGGGTCATCATCCCAATATTTTATTCTAGTGTCCACCTGTAAAATTTAGAGGTGTAATTAAACAGCAGTCCAATTCATGTCAGACTGATCTAGAAAGAGAAATATCTGCAAATATGTAATTTCACAGGTTACCTGTATGAGAGCTACAAAACCACAAAGCAAATCCAAATTTTATTCTGGAATATGTCACTTGAATATTATCTAGAGAAATAGTGGCTGTGGCTGCTATGTATCCAGAGTAGAGTCTGATTGGAAAAACATTTGGTCAGAGGTTTTTTTGAGTTGTCAGAATGTAAAGGGATTTTCTTCTAATTATTCTCATTTTGGGTATTTTTACATGAGTGTGTCTGGGCTGTACTGTGTGGTAGCTCCTGAACTTGACAGCAGAACCCACCTCAGAGGAATTAACACTTCTCTGGAGCTGCTGTATTATTGCCTTTCATTTAATACAGGTATTCTTAAATTTGCACCCAGCAAGAACAAAATCAAACCATAAAACATCTCAGTAAGCACTGAAGTGGGATTCTTTCCCTGTTCTGGTCTTTGAAATATAAAACAATGCATATTCATATAGGGATAGTGAAGGCAAAATTTCCTAGCACTCTGAAAGACATGCAAATTGAGTTGGCTGTCAGGTCAATTTGATTTGGGATGAAATAACAACGTGACCAATCCATCAAATGTGAAGGAAGCTTGGATTTCTTCTCAAACATCATACTGTCAGGACACATATGGCCTTGCATGAGCTTAGGGGCTTTACTTATTCTAGATATAATAGTGCATTTATAGTTAGGTGTTAAATATATGTGAAATTTTTACATGCCCTGTTGGAAGATGAAAAAACTTTTCTGTGGTAGGAGATGTTATTCCATTTTCTGGCACTACGGCAAATTTCTCTGCAATCTGTTTCTTCATCATTGTTCCTCACTTTGTTTATAGAAAATAGGTGTAACATTTTCCAGTGTGGCTAAATTACTCTGATAAGTCTGATTCATGATGAGCAAATTCATAAGCATCTCAACATGTATTTTGACAAGTAAAATGTTTTTAAGACCTCTGAATGCTCATAGTCTACATAGAATTTCAGCATGAGAACTGCCTGAAGTGGCTTCAAAAGCTGACCACTCCAATATGCATTCCTGAAGCCAGTTAGAGAACACCAGAGTCTCTGAAAGGCAACAGTTCAGAGAATGACAATTATATGACCCCTTGTGACAAAAGCCTATGTGCTAACACACACTATTGACTTATGGAATGTTCAGTAATAGGGATTTTGGCTGAAAATAGGGAGAATATTTCTGAGAGGAAGAGAAATATTTAACTTTTAGAGTCAAATGTGTGATACCTAGTCACAGAGAACTTTTTCTTTGACAGTGCACATTAACTGAATCTAATAGAATTCAGCTCAGCCAGACAAAAAAAGAACTAGACAGAAAGAGAGGTTAGATAACATAGCTGGCCAAAATGTTTGGTTATAGCAAACATAAGCCTTTGTACAAGAAAGGCTTTCTAAAGTGTTCTGTTCAGTATTAAGTTACTGGAAAGATGAAAAGCAATGAGAAAGTTGAATGTGTATTGTCTGTGAATGCAGCTTTCGAAACTCTGAAGATTCAAAAAGGAATGAAGAGTACAGTTTGGTAATGCAATGTGGAAAGAGGAAATTTGCTAGCAAAGAAGAAGGTTAAAATTGATTCAATACACTTGCATTGCATTTCAGCAATACATAGGAATTAATGTCCAGAGAGATATAAAATTATGCAATCAGAGATATAGTCGTGAAAACACAACTGCCTTCAGTTCTTCAAGACATTGACACTGCAGCTTTGGTGCTATTGAAATGACAGAAAAATCCATGAGAATTTTCCTGTAATAGTTGTCAACAGTTTTTCTATATTGTTAAATGTCTTCGTTATTTTCTGACCCTCATACAGCTTGCACAAATGTGAAGCTTCATCCAAGTAAGCACTTTGTAAGGGACTTTTTTTGTCGTTAATATGATGTTTGCATTTTTGAATTAAAAAAACAAATGATGGAGTAACCATTAAACATATGTATATCACCAAAAATGAAAGAAATGTCAAAACCCTAAGTCCACAATACTGGCATATGAAGTAGCAAGTATTGTGCTGGTTAACTCAGAGCTCAGTAAATATTCAAGGGACACAGTGGCCATCAGCAAAATGATCTGGCTGCTTCCTTCCTTGGGATTAATACAGAGCCAAGGGTAGGTTATCAGACACTGTAAAATACGTGATTCAGAAGTTTTCCAAATGAACAGCGATGAGATGAAACACTTTATACTTATAACACTTTAAGCAACTAAGTTATAAACTAAAATTATTTCATGTATTCAGGAAAACATTAAGGATATAATGCTAAAGTCAAGGATCAATGTTTCTTAAGAGTGATCAATCATCTTAGTTTCATTTCATGACCACTTCACTATCAATCAGGAATTCACCACACAGGAACTCAGGTCGTGCCATATGATTATCAAAGACTGGGGTGGTGAAGCTGAAGAAAGAAAAAGCATACAAAAAAGCAGATGTGATAAGACACAGCAATAGCTGAAAAGAAATGAAGCAAAAAAAGTCTACTCTTTTAGTGAAAAATGTAGGCATATTACAAGAAAAGTCATCATCACTGTCTGTAATTAGACATATATTTAGCTAGGTTACCAGACACTTCCCATTATCTTTTGTCATTTGTGTTGAAACTTTAATCACTTGGGCTGGAATTTTCTACACCATGACAGTAGCTTTAGGCCATATAGATTTGTATCTTCCTTAAATGTCAGGTAACACCACTGGAGAGTTTCTTTAAATAAAAACAAGTGGGAGAAAAGAAGCAGTATTTTTTTTATTATGTTATAAAAAATCAGAACTACCATTTTTAAGAACTGCTGAAGTTTTGATGCTAAAACTCGAAATCTGTTATATTTGATGGGTCCTTATTCGGTTGAAGATTATTCTGGGTAGATTACCAGCATAAGAAAGATTTAAGACTAAAAAAAGCAGAAGTTCTTTCAAAAGTTCCTTCTGAGATAGATGGGAATAGAGGTTTCTTTAACTATTGCAAGGGGTCCCTGAAACTAGTTTACACTTAGTAATATTTTTTTCCTTCCAGCATGAATTGAATACCTGAAGGAATTTCTGCAGAAGGTTAAAGCCCTCGGAGCCATGGAGAGTAAAGCATGAAAGAGAATATGACCAGGTTTCATATAGCATTCACAACTATGAAAGGTAGGACAAAACATACCATCTCTCTCAGTTCTTTGATAGAGATATTTTATCATCAGGAGTGAATAGAGATTCCATTTAGCCTGTCCAAAAATATGTGTCTAAAGAGTGAGGAGAAGAGATCAGAGAGGAGGAAGTTTTCAGTGGCTCTGCATAAAGTTTTATTTCTATGTCTGAAATTGGTTTGATAAGAAACATGGGATGTATTGGAGATTTTAGACTTAAATTAGCTGATGTACAAATTTTTTTACATTCTTTTCAGGATATATGATGATATGTGCTATATGACACCTCACAAAATTTTAAGGTTGTGTATTGATTGTTACAGAGAAGGGGAAACTTATATGGAAATAGCAATATTCCCTTTCTGAAGAGGGACAGTAAGTGAAACTTGGAAAGGATAATGAATAGCAGAGGTATTAATGTCCCAGAAAAGTCATCCAAGTTGAATTAAAGCAGGAACTCCATCTGTACCTGAGTTGGGAGGAAGCAGAATAAAGGAAGAATTCCAGCTCTGATGCAGTGAAGTGTGGATGACATGGCAATATGTGGTCAAAAGCTTTCTGACTTGAAAGTACCCCGGGAAGAACATTTTGCATAGCATGTCCTCAGATATGTTGTACTTGCATATTTCGGTTTCACTTGCAACCTCTTTATTGCCAAACTCATAATAATTCCTGTGCAAACCTTTTCCTGAAAGCTTTATAAATACACCAGGGCTTAGCTGTACTGAACAGCCTAATACCATAGGACAAGATTGATGAGGAGGAAAACAGAGATCTGAAGCATTGCAAGGAAAGAGCAGATGAATATATAGAAAGAAATACTGTCATTCTGGAGATAACACAGCTTCAAAGATGGGCTTGAAGAGCTCAGAGTCTGGGAAAGAAGGTGTTGACTGAAATATACTCAGCCATAGTCTGCAGAGATGCATCTGGATGCTTGAGGCACTAAGCACATGCAGTTCAGGAAGGGAAAGACTTTGCTTTGTGTGATCTCTTTTGAGGTTGCTTACAGACATTGCTCTGAATTCCAAGGGTGCAGTAGACTTCTTTTTCTATTAAACTGAGTGAATTGGTCAAGTAGCTGAAAAAGATGATCCCTGATATCTGCTTTCAATATCAAGGCATTCACAATAGGTGAAAACAGTCATTTTAACATAGGCTTTTGGCAGTTTTGTTCTTCAGCTATAAAATGAAGTTGACCCTGCAATTTAAACTCGCGGGAAATTGTCTAATACCTTTGAAATACTTGCATAGTGAAAAAAAACAGGAAGAAAAGAATTGTTTGTAATACAAATTCTGAAAATTGGTTAAACAGACATATGAACACACATTGGGTTGAAAGATCAAAGCAGTTTTTGAGAAGATATTAATGAAGAAGGAACTGTGAGAAAAACAAATGAAAAATATCTGGGTCAGGTCTGTATCAAAATTAAGCATAAAGAGGTGAATTAGGAAGACATGTATTATATATATAGTTATAGTTACATCCCCTATTCTATTCTATTGAATTTAAGGCACAAGTACTTAAAAACACACAAGCCCTTCTTTTTTGTGTGAAATCAAATGCTCTTCTGGAAGCAAATTCCAAAATTGTATATATTAATAAAAATTGAAAGAGAGAGAGTATGCTCCCCAAAACCCACCAGAGCAGGTGGAGATGCCTGAAGGAAGCTGCAGGGTTGGGGAGGAGTTGGAAGTGTCAGAAATGAAGAAGTGAAGTTGAGCCTGGAAAGAAGAGGGAGTGGGAGGAATATGCTTTTGGGTTTGGGGGTTTTTTCCTGGGTTTTGGGATATAGAGTTTTTTTGTGTTTGTTTAGTTTCGGGGTGGTTTTTTTTATGATTGGTTAGTTGGTTGATTGGGGGTTTGGGGTATTTTTGTTAGTTCTTTTTTCCTCAGTATCATTCTCTATTTGTAATTGGCATTAGATTAACTTAATCTTTTCCAAGATGAGTCTGCTTTGCCTTTGATGATAATTAGTGGGTGATGTCTGTGTTCTTATCTCAGCCCATGAGTTTTTTTAATCTAATTTTCTCCCCTTGTTCTGTTGAGGAGGGGGAGCAAGGGAGTGGTTTGGTGGGCACCTGACAGCCGGCCAAGGTCAACCCACCACAAGAGCTCTGAGCTTTTCCTCTCGAACAACGGATTGATTTTGCCTAATACAACTTTGGAAAAAGATGGTATGCATTATAGAAACAAAATATTTTTACTTGAAATGTCAAAAATGTTGAAACATCTGCTGTGTAGGTATTGTATCTATTGAGATCAGAAATGTGGGTCTACAGTGGAACTGGAAAACTCTAGAAAGTCAATGTGTACAGATATTCTGTCTCTTGAAAGCAGGCAAATTACAAATGAATGCATATAATACTGTTAAGTAAATGATTGAAAATAGCCACGGCTTAGTGAAGAGGCAGGTTAGGAGGAGGACGTACCACTTTTACACACTATTCCACACCTGCTTGAATTTCTTCTTCTGTTGTTCACCAGATATCAGTGAGTAGCTCTGCCTGTTTTCTTGAGAATGAAAACTGCTTTGTGAAAATTTAGAACCAAGTGTGAGAAATGTTTACAATAAATGGAATAATTTTGCTGTCACATTTATAAAAGAATAGCAGAGTATGTGGATGCATCATTGCAAATACTACTTTAGCATTTTATTCAGACACAGGATTTTCACAGTTTGCAGAAACAGGAATAGAGCAAAGTGATGTCAAAAGTTTCCCAGAACCTCTAGAGGGATGGATTTTTGTTGCTAGCATATTAAGGAAAACATCTCAGAATCAAGAAGCAGACTCTCTGTATGGTGGATGAAACATTACAAAAGAAGGCTGCAAAATATTTCCATCTAAGGTGACCACCACCGATAGTAATGCATTACTAGCAATGAAGAAAGTTAGAATTTTTAAAGGTGAATAAATAAATGCTTTTTGTTCTGATAGAAGCTTTTAGACGGAACACTTTACAGCTTTCTGATGAAGGGAATAGTACTTACAGGTGTACAGGGGCATACCCAGTCTATATTTGCTAAATTGCAGGCACAATGTTAAAAATCGCTCCAAGAGGGAGAGAAAATGTAGTTTGATGCATTGTAAGAGATATATTTAGTGCTAACATTTGATATGAATTTCCTAGCTTTTGAGTGGTGATCATAGAAAATGATTTTTGGGAGTGCAGAGCAGTCAGTCAGTCAGAAATAAGGATCAGAGATGCCTGAGAAGAAAAATTCTCCATTGATGGCAAATTTTGTCACTGTTAGGTTTCTTTCACTTCTTCTAAATACTCTCTGCAAGAGAAAAAATCCGTTCTTTGAAAATATTGTCTGCCATGCTTTACATTTAACTCTTTTTAGTGAGGCTAGTGAAGTTTACCATAAAAAAACCCAGGATATTATTCTATCCCAGGGGTTTTTGGTGGTGGTAGTGTTTTTGTGTTGTTGTTGGGGTTGTTTGTTTGTTTGTTTGGGGATTTTTTGGGGTTTTTCTCTGCTTAAACAATACAGAAAGACTGCAGAAAAGTGCTAATGGATGTTCAAAATGTATTTCCTTTTTTAGTGCAAGGACCAGAAAATACATCTATCCTGCCCTGTGAACAAGAGGTGTCTGTTTCTATATATAATATAATTTTGATAATAGAAGACTTAAAAAGTGGTTGCATATGTTCTTATAAAACTATATGTTCCATTTTGTTCTGCAAGTAACATTTTCTTTGCTAGGTTATCTTCAGCCTTTTCAATCTAATTTTGTCTCCAACTTGAACAAAAAAATGCTGGCAGAGTAAAGGATCCCTTGGTAGTTACAGTTCAGGACCTGTTGGCTCTCTTGATCAATACAGGTGTTGGACAAGTAAGTTCACAGCATCTCAGAATGGGTCAGGTTGGTAGGGACCACAGTGGGGCATCTGGTCCAACCTCCCTGCTCAAGCAGGGCCATCCTGGAGCACAGGGCACAGGATTGTGTCCAGATGCTTATTGATAACTCCAGTGAGGAGGACTCCACAGCCTCTCTGGGCAACTGTTCCAGGGCTCAGTCACCTGCAGAGTAAAAAAGTTCTTCCTCATGTTCAGGTGAAACTTCTGTGCATCAGTTTTTACCCATTGCCTCTTGTCCTATTGCTTGGCACCACTGAAAACAGCCTGGCTCCATCCTCTTGGCACCCTCCCTTCGGATACTTGTATACACTGATAAGTTCCTTCTCAGTCATCTCTTCTTGAGGCTGAACAGGCCCAGCTCCCTCAGCCTGTCCTCATAACAGAGATGCTCCAATCCCTTAATCATCTTCATTGCCCTCTGCTTGACTTTCTCCAGGAGCTCCACGTACTGAGGAGCCCAGCACTGGACACAGCACTCCAGGTGTGCCTCACTGGGGCTGAGCAGAGGGGCAGGATCACCCTCCTTGACCTGCTGGCAAAGCTCTTCCTAATGCACCCAGGATCCCAATGGCCTTCTCGGCCACAAGGACAGTGCTGGCTCAGGGACAGCTTCTTGTCCACCAGGACCCCCAGGTCCTGCTCTGCAGAGCTGCTTTCCAGCAGGTCAGACCCCAGCCTGTGCTGGTGCCTGGGGTTATTCCTCCCCAGGTGCAGGACCCTGCATTTACCTTTGTTGAACTGCATTAGGTAACCCTGCTCAACTCTCAAGCCTGCCCAGGTTAAATTTCGTATGCTGTCACATGCAGAAATTGCAGTGTTCAAACCTTAAGGGTAAGTCAAGCCCAGCCCAGTGAAATCTCACTGCACCAACAGAAAATGTTTTATAATAGAAAGGTCACTGAAAGGTATATGCTTCACAGGTCCCAGAAACTCTATCATGTTATAATATCACGTTACTAAATTTATTTCTTATTTGCCAAATAAGCCCAGTGATGGAAAACTTTAGCTCAAGGAAGCTAAGCAACTGCAAAGTGATCAAAACAGTCCAGGCAAAACCTGCAGTTTTCTTCCCAGAAACTTCTTGTTTACTTAGTTCATCACAAAAGTGGTTGTCTGTCACGTACATCACATAGGTGAAGGTACTGATTGTGGTGCTCTAGGCTAAATAAACACAAACATAGAGTAGAATGTCACCAGCAGAATAGATAGAATTCAACTCTCTTTCAATATGGATTCAAGTCTCAGGACACAGCTGATGAAAGAATAATTGAAAAATAAAAGGGACATGATCTGGTGCAGAAGTGGCAGGAAATACTTTTCTTTTTCCTCTGCAAGAAGAAATAAAACAGATTTCAGAAACATCCCTGTTCAAAAAAAGGGATAAACCCAAGGTCTTTTAAAAAAAATAATAATTGCAAGATAGACCAGACATGCTGGGTGAATTTGGAGGGCATATTTGCCTTGAGTGTCTGAAATCCAAATAGATCTTGCAATTCTTTTACTGGGCTAGTCTAAACCCTTCATCTTGGTGCTATTGGTCACTTTGGGGTGGTGCTTTCAGGCTCTCTTTCAGCTGCACAAATGTTCCCTGCAGCAGAGGTTTGTTCAGTTACTGAACATTTGTGATTTCGACCAATCCTAGTGCAAGCCCTGTTCCCAAAGAGGGAGCTTTGGATAACTTTGAAATTTGTATAAATTATTTTTTGGGCAGAAACAGGAAAAACTTTGCCTATAAGTAACTGGCATTGTCCCTCTGAAAATGAAGTTTCAATCTTTCAGTTCAAGTGACTAGAACAGCCACTACGGACAAGAATTTTAGCTATACATGTTTTACAGCTGGACCTCATATAGAAGCAGAACGCCATGCATTAGTAAAAAAATATTTTTTTTATGACGTGTCACACAAATCCATATTTGACTACATAGAAAACAACCTTAAATAAGAGAAACACCGCATGTGGAAGTTCTATTTTACTGTATTTTCATGAAATGAGGGTGTTATTTTATTTGCCTGTACTCAGATGCCTCTGTTATTGTTATTCAAACTGTTTATAAGCCAAAAATGGTAGAATCTGAAACAAACAAGAAATAGGCAAATCAAAAGGAAAAAAAAATATAAAAGAAAACTTCCCCACAGTGTTGTCTTAATTACATTTTTGCTAACAGTAGAGACAATTTTACTACTCAATTCAAAGCAATCAGGATTAGAAACAGTTTAAGAGTCCTTGAAAATCCCAGGTTATGGACACTACAATTGATTCCTACCCAGATCAAGAAGTACATGCTTTTTAGGGAATATGCAGCAGAGGAGGAAACAAACAATCAAAAAGCTCTAATATCCACTGAAGTCTTTAACATTCCTCAGAGATGGAATTTATGAGTGAAAAAAATGTATTATCTACACAAAGAATTGCATTTTATTAACATGCATAAATATATTCTGCTTGCTTCAGAATAAATCCTAAATCCTTGGGCAAATGCAGTGTATCAAAACCAGAAGTTCTGCTTTGCAAGAGAAACATTTTTGTTCTCATAGCACTCTTCCCTTCCCTTTAGCAGCCTATTTTTTGGCTGGGTATTGTATTTTCCTTTGTTTTCCCTTGCCTTTTTGATTCCCTGGGTTAGAATAAAATAAAGCCAGTCTGTGCTGTACTTGAATGCTGAGCTCCACGGACTGTTCCAGCAGTCTATCTTTGATGCCCTATTTACACCGTATTGCCATCGATTGCTCTAATTGTTTGATCCTGGCACATCCATTTTAGGTTTAGCAAGTTAAGATTTCATTCCCCATTCGTAGTAATCGAATTCAGTTCATGTAATTTGTAACACTAAGGGCTCGGTGTGTTCCGTATGCACATAAAATGCCTTTGTGTGTTATCTCTGGTGCATTCGTAGGGATTATTTAATCCAGTGAGTCATGTTAGTTTTCAGACTATTGCCATTGTGATAAGGCAGGTCATAGGCAGAGGTAGTTGGGATGGATCCTAAGAGATCAAGTTAATAGTAGGTCAGTAGCTCGCGTCGAACACATCACATGATGTGATGTGATGGCTGTGTTTCAAAAGCAAGTTACTGGTAACTGATTCCTCACAGAATAAAACAGAAACAAGAGCTGTACAGGCACAGAGGACCTCTGAAGATCATTGGAAACCAAATACTATAGGAAGCCTGTCAAATCCACTGTAGATTGTGTTGAATAAATTTCCTCAAAACAGTGTTTTTCACAACTTTTCACATCAAGAACAACCCGTCCATCCTCCCTGGAAGGATTAATTTCATTTTTGATAAGAGCCACTGCAAGCTGTAGTTATTGCTAAGGACCTTCACCAGAAAAGTAAAATTATTGTAACAGCTTTTAAAGCCAGTTATGTACTTTGTAAGAAAAGATGCTGTGGCATCTGATAGGGGATACATCAGAGAAATTTTTAGTAACATTTGTTCCATGAAGATAACAGTAGCACAGCACTTCCTAGTCTAATTGCATTTGAGATATATATATAAACCCAACGTGTATTTATAGATCTTACACAATGGCATTCCGCCCTCCCTCTTGATGTTTTATCCTTAACCAATGAAGTCTTCTCTGCAGGAAAATTTGCCAGAAAAAAATTAAGTCTAGTTTTTTAGTTCTGAACTAAATAAAGGAAACCAACTTCCCCACCTGCTGTGGCTGGCTGAATACAGAGAGAAAAGCAGTGTTAATTCAAAACAAAATCACACAGTGAAGATCCATTCACAGCTATTCTCATGTTCTGCTTGCTTTCCACAAGGAACTAAAAACATCTGTCTGAAGCAAATTTTCTTTCTGAGGGGGTGCCTTTGTAAATGCAGCTTCATTGGGAGCACACCTGCCATTCAGTGAGCAAATATGTACTCTGATCTCCCACGGATCTTGCCTTCCACCATGGCTTCCAAAATATCTGGGGTGTGTGTCAACTCTGCATATTACTAAATCCTCACTAGGGCATGTCAGATGAAATAAATAATCTTTTTGTAATGCCAGAAATCTCTGCTTGCTAGCATAAAGCTACGATTATCCCATATAAAGAGGCTGATTTTCCACAATTTTTTATCCATTTTCAAATAACTGCATTACCTCACATTTCCATGTGAGGCAAGAACTCACAGATGCTGATTTATAAACACTTTGACATTCAGAATGAAAGGTAAGAGTACTGGTACTGACCCAAATGACAATATTTCTGATTTCTGTGAAGTCCAGTTCAATTATTTTAAGGATCAATGGCCCCATTAACACCAGAGAGAAAGTGCAGCTGGACATTATGATTATTTTTAAGTCTCTGTCTTATCCATAATAAGTGTGGCAAAACATGAGATAACTTTGACCTTTCACCTGATCCTCCAAAGCATTCTTCAGGCTTCTTAGAAGTTAAATTCTTCTTACTTAGACTTGAAATAGATAACTTTATTATGTCTTTTGTATATCTTTCAAACATCAGCTTTGACCCTGAAATTACAGAATTACAGAAGTATATGTCTTCATGCATATTAACTTCAGAACTTTACCCTAGAAGGTTTTGTTCCTGCTCTTTTAAAATCTCGAATAAAACTTTGATTATTGTCTGTAAAGATTTCACCTAGTATCCAAGTTTTAAATGACAACAAGAGGTCTTCTAAAATTTCTTCAAAAGTATCTCTTTAATGAAGTATCCAGATGTCTATATCCTTTTCCCACATATTCCAGAAAGAGTGGTTGAGGATAGATTGCCATAACCTCAGACTGTAGTTTGGTGTTC
This sequence comes from Pachycephala philippinensis, assembly GCA_013397055.1. Classification (NCBI taxonomy): domain Eukaryota; kingdom Metazoa; phylum Chordata; class Aves; order Passeriformes; genus Pachycephala; species Pachycephala philippinensis. The sequence goes on from VWZT01002278.1 coordinate 496,707, forward strand.
TTTCTGAATGTGGACACATCCCTCATTTTCATGTGCACTTCTACAGGAACAGAAACGTCTCCATTTTTGCATTTTAATGGCTAAGTCTATTTTTCTAGTGTCATATCTTAAGGTCTTTCATATGTAGATATCATACCCAAATACCTCAGATCTTCAAAGTGAAAGTCTTAGTCTCACAATGCTACAGTGATGAACTAAAGAATTATACTCATTTTGAAAGAAAGGGGGAAAAGAAGCACAAAATGTAAGTACATTTTGCAAGATAGTATCAAATGAACCTGTCACCCAGGAAGAGCAAAAACTCAATTCTCACTAATCTGTGACTATCATCAGGATCACAGGATGATCACTGAAGCTGCAGGCAAACTGCTGCTCAAGATTACTGATCCTAGGGAATGTCTAAATAATGTGCTCACTTACAAGGTAACTTTACCATCAGAGCTCTGGTAAACTGTAATAAAAAACATTTTTATGCCGTTCCAGCTCTCTTTTTTATCCATGACTGCATCATCCCAAGCTGACCATATTACACTTCATTCGAGACACTGTACTTTTCAGTGATAGGATACCATTTCCAGTGATTGATTCCTGAGACACCAGTCTCCAGCCAGTGAGACACTAATAAAAGGAAGGGATGAACCAAGTGGGTTCTAGGTGCAGTGCTGATCTCCTTACTGCAGGCTGTATCAGGGTGATGCTGTTCCAAGAAGGCAAAAGCAAGAAAATTTGAAGATGGACTTCTGCCATTTCCCTTTGTTGTATTGCCTCTGGCTTTGCACAGCATTTGGATGAGAGTTGTAATGCGCGTGATCCAAGATGAGGAGGTGAGACAGTGAAAGGAAACAATCAGCAGGAGAAACAAGAAGGGAAGAAAGGTGGATTGACACTCTACAATTTTTTTTTCTTAATTTTTGTTTTCTTTTTAAATGATAATGGTATCAGGCATAACAATCTTTCTGAAAATATCTTGCTTTTGGTTGTCCTGGTACACATTCAGCACATGATGTCTGTGATTTTCTAGAAATCTGTCTGTGAATGTGGATTCAGATTTAACTGCTTCTGCTGAAAAAATAAAGAAAAAAGAAAAAAAAGAGAAAAAAGAGGGAAAAAAAAAAAAGAGGTGTTCATAATGTATAAAGAACTAGCTTACACCTTGATCTGACCTATCTAGGTTGGCCACAAAATTGTGACATCCCAAACCAAATTGTTTGTACACCAAAGGCACTAAATGCAGTGAAATATTTTCTTATTCTGCACTTTTCTTCTCCTTGTTTTGTGGTATTCCACGTACCTATGCCATAGCTCTTCCTCTACATAATTCTATCCCATAGTTGTTTTACCATCCTTCCTACAGATACACTCATAATACATGTCAATTTTAGGATCAGTAGAGTAACAGAACAGGAAAAAAGAAATGCGCCGTTCGATCTATTGACTTGAAAACAGACGTCATCTTTTCTAAAAGACTCCTTTCTGGTCTGTTTGGGTATGCCACATTTAAGGGGTTAAAGGCCTCTGCATACAAGCTGGGAAAGCAGAAATATGTAGCTCCATGCTGGAAGGAGATAAGGGAGACTGTGAAATGCTAGACAAGAGAGAAAGAAATTTTAGCTGGGAGTAGGTCACTCTTCTTTCATAGAGCAATGGCTATTAATAATTTTCTGCAGCTTACATTTCCCTCTCAGCAGAGTATTTATCTCTCCAGGTTACTGTTGTATAATAGTAAATTCTTAAGGTTTGCTTTTCTATTAGGTCACAAAGTGCCAGATAGCTTTACAGCATGTCCAAATAATTCAACATCTCACAAAAAAAAAAGGTTACAACAGCTATTAATATATGTGGCCCTCAAGGCTAACATAGGAAAGCTGGAGCCTTTATTATTTTTTTCATTAATTTCTAAAATGTGGGTTTGCTGAGGTGCAAGTGGAGGATGGTGTAAATTTTTAAACAGTGGCACTCTCAGCAGTTATGCAGACTTCTGTAAATACAGCTTGTCTCAGAGGATTGTAGTATTTGAACAGTGTTCCCCATTGAAACAGCACAAAAGATTAATTTGTGGTGCTTAGGAGTGTTCAGCACCTGTTCACACCTTTCATAAGAAATCTGGGAGCAAGCCTAGCATCAGCCAGTGTCACAGGGGTGATCAGGGGCTGATGGGATGGAGCTATCCCTGAAATGAAAAAATTATATCTAGGAGGTACACTGTTTTGGCTTCTCCTTCCTACTCTATCCCCTCACCCACCACTTCCTTTTCATGAAGGAGAGGAAAGATTTAAGAAGAATTCTTATGTGTCTTAAGCTGAACAAGACTGAGTTAATTGAAACAGACTACCTGAATGCTGTTACAGGATGGAAACCAACAAGGGGTTTTGGGACTACAGTGCATTATGGATTCAAAGTCCTGTTGACTGCATTCTTGAGCTGATTCCACTGCTCCTTTAGGTAGGGAGTGGGGAACAACTTGGTCTGAGAAACTCTTACATGAAAATCACCTTGAAAATCCTGTATGTGTTACACCTTTTAAGAAGTATGTGATAGTAGCATTCTTCACATCTTACACAGAGCATGAGTTTAGTTTATGGACACTACATCTCAGTGCTCAGTTTATCCCTCACACTCTGAGTCAGCAGCAAGGACTGGAAAAATAATGTAGAAAGATAAGTTTCATTTGGCTGAAATTTGTTCTGTTGCGGAAGTTCCTCATATTTTTTAATAGCAGAATATACGTGCTAAGAGCTGTGATAATGTTCTACAGAAGAAAAAACAAATAAAGAGGAAGACAATGAAGGTAGAAGTAGGGGTGTGATGTGTGATAAGGACAGGGAAGGGATAGAGCAAATCTGATAAATCTCAATATAAAGTGGATGGCTGGTCAAAATTTTGAGTTGCAGTTGTGATGCTGCCTACATGGTGTGGGAAGTAAGAGAGTAGAAATGGAAACCATTCAACAAGATTCAAATGAATTCAACAAGATATAATTGTCTTGGGGACAAATAATTTTGAAATAAGTGGCACTTTAAGTCACTAATCTGGTGGTAAGGATTTGGGGCATTAGTAAAATCAGAAAGATAGAGGGAGAGGTGGAGTTGAAGGGTGCAGGAGAAAAATATTGTATGGTGAGTGAATACATGTTAGGATTGTGGAATAGGTAACTTGAACTGATTTGGACAGCTGGAAGCTTTGGAGAAAAAATGAGAAAAACATGAAATGGGATAATAAAGAACAGGTTTCAGAAAAAAAGAAGATTAGGCTAGACTGAAATGTTATCTTTCTTTCAAAAGATAATTGGGTTTTGTAGCAGAAATATCTTAAAAGATCTAATCGATCTGGATCATTGCATAATTCACCTTCTAATAAAGCTCACAATAATTCCATATGGAGATTTGCTAGGAAAAATTGAGATAAATATAAAAGGCTTAAAGTGCATACAGCTAACAGGAAAAAAAGAAATGGGTAATGCTGAACTGAAAAGCCTTAAGCTTAAGTGCTAAGAATGAAAATATTAAAGAGTCATTGTCAAGATGCAGATCCTTTGATGTTGTGATTAATAAACTTCACTCAAAAAGTAGAAATGTCCTACTGAGATGTGTTGAATATTTGAAAATGACAGGTAGTGTTAATATGGAGTAGTAAAAGGATGTTATTCAGAGATAGTTGGCATTAGGATTGGTGTAATGTAAATAGAATAGCATATAAAATTATGGACTATGAAGGATTTAATTATTAAAGGCTAATAAATGAAATCAAACAAAGCCCTTGTAATAATCTTAGACCTTATCAATGGGATGCCATGGGAAGGAAGTGTATCTGAGTGCATTCATCAACCAGGGGATAATTTGTGTGCTGCCATTGTAAAGTGATGGTGAAAAAAGCTAGTAAAAGACTGGGATATGTCAGGGGAGACATTTCCAGCGGAGGAAGGGAGAATATTAATGCGACTGTGGCAGGCTTGGATGAGACTTGATCTGGAATATTGTGTTCAATTCCTCATTCATAGTCAGGCGAGATAAATTTGAAAAAGTGCAAGAAACAGGCTGTTATGATTCTCAGGGGAAGGAAGAGTCTATTTCATGAAAGGACCCTGAAAGAGCTTAGATTTTAGCAGAACAAAAGCAGAGAAGGGATAAGATTGCTGTCTTTAAATACATCAGGATGGTAAAGCCAGAGACAGGAAGGAAGTGTTTAAGTTAAAGAACAGTATTGGCTCAGAAACAAGTGGGAACAAACTGTCCACGAATAAATTTAAGCTGGAAAGGAAATGAGGGCAAAATGCTCTGGTTTTCAATAAAAGAATTTTTGGAAATTGTTTATATTATATTATGTTTTTTTACATTTATAATTTTACAGCATAGCATAGCGTAGCATAGCATGATAAGATTGCTTTCTGTAAGAGTGTCATAGGAATTTTGCTCCAGTTCTCTGTTTCTTATTTTGTGTGAATGTGTAAATGCCTGCATGTATAAATATTTAATTTGCAGTATAACTGGAGGTCATCTGGGATTATTTAAACAAAGATGCAAAAGGCAGGCCAACACTATTTACACAGGAGTTGGAGTTGGGGATTTTCTGAGTAGATACACTTCTACTCTGAAATGAGGTAAATGGTGCTTTAGAAAAAATATATCTAAGCATCATGCCTATAATTAGATAAAGTTGTGGTTTAAACTGTTCACATTCTGTTCCTATGTTCAAACCAATTTTGTTGGCTTAGCCAAAACCCAGAAAGAGAGATTAAAACTGATAACAAGTAAGGATACAAATATACCTTTGTGGTTCCACAATTTCGTTTTTGTTCTATAAATAAAAGAAAAACCTCTCTGTCTCTGACCATTTGGGGTTTTGGATTTCTTGGTTTGTGGGTTTGGGTTTTTTTTCCTCTATAGGATTAACTTTTTATGAGTGGAAAGATGGTAAAGGAGTCTATTATTCTAGTCTAGAAATGATACAACCTACCTTGAAGGGAGTGTGGGAGAGTACATGGTCAGCTTTGGGGGAGAAATACCTCAAAGAATTGTGTAATGATATTAAGCACTCTTAAAAGAATACCCGGAGTATGGAATTGAGATAAGAAGAGTGTGAATTGTAGGGACCTTAATGCAAAAGAGGAAACCTTAGAGAAGATAGAGCACAAAATTAAGTGATGGCGCAAAAACATCTGCAAAGCCTTCAGAGGCTCAGATGCTGGTTTTGTATATGCTGTTTGATGAGGTTTGAGGTCAGGGTGAAGTGCTGAAGGAAGTTTTTCACATTTCCAGTGAAAAAGCAGTGAAGTTCACCGGAATATGCATTCAGAGATGGGTCAGTTTTTGGTCTTTTGTAATGTAACAGGAGTTAATTTTTTGAGGAAATATCCCAGAAAGATTGGCTGATTTTTCCTCCCATTAAAGACAAGAATATTTTGTAATGCTTTAGCTGCTTCAATACTGTACTGTTCCTTGGACATGTGTGTTACACAGAAAGAGCATCCTCAGGAGGGTTTAGCATCAAACAGTTGCACAGTCTACCACCTGGTGAGCTGACCTGCTTTTTCTGAGTGCTGTTGCTCAGAGACACAGCAGAAATGAAGATCATTGTTTGTGCTCTTCTTTCTGTGCCCTTGAATTGGCTTTTGGTCTCCTGGTGTTTACTCATGTCTCCATTCCTCACTGTTTTGTTATATTCAAACAGTATATTAATTTGCCCTTTCAAAGTGTTCATACCTCAGTTTACAATTTTAAACAAGTACAGTTTACTTTTCCACCAGTTTTCAACATCATTAACTTTTACCACATATAATACTTAAGTCCTTGTTTCTGTAAAAGGAAGATGAAATTTACCATTTTCTGAGATAGTGTCATTTTTCTGAGTATTTTCTTCAACATTGTTTCTGATTGCTCTCAGGCTGCCAAAACTACTATCAGTAATGGATGTAAAATCTACAGTTAGAGTTCTTAGAAAAAAAAATTAGGACAAGCCATGGTGTTCTATTCGTTGAAAGGGAAATTGGCCTATTCACCATTTACTGCAAAGATTTTTGCATGGATATGATTAGAGACAATTTATGTACATTCTTTGACAACCAGACAAGACCATCTTAAAGACCTCCTCAACCAAGCCCTAGTTTTACCTTTTCTGTTACTTGAATTCGAAAATGTATGCCAGTGAAAAGAAGAGATGGGAAGTGGCCCCTTCACTACAGATACACTCAGGATTTCCACCTTGTGCCAGCCTGCTCATGGTTCATGCTATCATCATCATTTTGTACCAGTGATTTTATTGACAGTCAGAATAAAATTCTAGCAGTCTTGTTTTGCAAGTTTCATTAATAATTTCATGTTAAAATAAAACCACCACCTTTTGGGTTTAGCTATACAGTTTTGTCTCGTTTGCTTTTAACATCTAACATGGTGTGGGTTAAATGCCACTGGTCTTGTATTCCTTTCTTCCTAAGAAAACTCATAAGTGAAAACTACAACTCAAACTACAACTTGAATTTGAATCAGTGTGGTAGTGTTCTTATATGAGTCTGCCAATAGTTTATATTAAAAGTAAGAAAGCCATGACCTTCAATGAGATGGTAAATTAGAAATTTCCAAGAAGTGCCCTTTCAGTACTGAATTGACTAAACATTTCACTGCTGCTGAGCTGCAAATCTGATCTGCTATTATAGGGTGTACCGTAGGGACCAAGTGCAGGTACCACTTGTCAAATTATTTTGAAATAATGTGGTTTATTTTCAGAATTGCAAGTCCCTCTCTGCTATCATTTCTTCATGAACAAAGAAATCTTTCAGGCATGGGTGAAAGATAGTGATTGTTCTCAACACTAGTTTAATTTGTATCTCTGAATGGAGAGGTAAGGACCTGTGCTGTAAGGGAAGTCTGTCTGAGTGACCTACTTCTCTCTGTGGCATCTAATTTGCATGGAGGTAAGAAACTCCCCATGTCTCATTGCCTCCTCTGATTTTAAAGACAGCAAGATGTCCAACTCCTTCTCATCCAGTATTGTATTATCTTGAATTAGAAAGATATGAGCAGAGCAGGAGAAACTGTCATGGTGGTAGCTGAATTCAATATGAAAATAACTCCAGAAATTGTACTGAAACAGTGTATTTATGGACCAGATATTTAGAGAGTTGTCTCTTCATAACAGTTTTGACTTATTGTCTGCAATGTCTGAAACACTGTAATATAGGGAGAAAAAAAAGTAATTTTGAAGCTGGATAAGTTTTCATTTAACTCATATAATCACAGAAATTTTCCATAATTTTCTTCTTCTTTTCTGAATTATTTCTTACACACAATAGTTAATATGCATTTGTACAACACATTAGGGGCCCCATTACCTTAATAAAATTCATTGGTTTTAAATTAACCCGAATGTAGAAGGTAGAATTCCATGTGGGAAAATTAAAATAATGTTAATATCTCTGGAAGTTGTAAAGCACTCAGAAAACCCAAAAAAATCATATGAAACATATGTTGGTTCTAGAGGGTTTGTTTTCACTTCTGGTTTATTAGGCAGAACTCCCATTGCTTTACTAGTTTTAAGACCTGTTTCTGGACTTTACCACGGGGCTGCCTGAAGAAGTTATAGGACAATGCTTGCTGTTTTTGACATTGATTTGTTAGAAAAACTTCTTTGTGTAGAGAGATGGGAGGCTGTATTCTTCTTTAAACGACAATCTGATCATTTCATAGGAAAACAAATAAACTTCTATATGTTAAATTTTTACCGTAGTTCTTTCACCAAATTTTTGCCCATGGTGGGATTCATTTCAGATGCTTCTAGATTTCTACATATTAGATGTTTTGAATACATCTGAGCTAGGCAACCTTTGGTCCCTTCTAAGTACTGGCGAGAAACAGGCACTTTAAGGACAGCTCATGTGATCTAATTTAGTTGTTTGCTTTCGGATGAGCTGAATCAGAATACACATTTCATCCAGCTGAGTCACCACTGTTTCAAATATAGTGTACGTGGTCTGTTAACAGCTCTCCTGTGTGACTCCTGGGAGTCCATAATGTTTGCTTTCCCTGGGATAGTGCTGGACACCACGTCTCTTCAGTGCTGGGGGTAAGCTCCACGTACTCCAGAGGCAGCTGTACCCTTTGGTTACTATTTAGTGTAGGGAATACCATGTTACAGAATGGGGAACATTTCTCTGTTCTTGATAATGCTGAACTTCTACCTTTTACATAAAAAGCAGGCAAACTTGCCAAGGAGATAAAAAATACCCTTGATGCTGAGATGAAACTTGTAATAAATAAATAAAATCACTTTTTTCAGCTTTTGGACTCACCTATGCATTGTGTTGTTTTAACATAAATCTCATGCTTTCCAAAAATGTAATTTAGGGATTAAGATAATTACTCTGTCTCATCTAATTTATGCCATCACTGTATTCCACCCAGAGTTCCTGGGTGTTTCATATGTGCTTTTGGCACAGATAGTACAAATGTGGTGTGTCAGCATCCTTTGAAAGGGCATACAAGTGAGACTGGTGAGCTGACATAATAGTTCTCAGATAAGAGACGGGGAGGATTTCTTCCCCCAATTCCCCATCCATCCCTGATCCATCTATGTACTCCCTTGGAGAACCCGGGTAGTCTTGATTATATTTTTTTCTGTGAGAAAATACAACTCACCAATACAAGAGAAATCTCTGTCTTGTTTCCTTTTTCCACTGGATTAGGGGATGGAATTTGCTCACTGAGGGGCAGCATGAGCACCAGAGCTGGCTCAGAGGAGAGGCCTTTCAGAAGCAGCAAGCTATTAGACTAGTTAAACCTATCTTGTCTGACTGCACCCTGCATCATACCAAGCACCACATGGTAAAACACTCTTCTGTACTGTGAAAAAGCTAAGTTAAACCTTCTGTATTTCTTTACCTCAATCCATCTTTGCTTCTGTGATGCTGGCAAAGAGCTCTGTGTGATCTACGGCTGAGCCTCTGACTGTCTTTTCACAGTCCACTTGTGATGCTGCAGAGCAAGAAGTAACTCTGGCAATGCTTACAATATGGATTGGTTATTCTGATGCTTTTAGCTCTTTATGCCTGTTATATTTGGGCCAAAATTTTAAAATGCAGCATAAATTTTGGGGTCTCAAATTGGCATAAGTCTGGCACTCACAGAGTGCCTGTTTTTTCAAAGTATTGGTAGAAACATACATGTCTTTACACTGGTGTGGGGGAAGAAGGTCAGAAAATAATGATGGTGAGGGAAGGATGACTGCATTTCACTTGTATGCAGGTGAGCTTGAAGCCACAGAAACCTACAGGAGACCACGATTGCTGAAAATTTTATCTTGATCTTATCGAAGTAGTTTACCTAAAATAAGATGACAGAAAGCATTTTTATAAAGTATTTTCATGCTCAATGAAATCTACAACAGTAAATTACTGCTGCAAGAAACCTGGGAGCAAAAAAAAAAAAAAAAAAAGGGACATACTGTGCTTGTAAAGGGACTTGCTTCAACTCATTGTCGGAAAGGATAGCAGACGTGGAAACAATTCCTCAATGTGTATGAGAGAGAGTCACAAAGACTAGGGAAGGATTTGAATCTGACAAGTTAATTTACAGTCTGGAAACTCTACCAAATACAAATTAGAAACAGTGATTACCGCTATGAAACTAGTTTGCAGGCTGCCAAAGATGCTGACTGTTAATGACCAGGTCTAATCTGATGGACATATTTACTCAGAAGAATATTACAGGAATTTACCAGTTTGAGAACTGTGTCAACTCAGAAAAACCCTCACAGAGCTGTGAGATGGCCAAAAAAGTAATTCAGAGAATGAAAAATCTGCTAAATGAACAATCGTGGTCAATACACAATATTGTGACAGTGTTGAAATGTATAAATATATGGATAGACTTTCCCAGAATTGGTGATTTATTTTTGGGAGTAAATTTGAGCATATAGTTGATGTTTGACCTGAATGAGAAGAGTAACAGAACACTTATAGCTGGTATTTCAATAGTTACTACTAAAAGGAAGGCTTCTATACCTGAAAGTAGATGATAGCTGTCTTGAGTTTCAGGGCTGTGTTGGATACAGGCAACTTGACACATTGTTCTTTTCCTGTTTCATTGCTTTCATTCCGTGCTACCCATGTGGTAGCACTAGGCAAGGATTTAAGAAGTAAAACTGTTGAATTGCATTTTAAAACTATGCAATTTACAGAATTTAGAAAAGGTAATAAAAACAATTTTTTTGCTTATAAAAGTTTCTTTAAAAATGGAAAAAGTAGAGTTGATGATGGTCTGCTTTTCTAGATGGAAGATTCTGAAAAATAGAAAATTAGAAATTTTGCTTTCCCTGTCTTTTTTTTTTTCACAAAGAAGTGTAATGAACACCTAGCAAATATAATTGTAATGTCATAAGGTGTGCAACACTAACAAATGTTACAAAGTATGCAACTAGACACTTCAAAGTCAAGGTTGTAGGAAGAACATCAAACTGATCATACCCTTAAAACTGTTCTGAGTTGTGCAAGTTTCTTTATATCATTTTTGGAAAGTCAAGTCATTTCAACCTTAGAGACTATGGAAGATGCTGAGTTCACAGCTTCCATTTTATAGTTATGTTTAAAAATTTGATGTCCTTCTCTCCTGTAAATAGCACCAGATCTTATTCTAGTCATGGGCTCTCACCCCAATGCTCTTCCCAGTTTCTTACATCTGAGGGAGATGTCCAGTGGAGCATATACATACAGCTGTGAAATAATGACAGAATTACTGTAGTCCTCAGTTATAACCATGATTGTATCAAAAGTATAAACATTCCAAAATCATTCTAGGAAGATAAAAATTAGGCTTATTTATAATAGTAATTTTCAAACTGGTCATGGACTACATTTGCTGTTTTAAACCAGCAAGAAGTGCAGAGTGAGATGGATTTCTGCTCCAGAGGTCCTTGGATAAGGTTGGGAACAGACTGGTGTTACAGCTCATGGTACCTCTGCTCACCAACCAGCTCAGCAGCTCAGACCTTCCCATCTTTTCAGGGGCTTTGACCTCAGTTATTTACTTGAATAATTATGTTGAAGATGCTGCTTCCATTCACTCGAGACATACACTTTCACTGTGCTTTGAATCTTCCCAGAAATCTGGAAGTATTTGAAACTTCCCCAGCTTTGGGGCCCAGAGACCCACCAGCAGCACTGCCACATTTTTATGTTCCTAGCTGCAGTGCCTAAGTTCCTAGAACCTCTGCACCTCTCCTGCATGCTTACTACCAGCAAGTAGCCTGGAAGGAGAAATATTTAGAGGTCTAAAATAGGTCAGATGAACCTCTTCTTAACATATACATATTTTTCTACCTTTTCCCCTTTTTTCTTTATTCGGCTTGGAGTGAGTCATTCCAACATCTGACTTGTAGGTATGTAAAAATAGGAGAGACAAATCTCATCTTCTCTTTAAAAATGGTTCTTGGATTGCAGGTGACTTCAGTGCAAGATAATGACAGAGAACCAGTGGGGTGGTTCACGTGGTGTAGTTTGATTCAGGACAAGCTAGCACCCGACACCGCATAGAGCAAGTGTTCTTTTATTACCTTTGCCATTTTTCAGTGGCAGTTTTCCTTTTTTAAAAGGGAATAATAGAATCTCTATAATGCCTAAATTTCACTTAGACCTTCAAATGAAATTCATTAAATTAAAAAAAAAATCAGTGCAACCTTTTATATTTAAAAGGTAGTGATGATAAAAAGCTTTAGCAAAAAATTTGATTCGTAAAGATATGTTTAGCATAACATGGTTTGGATATGGACATTAAAGGTATCTCTTCTTTCAGATATTTTTTGCAACATTTACATTTTATACATCTTAATCACATGATATTATACCATCAAAATAATCAAAAGGCTCTGGATGAGTGTAGAATAAATTATTACTCTTGCAAGGTCTGAATAAGTGATGGATCATATAGGACACCTATGGTGCAACCATTTAAAAAGATGTCAACATGGAAGAAATTTATTAGAAATACGCTGTTTTCCTGGGAAAAGAAAACAGTATCAGTCTTCTCAATCAATTAATAAACTGGCAAATCAGCACATGTCAAAAAACAAATTAGAATCAAAGAAATTTTATGAACTTCTTTAGAATTCATGATCTAAAAAATATGTGCTTTGATTTAAAGTTGTGGATAGTTTCTCTTTTCCTTCTTCAGTGTGTTTTGACAGGTATTTTGTCCTCTCCTCTTTGCCAACTGATTTTTTTAAAATATGAATTTCATTATTTTTGTTTTTCTTCACTCTTTTTTGCTCTCAGAGCATATATGTGATATTTTCAGCATGCAGTTGTTTGGGAATTGAAGTTAGTGACAGAATTTTCCGCAATTTCAACAAGACTAATGTACAGATCACATTGTATATGTTTAAAACCTAAGATTTCTGTTATTTATAAAATTGATATATCTGCTTCTTCAGTAGAGTATTTATGACAGAAAATCTAGACAGACGTTTTTAGGACCTGACTTTGTAAAGATTTACACATTACGTGTTTTTCTGTTTTTTTTTTTTTTCATTTTCCTATATTTAAAAAAGGAGTTGAAACTTCTATAGGAAAAAACCAGGAGACCAATCTTGAACCTGCTTGTGGAAACCAATATTCTCAGGCCTAAAACAAATCTTTTATATAAAGCCCTCAGCAATCACTTTTGATGCTAAATGCATGTGCAACAATCAACACCTGCTCCTGCGTCACTTCTAAGAGGCTGTATTTATCTCTGTTTCCAAAACAGGTAATCTCGATGATTCCTCACACCTTCTTCTATTTTCCTTCTCCACATGTGAAATGCATGAAAAACAGCAAAGCAGCTTCATTGACTGTGAGTGAGAGAAAGCCTCCATTGTAAGACCTTGGGCTATATAAACCAAGTAAATGACCATTGCTTTTTGTACATATATGTACGTATGTATATGCCTGCCTTGGAAGATCCAGAATTTGTCTGGTCACACAAGCTGCACAGTTGAAGTACACATCAGCCAGCCAAAGTACTTCTTTGCAGTACTGTAAACATCCAGCTGATCATGTTATTATAATCTCTAAAATGATCTTAACCTCATCTTCTTCCTACCTTTTGCTGTATTTAAAGCTGGATGCAACCTTCCTTATTTACACACTCTACTAGCCAGCCAAGCATCTTTAAAAAAGAAAAATTGCTATATCCCTTTTTGAGAGAGGCTTGCTGCCACTCTCACAGATGAATGAATTTGTATAGAGAGTGAGAAGACAGGCAGTGGATGTGAGGGGAATCCACAACACCTGTTCTAAGCCTTCCTTTCCCACTGTGCATTTCCCTGCCTGGATCAGGATCAATATTATCATATATTTACACAACAGTGCATCAAGGTCCTTGGAAAAGCTGTGTTTTGGATGATTAAATAACTGCAAAGTGAAATTCTCTTACAAGTATTTTCCATTGAGCTGGGATTAAAACAGTAATAATAACAGGAATTGTTCTGGTCAAATAATTTGGAAGTTTTTTGTATTAAGACAGGATGAAATGCACAGTGATAACTTCATTATTCCCTCACTCCAGTGTATAGCTGGCAGGCCAAACCAGGATATGACTATTTTAGATGACAGTGGAGATCTTAAATCTATGTGTTCCGAAGAGTAAAACTCACTAGGTATTGCCTATAAAACCAATTTGTACTCCAACTGGGAAAGCTCTGTCTGCTGTCTTTGTCAAGCACTGTGGATCCAAAGGTAGAAATAGACCCTAGAAATAGAGAGGGAAAGTCTTCTGAGGTGTGAATTGCTTACCTAGGTAGAAAGGGTGAAAAATTATTTGATGCCATGAAGTGATTTGTTTGTTTATTCTCTGGATTTATTACATAAAAAGAATTATTTAGGTTCTCCGAAGCGACTGCAGGGCAAAGTGATATGAGATGAGGGATAACTATTTTGTATGGAGCTGAACTGAGGTGGTTCCAGAAGATGAGGGCAGGACTGACTGATTTACTGAGCTTCCTGACGGGTGTAGAAGCAGGACTATGGTTGAAATGCATCAGTTTAAGTGTTTTTCTCAATCAACTGTGGCACAATGAGAGGTAAATTAGGGAGCTGGTGAGCTATGGAAAGAAGGAGAGATTTAGTGAGAGAGCATGTAACAAGAGGCCAGAGAGGGAGAATTTATTTCCAGCACAGGAATATATTTTTCTGGAATAGACTTAGTTGTTTTAGAGAAAAACATCTCCTCATCCAGACAGAACAGTGCTGAGGCTGAATCTACTCTCTCCTCTGGCTAATACTCTGTATTTCTGAAAAAATTGCTTTGATGTCAGACTTAATTGCTTTGGTAGAAGGAACTAAAAAAACCCCACAAACAAAAACACTCTTGCATGGCTTGAAATACTCGAGATTTTACAGGGATATTACTCTTACCTTTGAATCACTAAATGCTTCCTGTAGTTCAGTGGGCGTTATTTCCTTCAATGGCAGACTGGTGACGATGAGTCAAATCATGCAAAGTTAGTTCTAGGAATGGAAAGCTTTGGAAAGTGTTAACTTCATGCAAGTATTTCTTCTCTTTAGTGTTTCTTCGCATTTCTCTGACAATATAACCTGTGGAGGTATAGGGACTCCTTACTGACCTCATTCTTGGTGTTCATATCACAAAGCCAAGCGTTTCCACTGAGCTCTGAAACAACTTTGCACAGGGTCAAAACTAAGGCTTTTACAAGGTCTGTGTTTTGCATTATTTCTATAATGAAATATGCATAGATACACTGTTATTAAGCTTCAAACAAAGTGCTGTTTAAAACATTAAACACAGAAACTGTGATGAAGCTTATACCACCTTTTAATTTTCATTGACATTTAACCTAATTTACAGTGACTGTTGCTTAGTCCAGGTGGGTACTAAAGCACAGCTGTGCTTTAGTTTGCTTTAGTTTTAGTCTGTGAACCCTCCAGAGTCACTTCTAATTTGTTGCCTTCCTTTTAAAGCACTAGCTCCTCTGTTAGGAAAAACAAAAAGGAAAGTAAATAATTTGCTATTGTTAACCTAGCAGTTAGTTAAGAAGGATACATGGAATTATTCAGCTTTGAATTTCTTTTACTATGAGGTATTTCTGCAATAGAATATGCTGGTTTTATCTTAATTGGCACTGAAGTACCATGCTTGGTTTGCCTCTGTTTTACTATGGAATGTAAAAATCTAAAGAAAGGGGTCAAGCTCTCTACTGCTACCTGGGAGCACAATAAGATCCTGAGAAATAGAATGGTCTTTCTGAAACAAGAATGTAGATAATACCCCTAAGGGGTTCAGTTCACTCCAGGGGTGAAGCAGCTTGATGAACCAATGAGTAAGGGAATTTTAATTGAGCTGCAGTGAGTAAATGAAACACAGAATGAAATACAGACTTCATATCATTATGATATGATGTGATGGCATAATGACACAAATTAAATTGTCTTCAGAGAGTTGATTTTAAGGTTGTGGCTGCTTCCTTGAGCAATCAATTTTGTTTCTGAGACTCAGGTAGCTCACATCATCCAAAACACGGTGTAAAAACCCACTTCACTGATTTAATCTTGCAAACAATAATAGGGATTGGTATTACAGTATGAGTAAACTCATCACTTCATGGATAAGTACCTGTGGAAACTGTCATCTGAACGCCATTTACCATCTGAACATATAATTAAAAGAGAAGGGACCAGAAAGGGAATCAAAAATTCAAGTGGATAGACCATTTAAAATCAATACATGTTCAGCTTGACTTGTTTATTTATTTGAAAGTTTTCTACTCTCCCTTACAGCTCTAGCTATGTAGGAAAGGTTTGGGACTATTTATAAAGAATATTGCTAAGAGTTTTTAGGGGAAGAGTCAGCGGCATTGCATAAATCAGCAAGCAGATCATAAAGAAATGGGCAAACGGTTTCTACAAAATGGTTCTTTCCAGGCAGAGAGAATTTTTTTTTTGCCACTTCTATACAAGTGCAACTGAAATATGCCTGGATTTATATTCAAAGATTACTGAGGTTTTGTCCACAGAGAAAACCCCGAGTTTGGTACTTGGTTCTCAAAGACAAGTTGAATTGTTACAGTGTAAACATCATTGGAAATGTATTTGTTCATCCAGACTCCTTTAAAATTAACCATAATTACGTCCTTCTTTTCTATCCAACTCTTCTTACAGATGTAATGTGTAATACTAGAGAGGAAGGTAAAAGCAGGAGAAACGTGAATAGTCATGATGATAATGAGCTGAGATTGTGGTGACTGCTGTAAGGAGAGGGATGTGGCACTGCAGCCTGGATCTAAGTTGTGCAAGCTTATTAAGAAAGGCACAGAAATATGTGGGATAAGAAAAACCTCTTGAAGGGAGTATTTAAGCCTAATCACCATTGACAAGCTGGTATGAATAGGAAAAAAAAATCAAGTGTGTTTTAGAGTAGCTGGATAAGAGCCTAGAGAGAGAATACTAAATTGTATAAAATGGAACATTGTCCAATTCTTGAGATAACTAAATGTGTTAAATGCGGGTTAGATTTTAGATGACAGGCCAATAAATCTGTGGCACACCTTATACCTGAGATATTTTCACACTGTTAAACAGTAGATCAACATTTAGAAGTGCTTTTGGACAGTTAAACAGCAGAGAATGTGTAGTGCATTTCTTGCACACAATGCAAAGGACTGTGAGTTATCTGAAATCTATGAAACTAAAGCTGCTTGGGACATTTGGAAGTCATACTGTTGGTCCTGTTGGTACTTTGGATGTTGCAAGTATGGTAGGAAAAAAGATTCATATACTCAGTTGCAGTTTCAGAAAAATATGAATACAAATAAGAGAAAACATTTCTTTTTATTTTTATGCAACATGCATTTGCACTAGGGATGTGAGAAAAGTGCTTACCTTCAGTTTCTACAGACAATTTTTCTTCTGCTGCATGCATACGTGTGTTCACCACAACAGGTAGTTGTTAAAAATTGGTAATAACAATTGTTCTCAAAAGCTAGTAGAATTATATGAATTAATTATTTTAATTTATTGACTGATACAGTAGAGCTATAAGTAGTATTTCATGATATCCAGCCCTGGGTTACCAGAGCATACGGGATTCCTTAAAGACAAATGCATTTCATGAGAAAAATAAATAGTGGCTTACTCATTCTACTTTTTGACAGCTAGTTCTTTCTCTGGTACAACCTCTTTTTTCTGTTTTCCCTGTTTTTCTGTATTTTATTATTTTCCAAAGACAGAGCAGGAAAAGAAAGTTTTAAAAGTTAAATGGAAAGAGACAAAAAATTTGGTTGCTTTGATTTCTCATTGGAAAAAGTTGAAAAGCAAAAAAAAAATTAAAAAAAAGAAAAATGAGAGTAGAAAGAAAAAAGAGAAACATCTCACTGTTTTAATTTCAACAAGGATAGATAAACCTTTTTTTAAGCCTGAGGTGTAAGCGAATAGTTTTCACCCTCATGTTCTCCACTTTTTAAATTTGTCCCTGTTAAAAATAAAGGATGAAGAAGGCAAAAACTCCAAATGTACTTCTAGTTTACTTTCCTTTAATAGATGAGAATAAATAAATTTTAAATTACTGAATATTATTTTAATGAAACAAAGAAAAACTACAAAAAGCTAATATTTGTATAAATTACTTCTCCAAATAACTGTTAATAAAAATGCATGTTCTGTAAAAAAATTTGACAGTCATCCTTATTAAAAATAGCATTTGTAACAATTTTTTTTTTTTAATTTAGAACATGATTTGTTGGTTTTTTTTATGAATAGTTAGCATTTTCAGGAATAAAAACCAACAGATCTTATTTGTGAAGCTTACTGTTGTCAACAAAACCTTCCTCTTTGTTTTGTTCTTCTAATGGAAAAGAAGTGTCACTATCAGCATTCAGCTATTCTAACAGGTGTAGTCCTCACTGAGTTTCCTTTCCATTCATTTATCATCCTTGGGTTTAATGGAACTCACATGTTTGACATGTGCTTTGGAGACTATTTGGTTCGGTATTTCACTGAACTGAAGCATAAATAAATGGTATTGGCACCAGTAGATTAAGGAGAATAATTAATAAAACTCATGCTTACACAATTAATCGGGAAAGGGAATGTTTCTGGGATTAAAGGTGAAATATTTAGATATTATAACTGCAATAAAAACCTGAAGTTTCTTATAACAATAAAACATACTGAGATTGTATTTTGACCAAATAATCATAGTGGTCTTTCCATGAATACACTGAAAATTTGTGAGCCTAAAGTGTTAAAATTCAGCTTAGGACAATGTGGATAAATCCAACCACATACATTACAGGTGCATGTTAAAGACAATGCAAGAGTCGTGTTCTCATAGTTCTGACACCGATCCTTGCAATGTCCACAAAATACACTTTGCAGTACAAGAGAAGATGGAGATACAGACAACAAAAGGATCATTGGTATGAAGAGAAGATGAGAGATAAAGACAATATTGGTCATAAGCTGAAATATGGGTCTGTTTTCCTATATCTAGCACTCATGCTTGGCTTTTTTTGGCCCGTATTACCAAAACAGCTAACTAGGATGGATCAAAGATAATAATTAATATAAGAAGAGGGTTTTTTAAGATAGATTTTTTTTCTTTTAGCTCGTTTTTAAAAAACTGATTTCAGAAATTCTAAGAACTGAAACACCATTTCTGATGATATATTCCTTTTTTCCTCTTTCTTTTCAGCTAGAAAATAGCTGAAAATACGGAGATCAAATGTTTTCACTTTCCCTCAACTTCACAGTTATTTGGCAAATTTTATTCCAGTTTGTAAATACTTTTGTAACCTAGTGTCTTGGGTTAAACCCAGCTGGAAACTAAGTACCACGCTGCTGCTTGCTCACTCCCCTCTTCCCAATGGGACAGTGAGAAGAATCTGGGAAAAACGAAGATAAATGTCACGGCTTGAAATAAGAACAGCTTAGCAATTCAAATAAATTACAGTAATAATGAGGGTTATGATTAGAATGGTGGTGAAAAGGGAGACAACCAAAAGTGAGAGAAAGAGGAAGAAAACCCAAGAGAAGCAAGTGATGCACAGTGCAGTTGTTCACCACCCACTGACAGATGCCCAGCCCATCCCCAGCAGCGATCGGTGCCTCCCGGCCAACTGCCCCCAGTTTATACACTGAGCATGGTGCTCTGTGGTGTGGAATATCCCTCTGGCCAGCTCAGGTCAGCTGTGCTGGCCGTGCTCCCTCCCAGCTTCTCATGCCCCATCTCACTGGCAGAGCATGGGAAACTGAAAAGTCCTCACTTATAGTAAGCACTACTTAGCAACAACTAAAACATAAGTGTGTTACCAATATTATTCTAGTACTGAATCTCACACCCACAACCCTTTACCAGCTACTAGAAAGAAAATTTACTTTAACCCAGACAAAACCAGAATACCTAGAAATTCCATTTTCTGATAAGTATTTTTCCTGAATAGTTACAAAATTACAATACTTATCTCTTTAATGTATACACAAGCTCAGAAAACTTGTAGAATTTGCCATAGTTATAAAATTCCTGGAAGTAAAGAGCCACTGAAGAATTTATAACACTGCTTGCCTCAATCCATTTTAGACTCTTCAGAATATGCTTCAAAGGTAATGAGTGGATTTAACACCATTTGACTTAAAAAACTGGCAGCAGATTGTTTGTCTTAGGAAAATCAGATTTAGTACAGTCTTATTTAAATCTGAGCTGGGGAGATTTATTATAGTCAGACAGATTTGAAAGAGTTTGGTCTTCATTTGTAGCAGAGCAGCAAATGTTGTTAACAATGTAGTACATCATGACAAGTAAATTGAAGGTGAAGTAAAGCCAGAAAAAGCTCAATCTATATTGAATGCAGACTTCAAGTTCACCAGAAGGTCATGCTGAGATAAGATGAAAAAAGCCATAGCACAGACACATAATGCTGCCTTTATTCTTTCTGTTTATATTCTGATAGTTTGGGGATAAAGCCGTGCAGATATGTCAGGATGAATGATTTTTGGATTTTGATTTCAAGAAAGTGCCCTTGTGGGAGTCTGTACAACAGTACATTGATGGAAGAAGATACTTGAAGATGCTAAAGCATTCTATGTCAGAATTTGGTAGTTACAATTTAAAGGGTCATTTCTGACTTTCCTCAGTCAAAACCTCAGTAAAGGTACACAGTTTGCATTTTAATTCCATTGGAAGAATTTGTAGATTACTGCAAAGCCATTTACTACTTAATAAGAATTTTCAAAATTAATTTAAGTGTATTTCAGATCTCGGAGTTGCCTTTTCTCAAATGAACCATTTACTGTCCCATGTCTTGGTCTTGAAGCTCAAAAGACACTTGATTTCAATACATATGGTTATGATGTACTGAAACACTATGATAATATTTCAAAGAATTTATGCACCTTCTAGAGTCAGGAAAATACTTTTATATCCAAATGCTTTACACAGAGATATAGGGCATAAACTCACATATACTCTCTTTTAACTTATTTGCCATGAAGATGCAAACAATCTTTCTTTTTTTCCCCTTAGGAAATATTAGTCTACTATTCTCATACCTGCCCATAAAACTGGTAGTGAAAATATTGTTTCCAGAGATATCCTGGGTTGTTTCCCTCTCACCCAGCTTCAAGTGTCTGCAGTTTATATGTGTACACACTAGCTAGTAACCCCATTCTCTCTTCAAGGTCAATAGAGAGCAATATACAGTGATTCATCTGACCTATTTTAATCATCTGTTTTAGGATGAGATGACTCATGCTTTGAAAGTGCCAATTTTACTCCACTCACTGTGAAAAAGTCTTGACAACTAGCTAACATGAAAATATCTGTACTGCTGATGTCTATATTTGTGATTTCACAAATGCCATTCTATGTGCTATCTTCAGAACTCTCTGATTTCCCCATCCTTTATTTATAAAAATTCTAGCCATCCAATCAGTGAGCCAAAATAGAATTGTATAGCACTGCTGAATATGCATATACCATAAGTATCAACTAGTTAGTAGCATATTTTAAACAATCTCCATGAAAGAAACTCACATGGTCGACTGGATTCAGAAAGTTATTTTTTCAGAGTGAAAGAGCTTCAGAAACAATTCTTCTACTGCTTGGCTAACACAAATTTCACTCAGGAGAAAATATTTTGGTAAATGCAACTGGTGCTGATATAATTAAAAAGGTGCACCTCTCTCTTTCATATAGCTGGATGCAGTCATGTTATTGTAACAGTATTGAAAAAATAGTATGTACACTACTTCGACTGTTTTGATAAGGCTGAGAGGTTTTGTACCTTCTTAATCACATTTTAACAGTGAAAACAGTGTTTTGTATGAAGCCCATCCTGAACACAGTTCATGTTTAATGTGTGATGGGAACCAAAGTTGTTTGACAATTCATAAAAAATGCAGTTGTTAAATGTTATGACAATTTTGTTTATACAGTAAAAGGTGGAATGCTGCAGATGACTTGACCTTCTTCAGTACCTCCTTCCTGCATACAATGAATGTGACATTTAGTGTAATGATATCACTTGTCTTTTTGGACATTACTAGAGATAAGAATTTTCCTTGTGAATGTGGGAAACTAGTGAAAAGATTTCTAAACCCAACATCTTACTCCATGCATTAAAATCATGTGTCAATACCTCAGATATTGCATAAATAAACCTACTTCTCATAAGGTATCCTAGGTTTGCTGTATTTTGGCAATTTATTCTTATTCATTTTAAAAAAAACCCTAATTTTGATGAGTACGGATGCTGATCCCTAAATATCAAAAGTCAGTAAGAGTTGAAACTCGCTTTTATATTTTTTGAAGCATAATCCCAACATTTAACAGTGTTAAACTCTACTGAAACATGTAATAGGATATGAGTAGAGAGTCTGCAGAAGCAGTCATTGTCTCAGGCTTCACTGTAAGTTTAACCAACCAACTAACTGTAAATTAATGATAGCTGCCAATTTTGCAGGGTTTTAGAGGTGTGATATAGCATTATAACCTATAGCAATTAATTTTAGAAACAAGAAAATTTCCTCCTGCACTTTATTGGTCATTTTACAGGACTAATAGGTTAATTACATGGCTGGTTAAGGAAAAGCAAAGACATTAATATCTCAATATAAATGAATTGTGTTTTTACAGGAGCTATCAACATCACAAACCAAGCCAGGCAGTGATAGAGTGTGGATGAAAGGGATCTGGCCCTTCAGCCTGTGTATTGGCCAGCATTGATACTGCCAAGCAATGATAGTGCCAGCATTGATACTGCCAGCATTGATACTGTTCTGTCTTAAAAATTGTAGCTTTCTATACTGGCCTGATGAATTCAGTCTGTATGAGCTGCCTTGCAATTTCAGTCATTGATTGTCTTAATTGAAGAAGTTAAATGCTTTGCTGAACTTCCTGCCATTTTGGCAGAAGACTGAAGAAAGTGTTATCAAGCGTATCTTCAGGTTGCTGTAGGATGGAGTTGGGTTCAGTTTTTCATGTGCTAGTCTGCTTTTGGATTTGCAACCTAAGTCTTTGCTTTCATTGTATGCAATGGGCTTTTCAGCACTCTAGATGCATGGTGACCTTCTTGAATTGTTCTCAGAAACTAGGTCTGTGAAACTGCTGACAATTATTTACTTGTCTTATTAGTTTTTTACTCCTGGCTCAATCCTGCAAAGAGTTGGGAAACCCAAGAAATGCTGAGCATGTCCAAGGTCTATAAAACTCAGTGTTACTGAGGTCACTCACTGGGTTATGGTATCATATAAAATGAGATATTCAGTGAGCCATGGTCTTTCCATTTAAATCAGATACACTTGTGAAACTTAATATCCTCTGCCTTATTTAGGTAGCTTTGGATATACACAGATAGTGCACAACAGTGTCATGTATAAAATATATCTGATGCATTATTTTTCTTGATTTGCCACATGTAAATATCAAATTCCATGTTCTGTTATTCTTATTGTTATTAAGCAGCAGCTTAATTGAATTCAGCAGGCAAAAGATACAAGAAATTTAAGGATGGCAAAGCTACACTGTTAAGTGCTTTGTAATGATGAGTTAAAGAATTACACATCTCAAAAGCACTGTTACTTAAGAAGAAATACAAATATGTCTAAGAAGTTATTTAATATCTAATTTATGATGTTTTTCTCAGATTTAATTGCATTCTAATTTTCTAATTAATTTTAGAAGGAATACTTGCGGGATACCTATTTATTTGTGAATTTTAAGATGTATAACTTGTCCTTGAGAAACCAGCGTAAAATCTTTGAAAAAACCATGAGCACAGAGTTATAAATAATAATATGTTTGAACAAAAACAAAACATGATTTTTTAGTCACATAAATATGTGCTTTTTTTTTTTTTTTAGAGAATATGTTCTCTGAAAAATTACTAAATGTGAGCATCTTTAAAACAATTCACTGACATTTTATCTGTCAAAATAAAATTTTTCAAGCTGAGGAATATTTGCATATTTGTTTCCAGAAATGTGTTAGAATGCATTGGAAATTACAGACATTCGATATCAAAAGTCAACGATTTAGCAGAAGCAGTACTAAATTTGAAAGTTGTTCAAAGTTAGAAGCTGTAGAGTATATTCATTACCTTTTGAGAAGAAAAGAGTTGAAGAATAAGAGTTCAGTCAAGTAGTGCACACTGAAAAACATATGGACACATGAATAAACAGAAATACACATACGTGCATGATTATGTTTATTTCAGATGCAGTTAACTTTAATCATGATCATGTGATTATTTAATGATGGAGAATTCTAGTCATGTCTCCAAGAAGAAAATGCAAATCATAAAGTTTTCATCAAAAATATGAATGGAAAGTTTATGACTGTTGATAGTTGTTAAGGTTAAATGTAAGGTCAAACCTGTACTGACATACTTTGGCTATATCAGTTTCTCTTTTGAAATTCTCAAACCTTGTAACAGTATTAATTCTTAAAAGACTTTAATTTTTCCTGCACCAAATTATCTTTTAATAAAGAACAAAACTCATCTGATCATATGATGATATCTGCACAGGAGCTGGTCACCTTTATGTGAAAAGAAAGAGACAATTACCTTATGTTAGCTCATAACATTTACCACAATAAAACCGATACCTCTTTATGATCAGAAATGTGTTTTTGCATTTACATTTTTACGACAAAAACTCCACGTTCCCTCAACAACTTTGCTCATGTATGGATTTACTCACTGCATGCTTATGAACACTTACACTACTGATACTACGCATTTGTTTAAATTTTCAAATAATTTCTTCCACTTAATTTTCTTGAGATAATTTGTATTTGCAAAAGCAAGAACATATTTTAATATTTTTAAGAGTTATGTTTAAAAAAAATTATAGCGGTTCTGGAAATCAAATATGGATTTTCCCTAGAAATAATAATCCATGAAAAGCATCCTGAAGAATCCTAGTCAAATGGCGTTTAAAAAAACTTACATGCAGCTGATTGTATTGCCAAAACTGAAGCTTCAGGACTGAGAGCCCAAAGCTGTACAAAATTATTACAATTTTGGTTTAATAACACTATTTCAAACTCTTTTCTAAAAAAGGAGATTAATAACGTCTCAAATAACTTTTATGTAATTATCTGTTTTATTTTTTGAGCACTCATATTTCAATTAATTAAAATCCTCCAAGTTTTCTAATAATCTTCAAAATTTTAGGGCAACAGATTGTAGTTGAATTCTTTTCTGGTTTTGTTTTTTTTTTTTTTTTTTTTTTTTGCTTATGGCTATTTAAAAATGCATGGGAATTTTTATTATCTAGCACCATCTACCAATATTACAGTACTAAATAGATACTGTACCACACATATGGGAATAATTCTGGCCTCTAGATCAACTTTGTTTCTTTCTTTGCTATTAAAAAAAATTAACAAAAAAAAAAAGTACTAACATCAGTCTTCTCTAAAACCGTAATTTTAATCTTTACATTTTTCCCTAAAAAAAAAAATCATAACTCTTGAGAACTTACTGCATTGATTTTCTATTAAGAATGAAACAAAAGCAGCAAAACGCTATGCAAAAAAGTGGTAGACTAGAATTATTACGACATTAACCAAATATAGCAAACTATTAAGCAATTAAGTCACTCAGACTTATTTGTTGGAGAGATTTCATTAGTAAGTACAGCACAAGAAAAAAAAAGAAATCACATTGTTCAACCTAACTATAAAATTAAATGGGCTTTGTGTTCCTCAGCTTATAAAACATTATTCCCAAATACAATCTAATTTTAAGAGACTCAGTGTTTTTCACATTTTCATAACTACTGTAAAACATCTGCAACAACAACAAGTATGTGTTCCTAGGATTTGCTTTTTTACCTATTTCAAATAGCTGGTCTATTTAGGGTCTGGCTCTGCTTCTGTGGCTTCTTGATGAAGAGCAGAAAGATAGAACCAGCACGATAAAATTATTTCTGTTGCTTAAAAGAAGCAAGTTCTTGCTAAGAGACTCTTGGAAAGAAGTTACTCCTCCTACTTTTTACACCTTACATTTGGTAGCTTGACCCCAACTCCTTATGCTAGATGGCCATGCCAAAGAATCAGAGCATTAGAGCTCTCACAGAGTTTTTCCTTCACCATGTACCATCTTTTGAAAGAGTAGACAATATAGAACATATAAGTTTAAGTCAACAGCTAAGTTGGTTTTGGGGTCTGCATTGTTCCTTCTTTCCTCCTTTGTTTTTGTACATGTCATATTAGTTCAGAAGCTTCCTGGATTACAGATTTTATATTGATTTTATATTTCATTCTCTTACTTTA
Organism: Pachycephala philippinensis; assembly: GCA_013397055.1. Taxonomy (NCBI): domain Eukaryota; kingdom Metazoa; phylum Chordata; class Aves; order Passeriformes; genus Pachycephala; species Pachycephala philippinensis. Next base: position 522,458 of record VWZT01002278.1, read on the forward strand.
AAATAAAAATCCAGATTCATGAATTCTGCAAACTGGTGGAGCAGTTTGAAGAAATTTTTTTTCCTTGAAGAAACATAAAAGTTTAATTTTCTGTTATTAATGGGATCATGTACTTAGAAGTGACCTGAAGTAATGGGAAGGTACATGAACATCTGCTAAAATCTGTGAGTTAGATTTGGAAAAAAGCATACAAATCTGCAAAACAGCAGAACAAGCAAAATTGCAAATGCACAATTTCAGAAATGAGGAAAATCGAGAAAGAATGAAGGAGTTGCTGCCCAGCAGAACATGCTGAGAACAGTAGAGAAAAGCACCTGAGCTCATCGCTCAGCACAGAGACCAGCCTAAACAACTGAATAAAAAGAAATCATCATGCACACCAGATCCAGCCAGCAGAGCTTCCCATAAACCCAACCTTGCCATTGCTGCCATACTTTGTTAGTGCTCAGGGTGATAGTTTCCTTGGATGCTGAGCTGAGGAGAGGAACTGGCTGCTGCTGTGATAACCAAATGCCTTAACAGGAGGCAAAAGAGGCAGTAAAAGGCAGTAAACCCTACACCATCTCTTTTTCCTGCACACATCATCTGTGTGTCAAAGCACTCAGAGTGCCCTGAAAGAGTCAACAAAGGGGCCAACAATGGTGTAGGAAGGCACAAGAACATGCCAAATGGTTTTCTGGGCACAGGCCATAAAGGGTCAAGCAACCTTTCTGGCACACATTGGTAACTGGTCAGCTGTTCTGTTCTCCTGGGAAGAAAGTGAATCTGGGGAAAAATGAGGCTTTTTTTTTTCCCACTGTTCTTGGGTTATATTATCCAAGCAAAATTTCAATTATTTTTATTGTACTTCCTTCTCAGAGCAAGTGTTAGCTCAGGCATACAATCTCTTCCTTGTCTTTGCTGCTGTTCAAACATCACCAAAACATTCTCACTGACACACATTCCTTAGAAAGAGGTCATGACGGCAAAACATCTCCTTCATCTCAAGTTATCATCTATTCCTTACAGCAATGTGTTGGCTGCTGGCTCCTCTATTGGAATGGGGGTCTCTTGGACTGTGACATGTCTAACAGCAGTGAAGACAAAACACAAAATCTAGCTCTCACAGATAGCCCTTACACCTTACTCACACCCAAATAAGTAAGTGATCACATCCATGTTTCTAAGAATCAGAGAAACACACAGATAGTTCCTGCTCCTCACCTCCTAAGAGATGATATATTGCGGCCTTGTTCCTTAACGGTGGTGTCCTTTTTCCTGCACTTTTGCTTCACCATAAAAAGAAATCAGGGGACAAAAAAGGGGGAGGACTGACCAGAGGTGAAGTTAAGAATCTGTGTCTCCCACTTTTCAGGCTCTGACAGTCTTGATGTGAAATTTCTGAAAGTCAGGACCATTTCAGTTCTGCATATCAACCAAAGATATGAAAATCCAAACCACTTCTCCCAGCATGATATGGTGGAGGTAAAAATGTCAGAAGTGGTGAAGAACACGGGCATATGACTGTCTTGACAAAAGGTAGCATAACCAGAGCAGATTAAAGGGAAAATAAAAATTATAATGAAATGATGAACCTTTGCCCAATGAATGTAGGAAGACCAGCAGTCAAATACTGTTAACATTAACTTTTATGTCCAAAGCATTGCAAATGGTTTTAGTGCATCAAGTTTGCTCTTCAGCATCTTGACCAAAGGCAACCTCAACTGCAGCAAAGTTGTGGTGTATTTAGCACAATTTATCATCTCTGTTCCTACAGACATTTCTGTTCACACTCTGAGCACTGCAGTAACTAGTATTACGCAGTTAATGGAAAGTCTCGTCACAGAACAATGAATCCATGTGACCTTGTGTTCTGGGACTGACTTAGATTTAAGGACCACCGGAGCTGACAGAACCTAGATGTATTGTTGAAAAGGAAAAACTGTTGATTAAATTTCTGTTTTCTGCAAATGCTATGCAGATGACATTCAGTTATTTCATAAAAGTTTTGCTTGCCATGGGGTACATCAGTCAGGAATGCAACATTTGTTCTAGATGCCAGTAGTAACCATTACTCTTCTCTAGGAAAACTCCACTAGGCTGACAAATCTCTTTATCCAGTTTAATTGAAGGTTTGCTCTGACAATCTTAGGTAATTAAAATGCTTTGCTAATTGCTTCTTGAACAAAATGAACTATTTACAAATTGTCATTCTTGAAGGAAGCAAGGAAATTGTAACTATCTACTCAAATTTTCTTTTTGGGCAAATGCTTAGTTGAGATCTTGCAAAACATTGAAGTGTGTATTTATAAGTAAATGTAGTATCAGTTAGAGACTTCCAAGACTTAATCTCAAGAAGATTTAATGTGAGAAAATATTATTAAAGTAGAATTAATATCACCTAACTTCAGTTATGTGAATGCTCTGTACCTAGTAAGTTAGTCTTCTGTTTTTTTCTGTAACCAATGGCAATGGACAAGCAAGTCCTAGGGCTATTAGTCTTGTCTGCATTAGACACTTTACGTTAGAAAATGCTTCTCTGACAACTTACTCCAAAGGGAGTCCAGATAATGAACCTAGACTTGATGCCCAACTCTTATAAAGCTAAATGAAATGAATCTCATCCTTCATTTCCAGATAATAATAGATGCAATCATTACAGTAGCTCCATTTTCACAAACACCCACAGTTCATTACAGGACTAAGGCATAAGCATGATATTATTAACATAATTATTTTGGATAAAACACAACTATGCACTTCAAATAAATGGGAGAAGCTTATTTTATCATCTTTCTTTTTTTTTTTTAATTGCAGTCCTTAATGTACTTAACTATTCCTCATTCTAACATGAGAATATTATGTATTAGGTCTTCTCTGCTTGAAATACTACTTGTTCCTGCTTATCATTATGTCCTTCACCTCCATTTGTTCTCTTATCAGTAAAATTGTTTTGCTTCTTTCCTTAAGAACAAGGATACATCTTTCCATGGCCCACTGTATGTCCTGAAGTTGCATTCTGCCTTCTTTGAGTGTATCCACACTGCTGCTTTGTTGGTTATCACTGTTAGTAAAACATCATCAACACCACTTTCGGTGAAATCCTCTTTTGCTATAGAAGTCACTTAAAAAATTTCACCTGAAAAAGTCTTCAATGGGACAATATGTACCTCTGTTTGTGAAGAGACCCATCTGAAAAATTTAGCCTTCTACAAATCAATCAACCAGTCAGAATTTCTCTCTTTTGAATGCTAAGGTATTGTACTACCCAGGGCAGCCAAAACTTCATCCACTTGTCAGGACTTACTCAAACAGGAAAAGAACAGGCATGCGCTTGGTTACTCTGGTAATGAGCATCTTTGTGATATAAATAACAAAATATAAATTATTACCTGAGTTGTATTTTTTTTTTTTTAGCAAGTCTAAGTTCATAATATCAAAGCAGTCTTATTCACGTACTTCGTGTTTCACTCTGAGCATCTTTTGTTACATAAGTGCATAACTAATTACTGTTAAAGCAACATTATTCTAGAGTAACATGGGAATTGAATGCTTTAAAAACCCCCCCCACAATACTCTCCAAGTATTCTAATGATGGCTGTCTCTCCTCTTCATTCCTTCATCATTGCCCTGACCATAGATTTTGCTGAGCTTAGATTGCTCTTGTTTTCAAAGACACAGATGTTCAGCTTTTCCACGAAAAGGCTATGGTTAGCCTGTTTGCACCTCAGTTTTCACCTCTAAAAAATGAAGACTCTGAAGGCTTCTCCACTTTGCAGTAATTCACTTTTGCAAAGCCAAATTACTTAACAACTGCAAAATACGCTGAGATCCTGCTGTAAAGAAGTTATGATATGGAAGTTGCAAAATTATATTATAATGCTTACAAATGCAGAGAACTGGGTATGGGAACAGAATCAGCAGTTTGGGTGACAGGTCATTTGCAAACAGAATGTGAGGGAGAACGAGGTCTTCAGGGAATAATTTATTTCATTGTCTGAAGATTTATACCTGCTGGTGTTGCCAGCTGCATAGGTTTTTTCCATGCAAAAATACAAGTAGATCTTTTATATGACTTTTTAAAGTTCTTTCAAGTCTTTATTTCAGAGAGAGATGTTATCTGCTTAATGTACATGCTGTTGTATGAGAATGGGGTGCTGCATTTGAAATATACCAGTTTAGGTCAATTGAACCCTTATTGTGGAAAGTTCTTCTGACAGGCACATTATTGTGTCACCATTAATAATGCTTGTTACAATAATATGCTTTTTTTATGTGAACGATAGGATTTGGAACTGGATGTCATGCTAGGGCTTCTGCAGATGATAATAATCAAACCAAGAGAAAGTCTTGAAGAGATGCCTCATGATTTATTCCATCTCTGAATGCTTACATTCTTATATGTATTGGCAGATTTTCATGATCGTTCTAATGGTTCTGAAACAACTTTTCAAATTATCTTAAAGATCTAATAATAAAGTATTTTAATAGGATTTTTTTTTATTCCTGTCATGCAGTATTTTTCCTCTTGCTCTTGGTAAAAATATAAAACTGAAAATAAGCCTTGTCTGGTTTTTTTGTACATTTCAGTGTTTAACATTGTATGAAAAACACTATCTGATGTAATTGTGCAGAAAATGTGTCTTCCTATTAATACGAATTCTGTAAAAATGCCTGCCTTATTCTTGCACAGCTCAGTTTTATATTAAACAACCTGATTTTCTCATAAAGAGGATTTGTGGAACTAAACTTCTCACTAATTCTCACTGTGCCACTACTCTCAGGAGAGATGCAGCTGCCAATCTGAAGCACAAATGCTGCATGACAATCCCCAAAACAGCATTTTAAACATTATGTAAAAGTAAAAGAAATAGTTTTTCCATTACTTGGCAGAGTTCTTTTTCTTATCAGCGACAAGTCTTTCCCTTTCTATCACACCTTTTTCCAGTTTGCTTGAAGAGTTGTCTTTGATTGAAAAGGGATTATGTAACGTGAGTAACAGAGAAAAGGAAATTGGAAAAGCACACTAGCTCATCCTTATCTTGTAAAATAAACAGAATATAAGGATTGGATCAGATTAGAATTCATAGATTAAATGATTGCATAGAAGAAAGTGAATGGTAATCTTAATTTCTAATTCTAGGGCAGGAAAGTGAAATATTTTATGATAATTAGGATATCATTGAAATTTTAAAGGACAACACTAGAGGCTTAGAACACTGTTGAGAAGAAAACTTCTGAATCAAAAATGTAGCTGGCTTTTTCTTTTTGACATTTTTCTTTTTTTTTTTTTTAACTAGTCTGTACAAAAATGCTTGCAATGTATTAGAAAACATATGTCCAGGAATTGTCTAGTGATGTGGAAAGTTGCAATAAAAATATTTCTACCAGCATCAATTGGTAGGAAATAGGAACACAAGTGTACAAAATAGCAAGAAGATGAGAGCTATAAAAATGGCTGACACATAAAGGAGCAGGCCGTCAAGAGCCTACCACACATCTGCCTCCAGTTCTTCAGGACAAGCAGAACCAGAGACAGTGAATAAATCCTGATGACTCACAGAGGTGGGATGGTTGGCTTCTGATACATCCATGACACCCATCCACAACCGATACCCTCCTAATATAAACCCTGAAAGTGGGGGGATAGATAGGAAAACTGGTGCTGCTTGTCATTGCAAGCCATCCTGGACAGCCTCCCTGGATATTTGCCAGACTACTTACGTGCATTTTGTTGCTTGTGTGTACTAAAATGTGAATATTAGGGGCTGAATTGGTTGTATTTTAAAATAAATTAGTATTTCCATTCTGTCAGATAGTGCACCTGAGATATTGCATTGAACTTCATCCATGACGCTGACATAAGGGAAACGTGCCATTTTCCCACAAGCAGCTGGAGGATTCCTGCAGCTGCGGACAAGCGGAGCTCTGCATCACCTGCCCTAGCCATTTGAAACTGACCTGGAAATTAAATATTCTGATTTGTGAACCATTGGCTAGTTCTTTTGTTTTGTGCAGTCTTGTGGGAGAAATATCTTGGGTCTTTTCCTTGTTGTCCTCATTACACTGATGATCTTTATAAATATAAAAATATAGATATCTGTAGATATGCATATATATATATGCATACCTGTATCTTCCTTATGGGAAGGAAATGGAGAGTCAGTTAGAGGCTGCTCTCAGATCTTCTGGGTGTAATGCTTTCAAATCACAAAACCCATTACAGAGCAGAATGAAAACATTTGTTGTGTGAGCCAACAGCCACGTCCTTGGGTCAGTGCGATGAGGCAGGAGGCAGAGTTCAGCCTGTGGCACATGGGCTCCATGCAGACCTCAGGATGGGGTCATTCGTTTCCAAGAGCAGAGCTGGGATGTTCTGCACCCTGACTCTAAGAATTTTCACCATCAAAGGAAAACATTTCATTTTCTTTCCTATTTTCTCCTAGAAAATATCCATTAGCCATTGAATTCTCTATGGATTCACAGAAAGACAAATATTTTTCCTATTAACTATTTATTGATTGAAATCTCTTTATATATTGCATCAAACCCAAGAAAGACTTTACTAAAGATTTTTTCCAATACTTCATTATTAGGATTTTATTAAAAAATCCTCAGATTCTCAGAAATCCATAAAAATAAATCAATGACAATAAGACAATACTGCTATCTTAATTATATCTTGGTAACTTCTCCAAGTCATGTTAGAATCTTAGCTTAGCCAAGTATATAAGCAAGTTCCAGTGATTCAGATGTCTCTGCATTAGACTATGTCATGAGAGCAGTCACAGGACTCTTAATTTCTGTTTAGTGGAATCTAGTGGAATGCTGCCTATGTACAATTCTTTTTATTATTATTTGAGTCAATGAGATTGCTAATCAGGTAATATAAAGCAACTAATGTACAGGAAAAGGCTAATGTCTAAAGGAGACTCAGAGCTTTACATTCATTTAGAATTTAACATCTGTGGTATTCTTTCCTTGCTGTCTGCTCTGATTCTTCAAGCCACACCTTTCTGAGAAATGTCAATGCATAGAAAGGAACTGCATAAAAGTCTTGTTTTACAACACCAAATATGACATCTTCATGATGCTCAAAGTGTTGAGAAAGGATACTGGTGCAAAATAGGAGTGCAATAAAAACTAAAAACATCTGTCACGATAAATATTAGTTATGTTGCAACACATTGCCTGGAGATGTTGAAGTAACTCTAGGACAGATGCAGTGCATGGCTCAGTGGATTAGATTGGTCTATGCTAAATGGAAGGCTGCCTTGCCCCACTCTGTCACCCAAGGACAAAGAGTGCAAAAGAGTTTTGAATTCACTTTGAAACAAAGTCCTTCCCCAAAGCTGAATCCTAATCCAAATCCCATACAGTTCATGGTTAAGGTACCTCTCATGCGTGATGATTTACTGACCTGTGATGCATAAGGCTCCAAAACAACTGATAATTTACTCAACTCAATTACTTCTTAAAACCCATGAAATCAGGTCTCTTAATCACATTAGAAATGCCTTATCACTCAGTTTTAATTATCCTGTATGGTCTGCAAAATTTATGTTTTTTATTTTGGTGGTGCCAAGTTGGGATTTTGCAGTTCTCGTATGACACCTGAACATTTTTTTCTATACTGCTGATCAATGTTCTCATGTTTTACTATTTTACTTGTCCTAAATGCCTAAAGAGATCTGTATGTCTTCTTCACAGGCCATTGAGGGTCAAATGACAAATTCTGAAGATGTTTTTCTTTTACAAATCATTTCAGTGGACCTCATCTTCTATGACCTAGCATAGAACAAATGCTCATTTCTGTGGGTTTTGCTAGTGAACTTAAATTTATTGCATTATGCATCTGTTAGAAGTATTAGTTGACCAGCATGAAATGAACCAAACTGTTGTTAGAGGGGAGAATCAGCTAAGCACTTTTTGCTACATATGATGCAAATTTCTCACCTTCTGAAGTCGGCTTCCTTTTTAGCCACTGGAGAGAAACGGGTGCTTTTAAGTATCATGCATTTGACCTGCTTCAGACACAGATTTAAGATCAAATAATTTTATATCTTACAAGGTGGGGTTTTTTTTTGGTTTTTTTTTTTTTTTTCTAATTACTGTGAAGTGAGTCTTGGGTGTAACTCAGGTATAAATACAGAAGAGTGAAGTTCAGTGAGTTGCAAATCTCCCCAGCAGACTATGAGTGATATTAAGAACCCTATGTCACACAAGCTTATGCCATCTTCAGTTATTCTATCTGTGTTTCTGTTGTGGTTCAGACAAATTCTTTGCTTGTTTTACATTGAACTAGAGGTTCTCCTAATGAAAACCACTGCTCAATGCAAAATAATTTCAGTTAAACAATACTGAGCCAAGTATTGAACCTTGGGTGACACTACTGGTGACAGGCCTCCAATTAAACCCAGTGCCACTGATCACGAGCCTCTGGGACCTGCTGCACAGCCAGTTCTCAATCCACCTCACTCTCTGCCTATCCAGTCCACACCTCCTGAGTTTATTTACAAGGTTATTCTTGCTCTTTTGGAAGACTGGGATGATATTTGCTTTCTTTCAGTCCTCGGGCACCTCTCCCAATCACCACAACCTTTCAAATATGATTGTGAGTGACCTGTTTATGGTATCCATCAGCTCTCTCAGCACTCATGGATGCATCTTGTCAGGGCCCATGGACTTGTGGATGTTAAGCCTCTGACCCAATACTCCATGACCAATGTTCCTTTACCCTGCTCTCCTGGGTAAGAGATTCCTGAGAGCTGCTCTTGTTGGTGAAGAACAATGCAAAGAAGGCATCATTTGAAAATAGCCTGTTATAGTATCGTGTTGTTGTTCCCTGGGAGGAAACAAAGCCTGGTCCATGCAAATAAAATGCTATGAGTCCTGAACTCCTACTCAAATGTCCCTTGGGATTCTCAGAATGTTCAAGTCACATATCTAGAAATCTGTACCTTATTGCTGACTGTGTTGTCATGCTGACTCCCTTTCTCTAGTAGTATGATGAGAATGGCCCACAATGCCTCATAGTATGCACTTGGTAGTATAGAGTCTGGAAACCATGTCTATCAGTAGTCCTTACTTCAGCGAAGGGTGGTGGCGCAAAGCAGAACTTTTTTGGGAACCTGACCGTCAGAGCAGTTTTCACTTTTAATTTTGCAAGGCACAGTCCTTGAAACCTCAATATGTGTGACACTTGAAATACAGACTTCTCTTGTTGAAAAGAAAGTTGCAGAAGTTCAGCTGTCCTTCTGCCCTTGTAACATACTTCACAAAGTCATGCTGGTCAGGTTTTTATGCCTTTTTTCTCTCCAGTGTCAGAATGTGAGGGAAATGACCTAATGCTGAGATAATTTCTTCTGCTCTGGTGAATGTACTTAAAGAAAATAAACATAATTAGCCATCTTTTACATAATGAGATATTCAGATGTGCCTCCATCAGCAGCATTTGAATAGAGCATATTACTAATTAGCTAAGTCAGTACCTTTCTATGAAAGCAAACCATCTCAAAATGAGATGATGGTTTTGTCTCAAATATTCGTGTTTAATTTTCAGTGTGGACTTTCTAATCTCATTGATAAACCCCGAACCAAAGCCCACTGAGGGGATTTTAAAAGTGTCATTCAGTATGCTTTGAGTCAGTCTCAAAAAACACATTTTACCGGCAGATAGGCATGAATGCAGGAAGTAAAGCTAGCACGTGAGCAGCAAGCTTCTAAGCATCAGGCACAAAGGTATTCAGGGAAAGAAACGGTAGTTACACCCAGTAAATTTGCCACCAGTCCCAAACTTGTTTAGTGTCTGGAGGGTAGAGTTTACTATGTCTTTGTGTGTATGTATGGTTAGAAACCAAAACACTGAATTTGTATCACTTTCAGGGATTTGAAGCTTTATGAAGTGAGCAAAGTAGTTGTAGCTACTTTACTGGAAGCCTAGAAAGCAAAAAAAGAAAACCAAGGATTCCTAAGGTAAAAATTCTAGAGAACAGTACTAAACCTTCAGAGTGTGAGTAGCGAGATTTCTAAGGCAAGAATCAAAGGAGTCATTAACTGACTGTATAGTCTTCTTTATCCTTCATCCTTTCTCATGCATGTCACATTGACTCGTGAACCCTCTTTCAGACTAAGGCTGAGACATTTTCTGTGGAACAGACAACAGTTTCCAGTGCTTTTCTTCTTCTGTGGGGTCTCCTGATTCTAATTTGAACTTCTATATACAGCTGTAATATGAATAAAACAGGTTAATCATCTACTTTGTTGACAGTTGTGTCAGTACTAAGAGTGAATAAACAATGTGAAGTAATGGATACTTGAATTATTGTTATAATTTGCAGATAATTGTTGGCTGTGATGCTGGTAATTGTGAAATCCATATGGTTTTTTTGCACTCATTATATTAAATGTTTCTTAATGGCTACTCACTTTCTTTATGTATATCCTTGTCATTACACAATATGGCTAATGCCAATGCTATGCTAGCAAGTAAGGAAACACAGATCCAGAGAAGTCTTCAAAGAAAGACAGAGGGTAGATCCAAAACCCACAATTTGTAGAGGAATTTAACATGTGTGGGTAATTTGTTTAATCTTGTGACATTTGCTGAAATGTTTGTTTACCTCAGAAGAGCTTTCACAACAGTGACTTAATGTGATATATATGATGGAAAGCACTAGATAATTCAAATAATTATTAATACTAGTACATCAGTCAGAGGCTTCTTGACAGAAGGGATGGTTGCCTTTATTTCAAACAGTTCTTTATATGTTTTTAGAGCAATGACTGTGTACATAAACTAACATACTACATGTTAGTGACTAAACCTGCTTGCACAGATTATGAATAGGTTATTTTATTTTCATATGCTTAATATTTTAGAAAAATTTTTAGGAAGCTAGAGGATGATCTAAGAACAGTGTAGTAGGAGAGGCCAAAAACCCTGGGGTAAAAATAAAACATCACAAATCTGTTGTATTGAATTTGCTTCATTGCCATCTGTGGCACTGAACTCAATTCCTTTTATAATGAAATTCAACTTAAAATTTGCAATATTCAGAAAAGAGCTGATAATCCAAATTCACATCTCCCATTCAGAATGAGGGAAATAGGTACCCAAAAAATGCAAAAGGAAGAATTAAAAAATACAAAATTTATACATAATATACAAAATTTAAGCATAAATTAGTGTTATTAACCTCTGCAGCAAAAAGGATATCACCCTGCAAAACAGTGAAGTTGAAAACACCTGTTAAATGAGGGCAGACACATATTCTGTGGAGTTCTTAATTTTCTACAGTAAGAACAATTTGACTTCTTACACCAGCCTTGTAGTTCATACTAATTGGCAAAACTCTATCAGCATCAAGCAAGAGTAAGTAAACTGTTAATTCATCAAAGGCAAGCAGAGTCCAACCTAGTATTTCTATGTTGCAGATAAAATGTGTCATTAAATAATTGAGTGCGTCTAGGGGTCTTTAGTTCTGTTCATACTCAGCTCTTCACAGATGTGATTTATCTTTCCAGGGGGCAGAACAACTTTTATTTTAAGGAATCTATTGCATCCTTCTTGTGCCACTTGCTCTACAGTCAACCAACAGGCTCTAAATCGCAACTTTATCCACTGGTTTATAGATCCCTAGATAGCTGGTAGGCAGGTGAATAGAGTCTTTGTTCATGCTCTTCTCTTTTTCAATGTGATGCTGTCCTCTAGATGCTGCTCAATTATCTACTGCATTTATTTCTATAGATCTGTATTCCATTTATGCTGTTAACAGTGATTCCCTTTAGTATCAACATCTGTGAAAAGAGGTCACAAGCTCTCTGGGGCAGATGACAGATCTCCTTAGTGTTATTACAAAATATTTGCCTTTTCTGGAAAGCTGTGTATTTCTAAATACTTCAAAAGGACAGAGTTCATTCAGAGTAGTGCAGGATCAGACTATATAAGTATATGCATATACATGGATTTTAGACAAATACAGCCAGTGGCAAGAAGGTATAAACAGATTGGCCATTTGTGTATGCCAATATTAAATGCCATAAAATTAAAAATAGGAAATGTCCCTTTTTCAGTTTAAAGCATGGGATTTCCAGTCAGTTCTTCACATAGCAGGAAACTGTTAAACATCGTATAGTCACAGAATTATTTATGTCTAAGACCATCCTGTCCAGCTCTTAACCCAGCACTGCCAAGTCCACACTAAACCATATACTTTAAGCGCCACATCTACATGTCTTTTAAATACCTCCAGGGATGGTGACACAACCACTCCCCTGGGCAGCCTGTTCCAATGCCTGACAATTCTTTCTGTGAAGAAATTTCTCCTAGCATCCAATCTGAACCTCCCCAGGTGCAACCTGAGACCACTTCTCCTTGTTCTATCATTTGTTACTTGGGAGAAGAGACCGACCCCCACCTCCCTACACCCTCCTTTCAGGCAGTTCTAGAGAGGGAAAGGGTTCCCCCAGAGCCTCCTTTTCTCCAGGCTAAACACCCCCAGCTCCCTCAGAGGATTTATGTTCTAGACCCTTCCCCAGCTCCATTGCCCTCCTCTGGACACGCTCCAGCCCCTCAATGCCTTTCTTGCAGTGAGGGGCCCAGAACTGAACACAGGATTCGAGGTGTGGCCTCAGCAGTGCCGAGTGCAGGGGGACGGTCACTGCCCTGGTCCTGCTGCCACACCACTGCTGATACAAGCTTGGATGGCTATGTGAGGACACTGCTGGCTCATATTCAGCCACTGCTGGCCAACACACCCATCTTGAGGCTGGACAATACCCTAGGGCATCTACAGTGTTGCCAGACACCTATGCTTATGTAGCTTAAGCAGTCACCAACCACACCATGAAAAGCTAATGGGACTTTTGAGGTCTTGGGGCATAATTTCTAACACTATGTGGGTGTCCCATATACAAAGTCACCAGGCACCAATGTTTAGAGATTTGAATGTCTCCATTTTCAGTAGAGAACAAGGCAAGAAAATAAACAGCTCCTAAGGGCATTGGGGAAAGCCTAGTATTTTTCTCATTTCATAATGTTTTTGGGATGTCATTTTTTTCTTTTGACAGTCTGTCTGGAAGCCATAATGCACCAGAGATTTCCATGAAGAGAGTATTTTAATCTGAACTTTGACCTTGATTTTTTAGCTTTTTATTTTTACTGTGATTTTGCTCTCAACAGGATAAGAACTTTTCTAAGGGAAAAAAAAAAACATTCAAAAGTACTGAAGAGGCATGTAGCAAAAAAATTACAATGTGGCTGCCAACAACTTTTGACCTGGAAAAACTGTCTGAAACCACAATGCTCCTATGAAAAACTTCAGTTTAGATAAAGCAGCCTTACTTTTTAGGAGCAGCTATAAAACATTTGCATGGACCGTTTTCATTCAGTGCCTGAGCAGTGTTCTGATGGATATCTGCGATAATAATTTCTTCCTGTTGCAGAACATTCATGGTTCAGTGATGCTGAATGACCCCATGGCTGAGCAGTCCTAACTGCTTTCCAGTGCAGAGCAATGACACAAGGTTAGAATGGGAGAATCAAGGTGGCTAAGTAATTCAAAAAATATGACGTTTTATAGGCACTCTTTCCATGCATATTCCTTAGCAGGATAGTTTGGGCATATGTATGATGCAGATAATGTATGGTCATTTATGGAGTCTGCACATAGGTCTTCTATAGTTAAAAAATGCTCTTTTCTTCTGAATTTAGGCCTCCAGTTTTCTAGTGCCTCAGGTAAGGCTGCTCAATGAAATGTGTACTTTTATGTTTGAGTGAAAAAGGCCTAGGTTATTTAATAGATATTGCTGCAGAATGAAGGGAGGCTGTGCTTCTGCAGAAAGCAGGAATAGAACTCTTCAGTGGGATTTCTTCTTGCTTTTACATTTTGAAGTTTTTATGTCAATATAAATTCACTGATTCCAAAATCTTATTTACAGTGATCAAAATGAGAGAAGGTGTCGGTTGCTTCTGATATGGAATGTCTCAATACTGTTAGTGTTCCCTCCTTTTTAATTGAATAGCTGCATGGATGCTTGAATACATTACAGACCTGGTTAAATTCATCTTCTTGCCTGATGCAGTTTTAGAGTTTAGAGGAAAAGATCATCATATGATTTTGAAAAGGGTTTTAAAAATCATCCATCTCTGTCTTTACCATAGATAGAGAAGCTCCTTATAAACGTGGGTGTCTGTCATGTAAGCACTGAAAGAAAAAAGTGAGTACAAAGTGGTGATTATTTCTTTTTAATGCTTTGAAGCTCTTGCTCCTAGCAACATACAGGCTTCCTCTTGTTGTTAACGTCTGCCTTTTTTTGTTTGAACAGTTTGTTTTACAGAAATAGATCTAGGCTCATAGCACATTTCTTAATAGCCTCTCATTCTCAATACATATTAACACCAAGTCAGACACTGTATTATGTCATTTATAATACTGTAAAGTATTTATGCAGAAATTATGAATCAGAGAAAATGAGGTTGTAGGATTTGATGTTTGTGTCAGGGAAACTTGTGCTTTATCAGGCAGTGCTTCCAAGACAGGTGTTTTTCACATCTCTTTTATTTTGTGGCATCATTCCTCTCTGACAATGAAATGCTATAGCTTTCTCATAATAAACAATTAAAATGGAAGCCAAGTGTGGTGGTAATGAGCACTATGGATAGCTGAGGTTATAAGAATTAAAAGGAGCTGATCACCTATCCCATGCAAATTTGTGTTGGTAATCTGGTATCTTTTTGATAATGACTGAGATGGTCTCTGGACACGATGTACAGTTTTATTATGAGATAAAAAATACTGAGCAACATTTAGGCTAAAATAATAGAGAAAATCAAAAGGTGGCACATGCTGAAGTAATTGTCGAAACTGGTAAGCATTTCAGAGCTCCATTTGTTTACAAGAATCAACAAGGAGCTGAAAACGACAGTAACACCTAAGCATTCAGGGAATGCAATCCGGGTATGAACAAGCAGATATTCATAGAGTTTTCCAGTTCCTATTGCATTTTTATCTGCTCTATACTGCAAATATATACCCCCCTGGTACTTGCCATTTGAGAAATGAAACAGTGAGAGGGAAAAGGCAGTGCATTTCGTTGAAGCATGAAAATTAGTCAGATGCTCCAACATTCTCTCAGACTGATTTACCTCTACAATTCTGTGCAAATCATTACCATTTCATATTTTGGTGAGCCCATCAGTCCGTAAAGACTGCAATATTTTCTCATTTCACAAAGATGTTGCATGTATTCATTTGTATGTATAAAATATTTTGACAGATAGTGCAGCTATTATCTTTGCTTAAAAATGAACCTGGTATTTAGCTTTGAGAAAGAAAAACCTTTCTGATCAAATCCCCAGAGAAATTTTAAAGTCCTGGTTTTGTTTTACTGCTTTGATTCTTTCAGTGCCTTTTCTAAAGAATTAAAATGTTATTAACAAAAAGACCCACCTTAATCAGTCTTAAATGTTACTTACAGTCATGATTTGTTTGTAATGATCTCATGGACTACATTTTTCATATTTTAAATTAACACAGAGGTGATGTAGTCTCTTAGAGCAAAACAGAGTAACTCTGATTTTGGCTGCAAAAACCTGGTTTGAATTTCTGTATGCAAAGCCAAATCTCTCTCTGAACTTGTTAGTTCCTCTACTGCCCTCCCAGGAAGCCCTATCTTTACCAATATATAGCAACGTGTCTCTTACTGTGGTTTGTATTGCAATCTGCATGTTCCTAACGATTAATGGGATACACATAATAATTTTTAGAGTGTAATTAAAACTTATGAAATTTATAAAGCCTAAAAAATAAATAAGCATACATAATGTCTCCTAATTAATTGCCAGTTGCTTTAAACTTATCTGTACTATGAGCTTTTATAACTTCTCTGCAAGCAAAAACCAATGGACACAGAAATTCCTTTCAAATCAGTTGTGTGCATCCATGATAACCCATATATCCACATTATCATCTACACTACTGCCACAGGATTTTTATACCTTCCTGTGATGCACCTGGTATTGACCACTGTCAGAAATGAAGACTTGGCCTCAACGAACTTCGGGTTGTGCACATGCATGAGAAAAATAAAAGAGTTCCCTTGGCTATGCTTATTTCCTACATTACATAACTCTGTCTTCAGTTTAACACTCACTCTAGTGTAAAACTCCAGAGATCCAAATAGAATTAGAGTGAAACAGCAGTTGGTACCTCTTCACTGTTTTCATTGGAGATAAGACAGACATCAGAATTAGGACCTCCCTGATTTGAATCCTTTCACACATTCCTGAGACAACCTCATGTAATCCTTTCTGAAGTTTATACTCGCTCTGAGTTTTGATACTGAGCTGACCGACCTGGAGTGAAATGACTGTCTCGTGTAACAAGAATTATTAAAGAAAGAAGCAGAAAATACTAATAGCTTATGACTACTTTATAGTTTTTTTTTCTGAAGTTACAGAAGCAGTACTCATATCTCACACTGGATATAATTAAAGTCTGCAAGTCACAATAGTCAAAATTATAATACTTCTACAATCACTATCAACCAAATTTTGAAATTGTTTAATTCCTCATCTATATGCACAAGATATAAAATGACACAGCTGAAAATTATTCTGATAAAGAGATATTTACGAGTGGTCAGACATATTTTGTTTGATTCTATTACTGTTGGATTGGTGGACCTGATAGCTAAAATAAGTTGCAAGATGTTTGATAACTAAATGTTTTCCCAAGTAAAAGTTACATATGCAATTTAGAAATTTTTGAGTATATCAGGAACCTTTTTATTAAAAAAATCCCAACAAAACAAAACAAAACCCCAAATACCTAAACAAAAACCCCAACTCCGATAAACCAACTCATGAAATAGAGGTTTTGAATATATGGTAATATTTTGGTCATTAGAAATGGGAAGATACAGACTTGTATCAAAGTCAAAGAAATTTGTATATAGAATAGAAACTCACTAGCTTTGATGACCTTACTTAGACTTCCATTTTACACCTGCAGTAATACTGTAATTTTGGAGTATGGAGTAATTTTGGAGACAATTTATGTAGAGCTATGGATCTGCTGATTCACCAGAGAATTATTCTAGTACTATGTCAATTTAACGTGGTGTTGCAGAAGACTCAATATTTACCATTTAAGTGTAATCAGGCAGTTACATATCCAGATGAGATAAATGGCATAAGCAATTCTTGTGGCTGCAAAAACCTGTTCAGTTTGGATCTGTAAATTTCAGTAAAGGAACACAGAAAGTAGCCCATACTTAAATATCCATCTCTATCTTCTGTATTTATACCCAAACCCAGGGCTAGATGATAATTTGCAATTGCAAGACCATAAATCAGTTTTTAAAATTATGACTTTGGCCAAATGGTGGATACTTTATTGTAATATTTTAATAGAGTGTTATCTGTTGAGTTGAATTGCTGATGAGATACTAGAAACAGGTCCCTAACATGGTGATGCTCAGAAACAAAGTATGGGGGTTTTTTTATCTGATGATTTTCCTGAAGTGATATGAAAATAGGATACAAATTAGCTATACTCATACTCCAGATAAAATTTCCCAAATGCTGGATGATACCATGGAGAGGAGATTAGAGGAGGGCAGAAAGAGAGGAGGATAATTTGAAAAAAAGACTTTTGACTCTGTTCAAGTCTGTTCCCTAACAAAACTTTTTTTTGTCATCTTCAGTGAAAACATTTCAAACCTTCAGACAATTTCATGAACAGCAACTTCTGCCCACATTTATAGGCAGAAGGTCTGGTGTTCACAAGCAAAGATCAGAACTCCGTGGAATGACATAAACTTTTTCTGTATTAGTAAAACAGCAATGACAAATCAAAAACGTGTAGTGATTCCTTACTAGCTTATTAGCAATGAATTTGGATTATGAAAGAATAGTTTGATAGGAATACAACTATATTTGCATTAAATAAAAGTTTGTTGAAGAAACATTTTTGATGGTTTATAGTTTCATCAATATGTTAATAGAAAGTCAGCCAGGTGTGCTATTATTCTTTCTATTGCCTTGAAAGTTATGCTTTAGAAAACTTTGCTCAAATCAACATTTCCATTTGATACTTGAAAAGCATATAAAATCAGAAAAGAAGGAAGAGACAGAAAACCTGTTGTATCCAGTTTACAAGAACACCTTGCCATTGATTTATGTCTCTGCCTTTTGAAACTGTAGTTTAAGATCTGTCCTTGAAAACACGGATCGTATCACACTGCCAAGTATTTTCCAGATATTAAGAAATATGTCTTTTGCCACTGTTACAGAATCAGTTTGCATTTCCTGAATAAACTTATAGACATATTCAGTATTAGTGCAGTTTAGGACATGTAATCAGACTTGATGTCTTCTATGATTTGCAAATTGTCTTACACAGTCACAAATTAGCTGCTGAATTCCATGAGGACCACTATTTAATCTTGAATTTCAACTCACAATAGACCTGCTTCTGGTATAATTTCCTGGGAGAATATTTAGACATATAAACATCTGTGTACATGTGAAGAGACAGACATACATATATATATTTATCTATACATACACACGATAAAAATCTTAATGTTTTGTCTCAAAGTGTTTTCCAATTTAGTAATTCTAGCTATGAAAATGAAAAGTATCTACCTTCTTCTAATCTGTAGCAGCTCCAGCTCTAGTAAGGTAGTCCCCAGGTCTCTTGAGTTAAGTAGTTACTACGAAAACAACCAAAAAAATTCTGACAGGTTAAGTTTTATAGACAGTGTTATAACTAGTTTTTTGTCTCTGACCAGAGTGTTTAAATATTGAAATAGCTGGGGGTTTTTTGTTGTTGGTTTTTTTTTTGTTTTGTTTTTTTGCTTTTTTTTTTTTTTTTTTTTTTTTTTTTTTTTTTTTTTTGGTTTTTTTTGTTTTTGTTTTGGGTTTTTTTTGGTTGGGTTTTTTTTTTTTTTGTTTTGTTTTGTTTTTTGTTTTATTGGGATAGCAAGTTTGACATGTTTATTTTTGTGGAAGTTTTTTTTTTTTAATTTTTTCACATTATCATAAAAAAGAAAATACAGTAAAAGGGTTAAATCTTGATTTTTGTGATTTTAGTAAAATACTTGGATATTTGCAAATTAGAGCAGCTTGGGCTGAGATTAATAGATGTCTCCAAGGCCCTATAATATAATTCTGATGAAATATGCCACTTCCTGGCTAAGTTTAGTTGCATATTATCTGTTTTCAAGATATAATCATATGATTTTCATCATGTGTTGCAATTTCAAACATGAAAAAGCAGTGATATGTCATGGGAAATGTAATCCAGTGCTATTTCTGTTTGAGAGAGTGAGGAAGGGATGTGCGTGAGTTATAACCCCTGTGAGGTCCTACAGCAGCAAAACCCAGACTGAAGTTAATGCAGTCTACAAAATAAAATAATTCCATTTGTTTCAAAAGATCCCGAACTTCTCTCATTCTGGTTGACCTGACCAGATTTTTCTTTTCCCATCAGGAAAAAGTTTTCTTGGAAAAAATTATTTGCAGAAACTGCATTTTCCTGTTTTAAAAAAAAGTTCATTACCAGATTTTTCTGTGAATCAGTAATAAACCAAACCCTTAAAATAATATTTGGAAGCACTTTGCTGGTGGATGTTGAATCTTCACATGAAATTTTATTGAGGTCCCGATGTTTTATAACAGCACAAGCTTCAGGGCCAAGCCAAGTGAACAGGAAATGGATGGACCTGCCTGGGATGTGCAAAGGTGTGCGTAATGAAGTCCAAAGTGAAGAGCAGCAGGCTCAGATGTGCACGAGCTGTTTCTAAGTCCCTGAGCTTTATGTACAGCTAGGTACTGGACAAGATAATTGTGCCTGCTGTGCAGCTGGAAGTGGGATTTGCCAGCCCCCATGCACACAGCTGAGCGGTCAGCCCTTGCCCAGATGCGAGATGTGGAACATGAATGCTAATTACCAGATTTCAACCCACTATTTCAACCTGCTGTAACAGCTCCCAGAAGTAGCTAACAGGTATCCATGTACACCTCTCTCTTGTTCTGAAGAAAATTATTTTTTCCCAGTTATACAGACATATGGCAAGCCCTGGTTCCTCATTCCTGCAAGGCCCCCTCTCCCAGAAGGACCAGCACCAGTCCATGTCCCAAGAAAAACAGAGGAGCTCCTGATCGTACTTTGGGGAAACCACTGCCAGGCGATGGCTCTGCTGCAAGGCAGCCCTGCCTGGGCCTGGCCACAGCCCTGCCAACCCACAGCCTGATGTCCCGTCCCCATGCCCGTGACCATCCTGGGGCTGCCTGGCCTTGATTCCCCTCACCAGGCCTTATCCTGATGCACATCCAGGGGAGCCCTGATGTCTCCCACTGTTTCCCAGGGAGCTGGAGCAAGTCCCTTGGCAGCATTAATGAACCACTATACTTTCCTTTCTCCTCAACGTGAAAACCCAATGCTTTTTTGTTGTTTTGCTGCATACTGCAGTTTGATGGCATTGGATCCACCCAAGGGTACTGAGAGAACTGGCAGAAGTGTTCACTTACACACTTTCCATCATTTATCGGCAGTCCTGGCTGACCAGGGAGGCCCCAGGCAACTGAAAGTTAGTAACTGTGATGCCCATCTACAAGTAGGGCTGGGGAGAGGATTCAGGGAACTACAGGCCTGTCAGCCTGACCTCGGGGCTGAGGAAGGTCATGGAGCAGATCATCCCAAGTGACTTCACATGGTATGTGCAGGACAACCAGGTGATCAGGCCCAGCCAGCATGGGCTTGTGAAAGGCAGGTCCTGCTTAAAAAACTTGATCTCCTTTTACAACAAGTTGACCCACTTAGTAGACAAGGAAAGGGCTGTGAATTTTGTCTGCTTGGAGTTTAGTAAAGCCTTTGGCACCTTTTTCCACGGCATTCTCTTGGAGAAACTGGTTGCTTGTGGCTTGGACAGGTGCACTGCTTGCTGGGTAAAAAACTGTCTGGATGGCCAGTCCCAGAAAGCGGTGCTGAATGGAGTTACATCCAGCTGGGTCAAAAGTGGGATTCCACAGGGTTCAGTTTTGGGTCCCGATCTGTTCAATACCTTTATTGACGACTTGGATCAAATGCATCCTCAGCAAGTGTTCCGGAGTGTCAACCTGCTGCAGGGTAGGAAGGCTATGCAGAGGAATCTGGAAAGGCTGGATGGATGGGTCAAGGCCACTTGTAAGAGGTTCAACAAAGCCTACTGCCAGGTCCTGCACTTGGGTCACGACAACCCCAGGCAGTGCTACAGGATGGGGGCAGAGTGGCTGAAAACCTGCTTGGTAGAAAAGGACCTGAGGGTGCTGGCCAACAGTAGTTGAACATGAGCAAACATGTGCCTTTGTGGCCAAAAAGACCAATGGCACCTGGCCTGGATCAGCAGTGGTGTGGCAGCAGGACCAGGGCAGTGACCGTCCCCCTGCACTCGGCACTGCTGAGGCCACACCTCGAATCCTGTGTTCAGTTCTGGGCCCCTCAATGAAGGCCACAATTAGGTCACTCTGAAGCCTTCTCTTTTCTGGGCTGAACAATTCCAATTCTCTCAGCCTTTCCTCATAGGAGAGGTGCTCGATGCCTCTCATCAACTTGGTGGCCCTCCTCTGAATTTGCTCCAACAGGTAAGTGTCCTTCCCATGTTGGGGACCTCAGAACTGAATCCAGTACTCAAGGTGGAGTCTCACCAGAGCAGAAGAGACAGCCAGAATCACCTTCCTTGAACTGATGGCCATGCTTCCTTTGATGCTACAAAATTGAATTGAATGTTAGGAAAATAGATTGAATGTTAGGAAATATTTCTTTCCCAAAAGGCTTGTCACACATTGAAACAGGCTGTCCGAGGAAATGTCAGTCTCCCTTCCTCGAGGTACTTAAAATATATGTAGATGTGGTACTCAGGGGCATGGTTTAGTTGTGGACTTGACAGTGAGGGATTAACGGTTGGTCCCAGTGATCTAAAAGGTATTTTCCAAACTAATTGATTCCATGATTCCATGATTCCATGATTCTATGATTTGCATTTAAAACAATTCACAACTTCAAGATGTTTCTCGCTTGAAAATTAGTTATCCAATTTGCATGCTTTTTCATGCCAGTACTATATGCCTACTGAATTGTAGTAATAATACTAGTAATGCCCACATATATTGTGTTAACCACAAAGCAGACAAAGCACTGTCCTATTCAATAAAATATATGGAATCCAAAGCCAGGATTTGCTCTTCTGAGTCCTGTATATGATGTGTCAATTTATCATTGAAGCTCTAAGTTACCCTGAAATGAATCTCTTAAAATCACATGTAGCTGCTTGCTGACTAGTTTACACAAGGTATTGTGCCATTTTAAAAGGTAGTGTACAAATCTAACATATGAAGTGAGATGTTGATTCATATTAAAATGCTAGAAAATCAAACAGCATAAACGGCCTTAGTAAATATTTTAAGAAAGCAAAAAGGAGAAAGAAGACAAGTACTGACAACTGGTAAGAGCTTTTATACTACACTCGACAGGTATTTGAATATCTCTCACAGTTTCTGTTCCTATAAACCACCACTTAGTGGTTAATATTATAAATTATTTTTTATGAACATGAAGAAAGAAAAGCACTTTGGATTTGTCAAACTGATTTTTATGTGAGCTATGATTAGACAGGGAAATACTGCTGCTGTATTACTGGAAGGACCTAAACAAGAAATGCATATATGATTAAAATCCGTGTCATATAGTCAGTCTCCAATGTGTTATACCAGTATTTAGAAGACTTATTTGTTCATGCATCTTCTGCATTTCTAGTTGTCTCCCACAGACTTTCCAAACCTCCTGGGTTTTGTCATGGTAACAGCTTAATTTATCTCATTTCAGCCTGTGTGATGAAAATTTGTCAGAGAACTCTCTAAAGTGCCCAGAAACATTTGTTTGCTTTGGTATTCTGTGTTTATGCCTGACAATATAGAAAAATTTCAAGTTATTTTTTGACTAACAAACTGAATTAATAGGAAAATTGGTTAAAATTGACATTGTGAAGTAATTTTGCCACATTTCCTTCTTAGATTTGGTAGTATAAGACCTAGCATGGCACTTAGTACAATATTTTGAAATAAAAGTTTCCAATTTTTTCTTGCTCAACCGACAAGAGATGGACTTTAGCATTCTTTAAAAGTATACTGGAATAAGGGGATAACAGCCAAGCACAACAAATATACAGATCCATTCTAAACTAAATACAGCTTGGGAAGTTGTAGCCAGGAAAACTTTGGAAAATTATTATTTCTGTATGCCTTCAGTGTCCAACATTTGCAACAGACTTTGTTGTTCAATTTTGCACTGAATTCCACCTAAGTCCATATTTTAATTTTGCATATTACTACTTGAAAATACTTTGAAAAAATATTTATGAACAAAGACATTTTAAGCATTTATATTTGAAGGAAGATATATTTAGTCCAACTGTTCCCGCAATATTTTCCACGTGAAAAACTGACTTTTAAAATGGAGCCTGCTCTTTGCCATTATAGAACTGGGCTGTTGGGAATACTCATTTGAATTATTTAATTAAGAATTATCGCAAAAAACCCAGATTTTGGCAAAGATTGCTGATCACTGGTGAAAGCCTACTGAGCTTAATTAACTATTCTAAGACGATTTCATAGAAGAATATATCTTAAACAGAGCAGTTTTTTTTCAATGTGACAGTGCCCACTGTCTGATGTTCAACAAAACCCTGACAGATCTAAAGACTGGAAAAGTTAGTAATTGTTTCCATGTGTATGCATGAGAATGCAGATTACAAAACCTTCCTGCAGTCTCTGCCATTGGCCGTGCTTTGACAAGCAGCTTCTTCAGAGAAGAAAATCAGGCAAATTATTACAGCTGAAGTTTTTACACTGATGCAAACACACGCTAGATTTGATAAGAATCCTCACCTTTAGTCACCTTATCCTTTTTGTCTTGGGAGACAGTCATTAGCTTCTGCCTCACTGAGAGCTAGGTCAAAGATAATCCAAAGTCCGAGAAAAATATTCATCTTGGGGGGAAACAAGAAATCTGTTCAAAATTTGCAAACAAAAAAGAGCAAAATGTGTCATCTTACTTGATACAAAATGTTGTCCCACTCAGTACTTAGCACAGATGCTCCCTGAGTGAGTCATTTGTGCAATAGTCTATAAACACAAATCAGTTCGTTTCTTGGAAGAGGAAAACACAGAAAGAAACTTGAGCTTGTCCATATTTGCAGAGCTTTTCCATTCCTATTTTGAAAGTTTGGTCTGCATGAAGTTAGCAGAATTAGGACCAAATTATAAAAGAGTTGGTTTGTTGTTAAAGTTTGTCTTCTGTTAGCTACTCAGATTTGAAGGACATGCCAAGTGATTTTAAAATATTGGATATATCTTTTAATTAAAATTTGTTCTGAGTCTTTTTCTGCTCACTTTTCTAGGCTTTGGTTCAGCAAAGCACTTAAACATGTGCCTGGTCTCAATCCCATCAAGTAGTCTCACAGAAGCCAAGTGGAACAAGCATATGGTAATGAATGTGTTTAGGAGGACATGTGTGCAATTGTTTTGCCTATAAGAACACAGGATAGAGGAAACGATGCATCAATTTATGTTTTAATGCATAGCATCCTTCCGTTTTCCATCTTCCTTATGTTCTTTAATCATCCATTTAAAAATAGCATATCAAAGTATGTTACAGAAATATGCGATCATACTGCTGCCAAGTCAGTCTCAATTAAAAAAAGGAAATTTTACGTTCAGCTGAAAACAAGGCACTTGAATTTGTTGATAGTTTAATATTGTTTGTAAACAGTTTATTCTGAAATTTGCATATGTACTTAAAAAGTTGTACATTATAAAAGTTGGAATGGCTTGGGTTTTTTATTAAATGTTAATTAGATCTGCTAAATGGCTTGGAAAGAGTCAGCAGGTTTCTTTATCCTCTGCTTACATATTTGTGGTAAAAATCTAGCTATTGCTAATTTTATATAGGAATGACCGACCAGAATCTGCTTTTGGTGTATTGAAACGTTATTTTTCATGATATGGATAAAGCTTGTGGATAGTTGTTTCCACAGAAAATTAGCTCCCATTTTGTCCCATTTTGAGAATAAAGGCTCTTTATAGCACATGGATGTTTTACTCCTTCTAAGTAATACCTATGCTTACAGAATTTCTCAGGCACAAAAAATAGAGGTAGTAATGTTGCAGCCCCCTCCAATAAAAATTGCTAAAATCTCAAGATTTTACAAGGTTTCAAAGTCATTAAATTCTGTACATGTAAGAAATTCACAGCTTTTTCCCCCTAAGGTTACTATACAACCTGGGACACTATTGCATATTCTGTGTTGAATTTGTGTCAACTTCAGAGTGAAATCCGTACACTTTGTAGGTTTTGCCCCACTGAGCATCGGAATCTGTTCATGCTATAAACCAGGGCCTGATCTTTTGAGATTTGAGCTTTCTCAGTGATGAAGAAATAACTCATTTTCACTCCGAGGCATCACCTTGCTTTAGCTCAGTGGGGAAACCACCAACCTGGGTGAAAGTTGGCCTATTGTAAAATGAAGCACTTAGTCTCTTCAGAGAAGTCTCTGGCTTTGGAATTTGCTATACCGACACTTGAAGGAAACATCTGAGTATCTTTAGGGTGTGTTTTCTGTCCAAACAGTTGGGATGTATGTATATGTGCATGTGTGCATGTGTGTGAGTGCATGTTCAGTTGCTGCAGAATGAATGGGTGGTTTAGAATCTTCGAGTTTGGGAATGCAGAACTTTGAATCATGCTACTGTTTTTTAGGTCTGAATAAAGTTTTTACAGAATTATTAAGTTATATTGAGGTGACTGGGGGCTTTTCCAGCATTTTAAACTACTAAAAAGACAGAAAACAAATAAAGGCTGAAGCTTTCTCTAATTTCAGATCACCACATATTCTCATCGCTACCCGATATAACTGCAATCCCTTTCTGCAAAGTTAACATTCCAATGTAGCTCACAGAATACGTCTCAAAAATAACCCTATAAATGTTGTATGCTATATTTACTATAGAAATTGAAATTACAGGGGTTTCTGAATCTCCCAAACCCTCACATTATATATTTTCTTTCTGCTAGGCTGAAATACAGAAGACCATTTTCTAACATGCTATGAATGAGAGATACTCATGATGAAATAAGGCTATTAAACTTGCCTTCAGACTTGGAGAATAGATTGCTGCTAAACATAGTGAAGGTCAGATCTGAAATGAAAGTATTTTGTTTCATATGGGTTGATACCAACTCCTAGAAGTGTCACTTAATTGGTCACTGCTGATGGTATCGATAATGAATCAATGGCATTGTTATAATAATGGAGAGCAGCAGGTAAGAGTGAGGGGGTAGGAAATCTATACTATTTTTGTATCTTGAAGATGGTTGCTAAGCACTGGCATGATATGTAGAACATATTTTATGCCGTTCTGAGCAGAAGAAGAAAGAAATAAGAAATTGCGTATTAAAGAAAATGCAGCTGCTGTTTATAGAGTCACAATTATTGGAGATGATCTAAAGATACGATGCTTATAAGAGCTTGCTCAAAAAAGTAGATTGCGAGATAAAGAAAACAACTCCTTTACAGCATATTATATCCCTCAGCAGTTCTATGAGTCTATGGCTGTAGTAAGGGGTAGTGATAGAAATATTGGGCATGGTTAATTGATATTTAAGTACAAGCAATTATTATGATTTGTACATGCTTCCCTTTAGGAGAAAGTCAATCAGTGTTTATCCTGTTTTGGGACAGACTCTTCAGGTACTTTCTTATAGCTTTGGAAAATCCAGAGAAGCCGTGTCATGATTGACACGGTAAAGGAGAATAGGGAACAACTATTCACTTTTTCTCACAGTGCAGGAACTAACAGACATGAAATTGAATTATGGGATAGCAGGCTTCAAGCAAACAAAATAAGTTAATTTTGTGCGGCATTCATAATTAAGTTGTCCAACCTACTGCCACATGGTGCTAGCGATGCCAGAGGCATTGACGAGTTCAAAAAGTAATAAAATAAATTCAGAAAATAAAATCCCATTAAGACCTATTTAAAAAAGTACCTCTGAGTCTGGAATGACCTAATTCAAAGACTGGGACTTTATCTGAGAACTATCCCTTATAATTGCCCCACGCTTATTTTATTTTCTAGGTTTTTGTTAGCCCATATCACACAGGCTCCTGGACTCGGTGAAGCCTTGATTTGACTAGGCATTACCATTCATATTTTCTTATATATTATAAAATTATTTATGTTAACTTACGACATGATAGGACAAAATTTCTGTTTAGGTTTTTTCTTGACTAGATATTGCTCTAATACTGCAGTATGATTTTTACAGATCCCGCTGTTAACCCTGCAGACCTGAATTTAAGAAGTTCCCAAGAATATAAACCAGAATACTACAAATTGTATCTTTTTTATAGGTCCATTATATGGATCACCCAGCAAAAGCCCTTCTGTATAAAGCAAGCAAATGAAATGTAGACTACTGCTGTTACATCGCATTAGTACCCTTATAATGTCACTTGAATAGACTGTAATTTTGACAGTCACAGATTACTTCCATTGGAAAAGCAGCACTTGATGCAAGCTAAGGCTACTGTTCAGGACCAGACTCCTCTAGATAGGAAGATACTAAGCCAAATCTGAAGGAGAACAGCAAAATTCAGTGAATTCCACAAGGTGACAATTAAAGGAATTGTTATATTTTTATGATTTTGTTTCTTAAAATGCATGGTGATTTAGCTCTGTGAGTGAGTACTGTGGGTAAGAAGTGACAAAAGGCCCTACTTATTCTCTGTTCTGCCTCTTCGTTGATTAATTTATGCAAGCAGGAAAAGTGTAGAGCTGGCAGATACAATAATGCTGCTACTTCCCACATCCCAAGTCTAAAAATCCAGCAAAAGCGCACAGGAATTCCACAAGAAAGGAATTTTGTTTTTAACCATCTCACTATGTTAGTATTTAGAGCTGGATCGGAATTTAAAAAAAAAAAAGTAAAAGAAATTATTACAAAATGGAAAAAAAACCAGTAAACTGGGTATTGCTGATACTCTAAAGCACACCTGCTAGGTTTTCCTTATGGGCTAGTCCTTTTGAGTTTTTACAACGTATTTTCACTAAGCACACCAATTACTGCTGAATCTGCCTTTGATGTTACTGGAATTCTTCACATTAGATGAGTTAAGGTTTCAAAGCTGTAGTTACCTGTGGAGACTGGTACTATTCATTTCATACATTTACTGCTCATTAGCAGGTGCATGAAGCAGTTTCTTGCACCTCGTGTATCTATAATGAATATTAAACCATCTCATCTACTCATAATAATATAATGGCTTCTGTGATGACAGACTCTGTTTGCACAGGAAGCAGATGTTGATGTTTACCTAGATGTAATTTGCAATGATGAGTGGTGTTGAGCTGATGTTTTTTCCTGCCAGAGCAATTCAGTCTATGTTAAGCTTCTGCAAAATATTTTGCATGCCGCTGTGGTCTCTCAGGTCAATATAGATATACATATTACCTCAGTGAATAATTGTGAATCTATATCAAGTTATTAAATTATACATTTAAGAAAACCATTTATTTAAAGATATATCTACCAAATCTCTGAAATGAGATGTGTCCAGGAAAAATGGTGGGTAAACTTCAACTGAAGATGAACACAGGATTTGTTGGGGTCATAAATGGATTTCTGACAAATAAATACGGTAGGAATTATTCAGGGAGAGTGCCAGTGACTAGAAAATGAAATCAGTAACAGGTAAGGTTGAAATAAAATCATTTATTTTTGTAGAGGAGTGTCATACACTACATGAATTACAAAAGGATGATATTAATTCGCCATCATTTAGAGCCTTTAAATCTTGGCTGAAAGTCTTTCTGAGAAATACACTTTAGTTCAACTTGACAAAAAAATTGGGGAATGATGTTTTCTAACCTGTGTTATGCCAGAGGTATAAAAGAGCGACCAGAGGTATAAAAGAGTGACCTTGGGATTTCTTTTGGTTTTAATATCTGTAAAATCTATGATATGATAAAATACAATCAGATAACCACATCTATTTTACTCCTAAATTCTCTATATATTTTTTCTTACTTTTGGTCATAATTTAGAACTTCAGACAAACAATGTCTCAGGAATTCCTCTTTTGAATTTGGAGCTGTTGTTCACTATGTCCAGTTCTTTTGTCATCTCTTTCTAATCCCAAAACATGTTTTCTCATCTGCACACTCACATTTGGAATTGGGGACATACCACTCTCTCTTGATGAACATCAATTTATTTTACTAGTTTCAGGCCCACTTCTCTGAATATCCTTTCTTGCTGTCAGCATATTGCAGGTATTTGATTTTTTTCTATACTTTTCACTTCTTAGAAACCTGAAAATAGGTCTTAATGAAACTCAGCAAGACATAAATCTATCGCTGTAATGATCGTGTCAGTGCTGTATACAGACAGCTTCAAAAGTCACCACTCATTTCTGAGAATACTCTTTGTTGAACAGAAAAATGTGGAAGGCATGCCCAGAAGCAATCTTTTCCTTTGTTGTTTCCTAAATCATACCATTGGCTCCAGAGACAATAAAACCAAGGAAAATACAAATATTTTGTCTTTCCTTATTTTCATCAAAGTGAAAGTGGTACTGCTTGGCTAAAAGTGGTGTTCTAAATTTAAATCAGTTGCAGTTACAATGGACTTAGTCACATTTTTTCAAAATTTTGGGGTTCCTTGTAGAGTCAGAGTTGTCTAACCCTTAAAAAAATAAAATAGTCCAGGCTTCAATGTGAATAGAGACGTGGTCTGATCACCTCCAGAAAACTGGCCTTAAAAATTCTATTTCAAAGCCATTTGGAATGATCTGGAATCCCAGATGCATTTGTAAATGTATCTATCTATATATTTTTTTTCCTTTGGAAAGACACCACCTTTCTACTCTCTAAGGTCTTCCTTTAGGGGCTTTTTCTGAATTCATTCTCTTTTTTCTTTTGCTAATTTTGTCCTGCTGCATCTCTTCTGTATCCTGAAAATGCCTTTCCCTCCTTGACATTTAGACTCTTCAAGTATTTATAGATTGTTACCATGTCCCCCTTTAGTCATTTCTTAGACAAACTATGCATATTTAGCACTTGCAATCAATCCTCATACATCAATCACTCCAGAAGTCTAATCATTTTTTGCAGCTTTCTTCAGATCTTCCTCCAATATGTGAATATCCTTCTAATAAGATGCCTAAAATTAAATACAATGGGTCATGTCTGCAGCTCATGTAAATCAGTGTAGCTTTGCTGAAGACTGTGTTGATTCATGCCGGCTAAAGTTAAAGAGCAACATTTCTAGTGCAAAGATATCAAAACTGTATATATTTTGTGAAGTGAGTCTGAAACCACACAGAGCTTTTTTTCATAGTAAAGCCTCTTTGAATTAATTTCCATCACTTAGCTATAATTCTGAATGGTGAATTTCCAGTTTGCTTCCTGTAAAACCTCAAAATAATCTGAATTTTTGTATTTTTATTAGTGTTTTGAGGAGCTCCTTCAGCCTCCCTGACATATTTCAGACTTTGGAGTCTTCTCCGTCACTCTACTGGCCCCATCAAGCATCCATCCCTCAGCATGTTTAATCCAGAATCAGATCTTTGTATCGTTATAATCCAACAAAGGTCATGCAGACTCATAATAGAGAAAGATATGCTTATTTTTTAAAACTTTTTTTCGAACTAGCTATGGCTAGAGGGCAAAAGTAGCAGCCCTAATTAGGCTACTAATAGCTCTAGGCCTCCTGTATTGTCAATGGAGATGAATACACTTTTTTTCTGGATAATTACTACAGCATTTAGTGGAACAAATTAGCACCGAAAATAAATAAAAATGAAATTTATAACTTAGAAAATAGAGTATCACTGCAAAATGGTGACTTTCCATTAGAAATACTGTAAAAGTTCTGTAATAATTAAATTTCACAGGATTCCTCTCTTGTAATATATTATAAATACACACACACAATTAGTGAAGAAACCTATTTCACTATGTCACTGTGGTCAATTTTGTCCTGAATTGACACTCTTTAGGGGGAGAGGCATGGATTGTTGTTATTTCTGGACTGTTATTTTGCACAGTACTGAATTTATACTTCTTTATTTTTGGCACTAATGTGCAATACCACTCTCCATGCTTTGGAGAAATCTGCTTTATTGCAAATGCTTTGTGGGTGAGGTGGCACTTGGTTTCTAACCAAGACAGCATCTTCTTCAGGGACCACATTGTTCAGATGAAAAATTCTTTATTTGAAAAAGTACAGAAGCCAGGCCACTTTGTAATTAATTGATAATCATAAAGGAAACCTATTGACTACTTTGTTGTTTTATAAAGTGTTTTACACACGTGTGTTCCTCCCCCCCCGCCCCCCTTATTTTTCAATGTACACAAATTTCTTTGGTCTTTTCATTTTAAGTGAGTGTTTTCTGCTTGATTTCTTTCAGAACTGTTTAATACAACTTCTATTTCCACAGGTTTATAATTTCACAGGGAAGAGCAAACCAAATGCCCTCTAAGATATAAACTATATTTCAAAGGAACTTTCCATTTAATACCGAGGGAGTCCCATGACAACACAGAAGCCACAGATGATAGTATTTGTTCAAATAATTAGGGTCACAAAATCGGGATAAGGGGGATTTCTTTTTGTTGTTTTATATATAGACAT
>VWZT01002278.1:554189-567318 GCA_013397055.1 Pachycephala philippinensis
ATATGTATATTTATATATATATACATATATATACATGTATATCTATCCAGAGAGAAAAAACAAAGCTTTCATGAGATGTTGTATATATTAGCTCTGTGTTTCACCACAGAGAAGTATATAGAGAAACACATTTTGAAATTTCCCTCAGCATTAATCAGCATATGATCATGGTTCAAATAGATTAGACATTCAGATGCCAAGTAGGTTTCTGAGATAGACTGACAACCAATTACAAATGCTATAGAAATAAAAATTTGACATAGAAAATAATAAGGCATCTGCTGTGCTTGTCAATAAAGGGTTGTTCCCCCTCAGGATACTCTTGTATGTTATTCACAGTACTTCCCTAACTACTTCTCACAAATTCTTTACTCCAGCTATGGGGATTCATACTGCACTCTAACTGTAGATTACAGCTAGGTCTCTATTTCTGACCTTGTACTCCTCTTAAATGTTTTGCAAGGAATGGAGTGAAGGGAGCAGAAAATATTGATTTATGAGGTATGGTAAACTAGCAGGCTAATATTGAGTTGCCTCCTCTCTTCCTTGAAAGCTCAAGGCTGCATTCTCAGAGGATTTATTGTGAATGACTTCGGAAAAACAAAGGCTGCTCCAGTCACTGATTGTGAACCAGTAGCTACGTGTACCTATTTTACATCAATGGCTCCTTGTCATGTTTTAGACACACAAAATAGAGGTTTTCTGTTCTAAGGATGAAGGAATGAAACTAAACTGTTCTTCCTGTTGGAATTTGCCAGGAAAGGGGAGACAAAAAGTGGGAAGAAACAGGAAAAATATTTGAACAGTTTACTGTCTAACCCTAACCCGGCCCCTTTGCCCATGCCTACATCTGACACTGTTTTCTAGGCAATCTTAGGACATCACATTTTAGCCTGTTTGTCCCTTACATATAATTTGTAGTCCATCTTCAGGACTGGGGTATTAAGGAATAATTCTCCCTGCCCTGTATAAAAGCCTGTGGAGCCTGCCTGTAAAGAGGAGCAGAGGAATCCTGGGATTGATAGTGTCACTCGGTAATTGACTGACAATAAAATGGTCAATGAAATGCAAAATACTGCTCAATGGGAAAAATAATCATATCTATGCAGATACAAAAATGATTGCAAAATTTGTTACGATCGAAGAAATGACAAAATTGCTATGATGGTCCTTTGAAGAGAGCTTAATGCCCAGTAAGCCCAGAAAGGCAAAATGTGATATTAGAAATTGTTAGGGAAGGAAGGTAGAATGAAACAGAAAACGTCATTAAGGCAGCATATAAATCACTAGGACATGTATATTTTTTTAGTAATACAGTGCATTCTAATAGTTTCATCTGAAAAGAGCTAGGCAGAAATAGAAAAGCAGGAAGGAATGTTACAAGGGTGAGCGACAGTGCAGAATGGCTCTGGTTTTAAGGGAGATTAAACAGAATAAGACTTCCAATTTGGAAAAGCTGTGATATGGTGCAAATGTATAAAATCAGAAGTGATGATCATTCATTAGCTCTCAAAGAGAGCAAGAAGTTGTCAAGTGATATTTTAAAGCAGTAGGTTTAAAACAAGTTAAAAACTTTTTTAACATGGTTTCAATTAAAATTGGAACTCATTGCCACAGAATATTATGAAGGACAAAGGTAGAAATGGATTCAGACAAATTTACAGGAAGAATAAAAAAATCCCTCAGGGGCTGTTAAATACAAATACCTGAAGTCATGCCTGATGTAAGAAATCCTTAAGCCAGTAATTATCAGATACTTATAGCATTTGGATTTGTCTTGTTCTTATATAATTTCCTTAAGCATCCAGTGTCCACTGCTGTTCCTGCTCAGACAGAGCACTGTTTCAGATCTTGGACTGCAGTCCTTTCAGGTGCTCTTCTGTCATTGTCTGCTAAATGAAATGCCAGTGCTCAGAAGGAAAGAAGACCACCTGGTAGTGTAGAGCCTGTTTTGGGGAGTCAGCTGGGCTATAAAACTGACAAATTCCTGTGTTGTTCTAAATGTTGCCTGCAGAGCTTATGAAGGTAACTGAAGCTTTTCAGAGCTTCTGAAACTAACATTTCTGTGCTTGGAAATGATCTGCATGCTTGTGAGGCAGAGAGAATGAGTGTGTACAGCTGCAGTGTGATCTCCTCTCCTACACGTGTCTTATCAATGTGCTTCCATTGCAACCTCCATCCCACAGGTATACTCAGGGAACTGTTCATACACCCAGTTTGATCCTTGCTTTCGGCAAACATTGTTCTAAAATACGCCAGCAGCATAGATTTATTTCTTGCGAGGCACCAGTGGCCAGATGGAAATTAAAATTTGTCATTCAACTGAACTTTTGGCTGTATTGGTCTGAAAACAGTTCAGGAAAATACTCTTCTGAGTATAAGCTATGAAATACAGAAAAATATAAAGATTTAGACACATGCGTCACTAACATTTCCAAATATCTCTAAATTAATAATACTTTGTTCTATTTTAAATTCTGTCACATTTTTGTAGCTTTTTAATTTACCAATGAAAGTGACAAGTTTTGACTAACCAGACAAAAATTTTTCTGATTTTTTTTTTCCTTAATAATTTTCTAATTTTTCTGGAGACGAGCTTGCAATGCTGCATTTCTGCCAAGATTTGTCATTGATGTGTGAGTCCAGAGATGTGATTGACTATGAAATTGTATCTTTCACAAACAGTAGTAATTTCTCCTTAATCTTTGGAGGACTAGAAAAGCACTGAGGAACTGCTCTCATAAAGCCAGTATGCTCTGGTCCCTCTGCAGATCAACACAAGGCTGTAGAAGAATACAGTGAGTCTGTAGCTTGCAGACCAAAGCCAGATTTTCCACATAGTACTATCTGACAATTACCTTTCTATTCCACTCATTATAATTTACAGAAAGCACACTCCTGGTCTAAGGCATCAAAAGGTTTCTCCTCTCTGCTGTTTCTGTTTTGGTGGGTTTTTATAGTCATTCAGTAGTAGCGATGTCCTTAGCTACAGCTAGTGTCCATCCAGTCAGAACACAAGAAGTAACGATTTGGTTTTCTTTCAAAATTATATTTTGGTACGAAAGAATCTAATTTCTAGGTAATACTACTTTAGGAAAGGAAGATTTCACTAAAATGTAATTTCAGAGATTTTGGGTTGTTTGAAGTGGACAACATAGAAAAACAGACACCTTCTCTATTTCCTTTTTTGTTAGCCCTTGGGAAATGGGACATTTAAAAACAAGTAAGGAAGAAGTAACGTCTTACCTTTTAAAACTAATTTGTTTCACGTTGGTAAGCAGCACTTTCGCTATTACATATTTATTCACTTCAAAGCATGACCATTCTACTTCATCTCCAAAGAAAGATTTTAACACTCTACTGTTTTAACACAGTTAAGCTGGAAGGCAGTCAAGGGATGTGAGGAAGTCATTTGTTGTACATTTAATGGTGTGAAGCATCCACCAGGGAAAACTTAAAAGATTTTTCGGTTTCCTCACAAAAGTGTCCATGAGTGAAATTCCAATTTCCTGAGTAGTTCTCTGATTAGCTTTTCACAAGTCTGTCCTGTGTCAGACAATTGGCAAGAAAACAAAGATCAGTCTTTTGTTGACATTCATGAATATTACACCTTTATCATCATCCCATTGGTGACGTCTCCTGGATTTGCCATGAGGGAAGCTTCACAACTACTGAGCTTATCTTCAGGCACCAGTCCTGTGGTGCTCTGTAACTGCGCAAGGCTGGAGCTAATCTGCTGCTTAACTCTGTTCCTGTGGGGATGCCGAGCACTGCAGCAGCTTAGCGCCAGCTCTGTGGAGCTCAGGCACTCTGTGGGCTACCAGCTGCTGCGTATCTAAACCATCACTTACCCACTGGTTTCTCAAAGCTCCCCTTGGACCTCCATCACACAGAAGTCTGCCCTAGCAGGCTCTTCTGTGGCCCAGGGTTAAAATGAAGAATGTCTTTCCAGCAATCCCCATCTAGTTTTTCCTTAGAAAATAAATGCAAAGCTCAACAAAGCCCTGTTTAGAGGAAGGTTTGAGGGGATGCTATGCTAGAGCTGCACTACACAATTCTCAACACACTGAGGAGTTCAATTAATAACACAATGCTCCTTTAAGCAATAAAACCTCCTTATTTTTTGAGAGAATTCTTGGAACTGAGGGAGCAGATTGATTTACTTGTAACCTGCACTGAATTGGGTATTGTATACTAGAGATGACCTTCCGTCCTGAAGATGGTTTAGTAATTTTCTTTCAGTTAAATAGAGAAAAGCTTCCAAAGAACCCCTGGAGTCATCCTTTATAAGACTTTTGTGAGTTGCTACTTGTCTTCATACCACCATATCTCTCTGTGTCATGAAGTCAATATTATCCTTAGTTTTTCATAAGTGCTTTCTTTTCATAAATACAATGTTCATCGCAAAAAAAAAAAAAAAAANAAAGTTCCTAGGATAAGCGGCTTTTTATGAGACTTATATTTTATTGCTGTGAGCAGTGTTTAACTATAACAAAACTGTCATGCAAACCCTTCTGCTTATAAATAGTATTTATATCACCACCACGGACATCATGTTCAAAAAAATAAATATGTGGGATTTTTTTCTTGTTCAGGCAGTAGAAATAGATGCATGGATTTGCATGCTCAAGAGGCTTCTGTATGTTGTAATGACAAAGAAATTATTCCCGTATCCACCTGAAAACTATATTCGAAAACAAAGTCCACAGATTCAGACTTAATGCTAAGGCATTAAGGCAAAACTAACAGTTTATTGAGTGCTCTTAGAGATTTTTTCTATAGATGTAAGCAGAAGTTGTTTCAGCATTTAGAAAGAGCAGTATATACTAAAGTGGGAGAGAGTTGGGTTTGCTATGGCTATTACTTTAATACATTTTCTGATTAATTCATTAATGCGTCATCCCTCAGAAACGAAATGACACTTCACTGCAGTAGTCTGAGAAAATCCTGATAATACTTTAATCTACAAAATTTTCAGCAAACTGCTTAAGGTTTTCAGCAAAAATGTTTACCCGGTGGAGTTATCTTTTAAAAAAGTCGCACTAAGTCTGCCTCACAGCACATGTCATGCAGAACAAAATTCAATATTTTGGTCAATAACTTGGCAGCAACATAAAAATGTATGATCTTCCACACCAGGTCAGTTCAAATCCAGTCTCCTGTGTGAAACCACCCCGCCCCAGACGTGAAAAGAAAGTTTATATGAAGAAGGCAGGCGCAGTGACATTTTCTTCAGCTTGTAGTACTCAAAAGCTTTACCAGTTTTGGAACCAAGAAAATGCTTTTTTATATTGTCTCTTAAAGAGCACCAAAATCATAAGAGAGACAAAGACAGCAGGGTGATATATTTTTTCTTTAAGATGTTGAGTCTTGAGGTGTTGTGGTTTGTCCTGAAACACAGTGTTGTTCCACTTGTCAGGGGAATTTTTTTTCTTTTTTATCAAAGGAGAAGACTATTTAGTTTTCACAAATCAGATGAGCACAGAGAATTGTGCTTCTATCAACCCAAGTAAAATGCCATGCCACAAAAAAGTAGTTGAGAATTATTTTTATCCAGCCCCATCCTACCTGTCTACCCTTGTGTCTGAGATCATTATCTGGTGTACTGCAGTGCTGGTGCACTATCACTCTGGAGATTCTCAAGGAAGAGTGAAATCCCTCAGGAGAAAGATAATGGTCACCATAACTGCAATGTTTATGGCTGTTTCTCGGATTCAGTAGCATCAGACGGCTGTGTGTGAGGTAAGTGATGCAGTCCAGTGTCACTGGGGAGCCATGTGACATTGCAATGACTTCTGAAAAGTCCCCCTGGGCTGGCTGTTAGTTCCCTAACAAAATAATGCTACGACTCAACAGCACCTAAGGGTCTCCTTTTCTACTGAAATGCCGAAAGAGAAAACAAAGAAGTGAAGGAGCTGCATTCTGTAGTTTATAGTGTTTGTTTAGCTCTAACACAAGTTAGCTGTACTGAAAGGAAAGAATAAAGAAGCTAGTGATACTGTGAAAATCAGAGAGGCAAAAAGGGAGATTGTGGCAAGCACTGAGCCAGAGGCTGTAATCAATTAGCTGATTGCTGAACTTCAGTCCCCTACATTACATCTGTCAGCAGCAGTGAGAGATGTACAGCTGAAAACTCCCCCTCACAAAACCACAAAGCCTGTGGAACTCTAGTCATAAATACTTTAAAAGGAAAGGATCTGCTCTAGAATAGATTCCATCACCTTGATAACCAGCAGCCTTTCAGTAGTATCCACTTTATAAATAGAAGATCCTTGGAATAGAGAGATGTGAATGCAGATGTCTGACGTAATAAAGCTCAAACTAATCTCCAGTATTTTATTAAGAAATCATTAGACTGAACTGCTTCAGGTGAAATCTTTCTCCACTGAAGTTAGCAGCAAAATTCCCTCTGACTTCAGACAACAAGAAATAAAACCTTTTTCAAGACAGTTATTAAGCTGCAGAACAGCTAAAAGGTAAGGAATTAATTTTGATTAAATGGAAATCTATATCTATCTCACAAACATAACCAGAGAAGAGATTCTATTGATTTTTACCTCATTTGTTATATTTACTGATATTAATTAAACTGAGAACCTGCCTTTGAGAGTTGTTTTTTGTTTTCTGGCAGTATCTACCTATGATTTTTTTTTAAATTGTACTTTGGAAAAGGTGATTTTAAGAAGAAAAAGATAATCTTCTTACAATAACCTAGTGAGTAACTCAACATTTACTCCAGGAAACTGAAAAATTTTACCTAGAATGTTGCAATGAGCAGTGCTTGGAAAGAGTCTTTTGGCAAGTGTTTCTGACTGATAATTAGAGTTTAGAGAGATGCTCTCTAAATGGTCTCAGTGAGTTATCCCAGTGCCGGCTGGGCCTAGTCCGATTACTGGGGAATGTTGTTTGTGTTATGAATTCTATCTGATAGGTTGCTGTCTTTTTGCTTTATTTATATGACTCTTTAAAATAATTTAAAAACAATTTTAAAAAGAGCATTGTCAAAACAGACAGGTAAACAACAGACTGTCAACATAAATATTCAAGCAATTTATGATCAAAATTATACCAATGTCAGGATTGGAGGATAGCGAGGCATTTTAGCTTTGTGTGCTTCCTTTGGGAAAAGATGTGAACTGCCCACAAAGTCCCTGCAATGACCTGGTGACAGTCACAAATGTAGATGGCAAACAGCCCAACTAAAAGAGGGACTTCTTTCCTTGTTGTAATGACTAGGGAAGAATTGGTCAAGAACATCGGGGTAAAAGGCAAGAGTGAGTGAGAAAAGCCATGCAATAATAATCCATGAGACATATGAAAGGAAAAGGAAAGAACAGCAAAATAAAAGCATCAGATTTCAGAAAAGTAGACTTCAGTAAACAAGAATTGTCTTGTAAGAAAACATTGGAATTCAAGAAATCCAGGGGTTACTTAAGGGAGCAAATTAAGGGTATGAATCCAAACTAACCCAGAACAGATAGTATAAGGTTTGCTAAATTATGAGAAATAGTGTTAAATTTTGACCTATTCAGGCAGCCTCTGAAAAGGTGAAGCTGGGTCACTTCCTAAGGGTAGGGAAGCATTGAATAAATGTGATGCTGCAGAATCAAAAATTACGTGGGCACACAACAGATTTCAGTCCCAAAGACCATGATGATGGTAACAATCATTCTTTCATCACATAAAAAAAAATACAAAACCAAACTAAATATCAGTTAAACTCCCCCCCACCCAAAAATAAAAACCCTCAAGAGATGATTGACATGTTTTTTAATACTTTTTCTGAATCACTCCTATTTAAAAGGGTGAGAGGCAGTTCAATGTTACAGCAATAAGTAACAATGGAGAAAATTTAAGACCAAAGCTCTAAGAGGGAAGGAACAGGTTAAATACCTATTACTAAGTTAGATGTTTTCAATTAGCTGTGATGCTGTGATACTTGAAGAACAAGCTGATGAAATATCAAAGATGATAGAAGCAGCTCTAAAATGTCAAGAACAATAGGTGATGATCAAGAATGAATGCAATAGTGATCTTTGAAAGGAATGTGAAACAATTTTAGGAAATTATTAAATAAACTTCAGTTCCTGGAAGAATGCTAGAAGAAATAATCAAACTATTCGTAAGCATCTAAAAAAACCCCCAAGGAAATTAGTCACTGTCAACATGGCTTTGTCAAAACAAAATTATATCAGAATAATCTAATTTCCTTCTGTGAGAGAGCAACTGTGGATAGAAAAGAAGCAGCAGATGTCACACATAGCTTTTAACACTGCCTCGTAATATTCTCATAATTAAGCCAAGGAAGTCTGTTCCAAACAAAACTATAGAGAGTGGGCACAGAAAGACTTGAATCACTTTACTGATAAGTCACTTACCAATAGTTCACTGTCAAATTGGAATGATTCTGTGAAGTAGTGTAGAGTTCAGGCTCTTTTATTTTCCTTCAAGACTGGGGAGAAGTAATTGACATGGTGCTTACTAAACCTGCAGGAAGAATCATAGGATTCA
Source organism: Pachycephala philippinensis (assembly GCA_013397055.1). Lineage (NCBI taxonomy): Eukaryota > Metazoa > Chordata > Aves > Passeriformes > Pachycephala > Pachycephala philippinensis. The sequence goes on from VWZT01002278.1 coordinate 562,701, forward strand.
AGAAATTGGTTGACCTTGCCAGATCTGTGACATTTGTACTCCTATTCGCATACTTATCTTGAGTTCAAAGCAGTATTTCCTTGTATATATTAGGCACAGAAATAAGTATACTCACATGTTGGGTGTATTAAATGCACAGGGTCACAAAACCATACTGTGTTTCCAGTAAAATTTTTGTCACTTTCATATCTGTCATATCTTTAATTATAAATTTGACTCATTTTAAAATTTCTCTTTAAAAATTGTCATAGCCCATAACAAAAATAAATTGAAGTAAGCTGTAATAATTTGAGCATTTTTGAAAAGTACTGAAAAGATTAATATTTCAGTGGGTTTTGATAATGAACAGTGTCATTGTCAAAAAGACTATGAATAGATTATTTTTAATCTTCTCTATCCCATACTATTTGGCTAGATATGTGAATAACATTGTTCGTTTTCCTTCCTGAATGAATAAGCAAAAATCTATAGAATAAAGTGAGAATCTTTAGAATAATGCTTCTCGCTCTAATTAGTAGCATTCATAATTTGAAATGTTGTTTTTCACTTCCATCTTCATTATCTACTTAAAAGTCGCTGCTCCTATAAATATTTTTCAAATTGCATGGAAGAAGATAAAACATACAAGAATGCCAGGAAAAAAAAAAAAAAGAAAACCATAATTTTTTTTTGAAAGGCAGTTTCACTTTTGGAAACCAATTAACATTTTATTTTTGTATTTTTTTTCTGCTTTATAGCTTGCAAAGTTTTCATTGCCTGCCAATAGGTGGCACTAATAATTTCTGCATTATCTCAGCGGTTGTTCTGTTGTCTTTCAACATTGATGGAGTTATATCCTAGTATATCTCCCATTTCCATTATCTTTGTTTGGTTTTGATTTATATTTTATGTTTAACCAAAAGATAATTTTTGTATGAAAATACAGGTGCTGTAGATCCAAGCAAATATTAGATTTATGGACACAGAACTGATACATTAATAAACTCTAAACAGCCAATGTTTTTTGCCTGAGGGATCAAATATTAATGTGCCCAATTAACCAAAGATGGAAATTGCTGATGCACAGCATCTGAAGGGTACATTTAACATCTGAAATAAAATGGACAGAGTATATAACTCCAATATAACATTCATATTTCTCACTTTCATTTAATTTATTTCTTAGAGAAATATTTCAAATGTTGTTTTTAGAATAGTTGAAGTAAAAAGCATTTTTCCATCCTGCAGTCTGAATCTTATGGTTATTATTTACCTGACTACATATGTCTATGACCAATTTTTGATTTTTGGGCACCTGCAATTATCTGTCCTTTACCTGTGATCTCTGATTTCTTTATTACCCTCTGTTTCAGCTTCAGGGTGGCACCATTATACTGCAAGAAGTGAAAGGATAAAGCAAAGAAGAGCTGGTTGTCTGAGTTTTCCATGCAACTCCAAGAAGAGTCAAACCTCTTTTAGCTCAACAGAGACAAAGGCATACACACAATGTTTTCAAAAGAGCATAGATTGCAGTGAAAGCCAGATGCTACCAGCACAAGGTACTTCTCTTCCTCTCCAGCTGAGTAAAACTCAGGTTATGACATGCTGTCAACATCATGTCAAGTTCTGCTAAGTTCTCGTGTGAGCCAGCCTTTGCAGACGTGCTGCACAAGGTCATTTATCGTGGCTTGTGCTGTGTTGCAGGCCCAAAATATGCCTGTTGTGCTAACAGAAACAGCAAAAGCCATTGTCACTTCAAAGCAGGTCTCATTTCTGATGGCAAGGAGATGAAGACAGTTATTTTAGTAACACAACTTTCAGATCTCAGATTTCATGATTTCTCAAAAAATTTGGTTGAGTCAATTTTTGTCTTTTACACTGCACACTACAAATCTGCTTTTTGGAAGATTCTTCCCACACCAGCTGTATTCTGACATGGCTGCAGCACTGGCTGTGGAAGGCATGCTGGGATAGGAAAGGGATGTCAGATAGAAGGGAAACTGATATGCATATAGGAGAATCACCTTAAAAGGTGGTATCTGACAATTAAAGGTAGCTTACTCCACACCAAATGATTACAGGAATATGGATGTTTCTACCATATTTCCCTGTGAGATGAGTGTATGCTTTGAAATTTCTGGTAGGAAAGAAAGGTGGCAGCAATAAAGCTAGCACACAAACACCATCTGTGGAAGCCAGAAAGCATCTATACACCCTCTGCATGCCAGAGGCTTATTGCATCATCTATGAGGAGGGATAGAAAAAACGCAGAAAGAGGAAGGAGAGAGGGAAATACAGAACAAGCACCAAAAAAAAAGAGAGCATGATAAAGCTGAGAAGTAAATATGAATTAAAAAATACTGTACAGACCATCTCAACACCGGTATGTTACTGCAATACAAATCATAGGCATTTTCCACATGTTGTGTAGATCAAATGAGTTATTGCCAATTAACATAAAGCATCAGCCTGAGGCACTATCCAGGCATATGTTAAAACTACATTTATCCTGAAGACACAATTTAAATGGAAAACCTCCTTGATTATTGGTAATAAGGTTGCACTCAAAACAAGGAGGGAATATGTTGTGAGTCAGGAGAATTTTGCTGGAACTCTGTAAAACACGGCTATTGCCTACAGAAATGAGTAACTAATAAACCCTTCCAGCTCATTCCACTTGCTCGGTACCAATCTTTTAGTCAGTCCCCTGGGTTCCTCTGACCACGCCCAATAAACATCACTTAACATTTCTATTTTCTTCCCACTATGCTCTACTACCAGGTACACACCAGCAGGCAACACCTGTTTACATGGGAATACAAAGGCAGGGTCCTCTCAGACCCTAAGGTGAAACATTGATATTCCCAGCCATAAGTTTCCATAATTTCACTGAACTGTAGTGACTCCAGCTCTCTTGGACATGTCTCTTCTCTTCCCGGGGCCACTCACTTTTCCTCCTGTGCTCTGCAATATTTTTAAAGAACATCATATTACAAGATCATCTCTGGTGCTGTTGGTCGCAAAGTTCTCAGTGGAGAGGGTCATTGAGGAGGGTCCCCTCTGTTAAGCATGTACTTGTTCCCACAACCAGAACAGTTCTCCCTTCCTTCTTTTTTATTTTTTTTTTTTCTCATTACTCTGCTGGTTTATACTTTATATATCCTCTAAAGACCTCTCAGAGTGTAATTTGATTGCTGTTGGGGGAAAAAAAGTGCCCATGGATGGAAAATTCTACTTTCTGCTCTTTCCAGCAGAGAATATTCATCTCTGGAGACTTCTTTTTATTTACTGATGGAAGAAGGTATCCATCTGAGTTCACCATTACCATGCCCATACCTTCACTTGTATCTGTCATTTTGAGCACTTCATATCCATGCTCTTAACTGTGGATCACAATCTCATATGGTTTTATCCCTGTAATGCCCTGATGAATTGGGAAATGTCACTATACTGACATTATAGGCAACACATTAAGCATCAATACATTGTGAGCTTAGGCTTGTGAAAAAGCCATTCATCATAAATATGCCAATTCTCTATAGGCATATGTAAAGTTTGTCCCAAATGCAGGATAACTCAGATATCTCTGGCTTTTCCTGGCATGGTTCTGTGACACACTTAAAAATAATAGAAGGAAATTAAATGTTACCTTTTTTTACTATATACTCAGTTAATGTTAAATATCTAGCCATTGCTGTTGACTTATTTGTTATAACGTTTTACCCTGACTTTTCACTAATTGTCACAAATTTACAGTGAAGAGTGAAGCAAAAAAAGAAATGGAATCTTATTTATTTTTCTTTTATCTTAGGCTGGATGGAATATCCTTACCTTCATTTCTTTCAGTATTTTTGGATGTGATGCTTGATTTAATATAACATCTCTCATGCTTAAGCATCTCAGAGAGTGTTTAACAAAGAAATGACACCACATCTGCTGCAGTGTAGTTCAAGGTGTGTAGGGTTGAAAGGGCAGAGAGGAAAGCATGTTTCAAAAGGACAGCATGGGAAAAAGAGGGATGCATTATCTATCATTTTTACTTCAAAATCTTGTGTTTCAGAACCATGAAGTGCAGCAAATTACACATAAACTCAGCTATTAGTGTTGATATAAGAGATTCTGTTGTGACAAGAGTGGAGTAAATATCAGCATAGGTACATTCATGAATATAAAATTTGATATGCAGCAAATGCCTGTTTAGGAACAAAACTAATGTCATAATAGATTTTGGAAATATCGCTTGACATGTTTGGCAATGCACTGTCAAGATGAATTAGATCCCACCTTTATTCACAGAATGATGCTGTCGCAAACAACGAGAAAAAACTGCCTTGCTCTGTTACAGACTGCAGCCCATTGTCTGTGCCTCAAGGGTGGCAAATGAACGGCCCAGGCATAAAGCAGTGTGTAATGTCAAAGGTGAACTGACACTCTGAGCAATGCAATTAAAAAGGATTGTTTATTATTGGTCCAAAACACCACAACAGAAATCATTCCCTCTTGGCTAGGTTTCGGACTCTCCACCCTGAGTAACCTCTCTGCACACATCTATGCCATGCCTGCAACTATTTCTAGTCAGCTTTGTATTTTCTAAAGTATCAGTTTGGGCCTACCGCTTTGCAGTCTTCATTATTTTTAA
>VWZT01002278.1:567345-599631 GCA_013397055.1 Pachycephala philippinensis
AAATAAAAAAAAAAAAAAAAAAAAAAGGAAGTGGTAGTTATTTAAACCATGGGACTGGAAGATAAAGAGTGAGATTCCAGAAAAAACTTGAATATTGTGATGCTCAGTACAATAAAGCACACAATAAGCAACTGCATAACCTAAATTTAAACACTGTTCTTTATATTAAAAAAAAAAAAAAAAANAAACAAACAAACAAAAAAACCCATAAAAAGCAAAACCAAAAATGAAAAAGCCCCGAAATAAAACAAACAAACAAAAAAAAGGCAAGAAAAAAATTAAGCCAGGGAAAATTTAGTGACACACCTCTCTCTGTACAGCAGATGAGAAGGGTTTGGGAATTGAAAATGGGATTCAAAATTAGGAATCATTTAATCAGAATAGGTGTGATGAAAGTTGAAGCACACCTGAAATTCTGTCCCTCCTGAGGAATTCCAGTGTTTATGTCACGGTGTACTAAGATACACCCATGAAGCTCAGTCAATGGTTCATACAGAGATTTTTTGTTTTGGCAGAAATCCACAAAGGAAAGTTTAAACTCCCAAAGAGCATAATTAATTATGAGATTTGCTTCTTGGCAAAAAATGACTAATTTATCAGTACATCCTTGCTCAGAAAAATCATAGGTAACCAGGGGCATAATTTCTTGTTTAGCTGAAACATGAAGGTTGGAAACCCAGAATTGTTTTGATACAGGGCGTTTTGTTATGCTAGCTTCCTGCTGAACTTTTAATAGTAGTATAACCACAGTAATTACATAGCAACTGCTAATGTGAACATAACACATATAATGGAGAGATTTGTACAGCCTGAAGAAATTCAGTGCCAAGGGTGGGCTTGGTCTCATCTAATTTTAGAGCTCTAAAATGTTCATGCCTGCCTTCAAATTGGTCATCCTTAGACTTTTCGAAAGAAGGAAACAGGTACTCCTTGATATACAGCTGACCAGTTTCAAATTTTTGCTTTGAGACGGTGTGAATTGTGCCCCAAAAGTCCATCATCTCTCTCCAGAGTGATGATGGTTTAGCCGGGATGTAGATGTACACGCTATAGGCATTTACATTTGGCCAAAATGCGGTCTATCCACGTTGCATTATCTGAGGTTATTAGGAAATGCTTTGTTAAAAGTCCAAACACGTAAGAGCAATAAGTATTGAAGACTTTATTCCTTGGAACACTGCTCAAGGCAATATTTGTAGTTACTGCGCTGTCAGTCCCCTGGCAACACAAGGTTATGAGAAAGGAAGTGAAGCACAGAGCAGTCTATGGAGAAGAAAATTTTAGTAAAACTGTTTTTTTTTTTTCTTAACTAGTAATTCAGAATCTATTGTCCCAGAATCTGAAACTCTTATGATCATTTTAGACTGGTTTGGTTAGACTTGAACCTCACAAAAGCTTTCATTTTTGTTCAAGGAAATCTAAATCTAATGCCAGTCATGAAACGTCTTTGCAGAGGTGGGATTTGGGAAAATTTCCTCTTATTACCACAAATTAAAATTGCGTTCAAGGTTCTGAACTAAAAGACAACTGTTTTTTCCTCAAACAGTGTCACCAGGGCATCTTCTCCAGGACAGCTTGATGGAATATTTTTTTAATAATTGTTTTATCAGCTGCAATATTTTCCCTTTCTAACTTACTAAGTTGTACAGTGAAAACTGAGTTCTGGACACAATGCGCAACCTGTGTATGTAAATGGCAGTGGATTATTAATGTTCTTATTTCCTCTTTCAAAGCTGAACATATTTTTAAAAATTTATAGAAAATATCCTAAAATGTTGTCAGACATAAACAACTTCCCAGTTGTTGTAATTAGAGTCTTGGTTAGGGCTGGATCCTCCAGATTAATAATAATCCAGTTATGATTAGTTCTGTGAATTAGCCTCATCTGGGAATTGTCTCTGTATATTGACCTTCCTCTTCCAGGACAAGTTCTTGATTTGAACTATCATCAAAATTTTAAAAAAGAAGAAAAATTGTGGTATCTGATATCAGATTACAATCAATGATGTCAGAGACAAACATGACCGAAGTAACTCAGACTACGTATTTTGCCTATAACCTTGTTGGTATATTCTGCAGCAGCTCCAGCATCTGGAGCATTTCGAAACCTCTTGCTGCCAAGCTTGAAAATTTGCAGATTTGAGGAGCATCTTTCAGATGGGGGGGTCTGTGCAAAGATTCAGTTCAGCCAATCTTATTTCAAACATATATTGTGGGTTTTTTTTCTTCTTGTTGTGAGACAAAGATGCTTTATAATTTGGGCAAAACAATTCTAAAACAATTATTCTTAGGGATAGAATTCAGCAGAGTACAGCTGTATGCAAGCAGCCATTTTTCTGGGTTTGGCTTCATTATTTTGGCTTCTGCATACAACTGATGACAGTTCAAACTTCTCTATCAGCTGCTAACTTCCTTTATATGCCACAAGGAATGTCTTTAAATTCAACAAGGAACAGTGGAGCAAATTGAAGATTGTTATGAGCCTAATCACAGCTCTGTTCAACATCATCAACGACAATAAAAGTGTCTGAGAAACATCCTTATTTAAGGATACATGATGGTTTAGTGATTAGAAGAGTACTCACTTAGGAAGTGGAAAACCTCCTCTAGCCTGGAGGGCTCTCTTCCCACAGCTCTCACACGTCAGCCTTTTCCTCCTGTGCATTGCAAGGTGTTATAACGGCACATTACAATTCTTGTTGAAGCCGGACTGCTGTAAACCTGGAAAAGCATGAGCTATAAGATCAGAGAGAAAGAGTGAACCAAGGGGTGTAAAGAGGGCCCCTTAACAGTGAGAGTCGTTTCTTTTTTTTTTTTAATTCTGGTTATAGGTTTATTTCTGTTTTTATCCAGGGACACTCTACAATATGAAATACGTAAACACTCCCTGGAGCAGAGACCAGAACTCCAGATATTCCTTTGTTAAATTATGTAAAATAAATCAATAGAATATCATACTTCTCTTTGATGTCATTAAATGTTAAAAGGGAAGGCTTGTGATATGAATCTACAACTTGTACTGAGGAATAAACATGGAATTCAAGCTGATGTTCAGAAAACACTGAAATGATGAATCTGGCTATCTATATAATTCTGACTTGTTCTGCACCATCATATGAACAATAGAGACCATATGAGAAGAGTATAACGAGTCCCGCACTAATGTGAAATTTCCATAAGTATACTCATATTGATTATTCAAAGCAGTAATGTCTTGTTATTGATAAGATGAATTAATGGAGTTCAAAATCTCATTCTGTAATTAATTTCCACTAGCCCTCAAATAATTTTCACAGAGATTCCCTCCAATTCTTCATTTTGTACAGAGTAAGACTGCAGGCAACATCCTAACACGGTCTCAGTATTGATGAGAGGAGACAAGAAATTGTTGTTCAATGTCTTTTCACTGCTACCATGTTTAATTTTTTCAGGGATTTATTTCATTGATTTTTTTGCTGCTGCATCAGTGAAATGGCTCACTATTATTTTGATTATCAACTATGATCTTCTCATCTCTTTAAGAGTAGTTGTTGTGTAGTTACTTTACTCCGTGCTCTAAATTATTGAGTTAAAACAAATGGCTTTGTTTTGCCTGTATTAATTTTTTTACCGTTCTTCTGAATGTAACTGAGTGATGAAAACTTCCTTTCATACTATGAAAGTCTGGAAAGCTGGGATTTGGCTAATTAGCTGTAAAGGAAGTTGCAATTATAACGAAAAAGGATGTTGCTCTGGAATGAATATTCATTTTTGAGACACGTTATAAATATTTCTCATGTCTTCTGCCTACACTTTCTGAATAGGCAAAATGCTGGCATGTCTGTTTGTATGGCTCTTGTGTAGATGAGCTTTCAGTTTATCCTGCCTGCCTTCTCACCTATTCTTCTCAATGAGGAAAACATACATCTGCTTGAAAGTGAGTATCTTAACGAATCTAATGGATTTAGTACTTTGTATGAATAGCCCCCTTTTTGAACTTGCTATATTTAATATAACATGAACTAATTAACTCCTCCTAAACAGTTGGAAATAGAAAGTCAGCAGTTTAGTTCAGTTTGCCATATTTTCCCAAGAGTCATTTCATTTTTTCCTCCAGGATGTTCAGCCCAATAGACACCTGGTCTAGGTTTAAAGGAACAACATGAACTACTACAGTATTTTTTATAATTCAGGAAGCTTCAGTAAGATGTTTGCTGTCTTGCTTTACTGAGATCCAATATCACTTCTGAATCTCAAACAATGAAACCTCAACACTCAATTACTAGTATTCCCTTTTCATAGGAATGGAGGATATTAAACTGAATAAGACCTCCCAGGTCAATGAATCCAGTCCCTGCTGCCTAGGCAACCATATTGCTCAGTATTTTTCAAAACAACTTTTTATCTGTGGTAGACTACAGAAATGTGTATAGCAGTGCACTACATGTAAGACACTAGAGCTTTTCAGAAACAATACTGCTTTTTCTTTTTTCCTAGATGGGAAAAATATAGAGAATATTTTCAGCATCTGTGATTTGAGAACAACCCTATCAAATTTAAAATAGATTGGCACTGTTACCAGAGGAAAGTTGTCCCCTTGTCTTGGGAAAAATAAAAGACACAAAGGAAGGGGAATATAAATGCCCATGAAATTAAAGGCACTTAGCAGATTCTAATTTTTTTTTTTAGTAGCTGGATTTTTTGTTTTTTTTTTTTCACCTTGTTTTTGTCCATGCATGGAAAAGACATGGCAACAAAGAATGGTCAGGATTATTATTATATGAGTATTGCAGCTCTTGTTTTCGATGATGAAATCATAGAAACATTGAATGGTTTGGGTTGGAAGGGACCTTTAAAAATCATCACGTCCAACTCCCCTACCATGGACAAGGACATTTTTCACTAGGTCAGGTTGCTCAAAGCCCCATCCAACCTGCCTTTGAATACTTCTAATGTTGTGCTAAAACTGACGTTGACTTTGACCACTTTCAGTGATGATGCATGCACAAAATGCAGTACAGTCAACACTTTCCTTTTCCTGGAAAAAATAATTCTGGAAAATGGTGGAGTGGTTGCAACTGTGCTGCAAAGGCATGAGCAAAATAGAAATCAACAATACTTCCCCTCATTTCATTTTCAGTGATGGTCTTTACTCCCACTGGATTTCCTATTCTTCCTAATTCTTATTCTGTGAACTTTTCATGTAAAATAAAGTGTTCTAAAATGCTCAAATGAAACCCCCAGGGAAGATTCAAAGAAACTGATCCAGGAAGGTTACTGCATTGTCTAGGTATCATACAAATGCAATAACTTTTCTGAGTTGTTTGCAAACTAAGGGAGTTAGTAAGATATTCGGATTGCTTTTGAGCCATTAAACACATTTCTCTGAGAAAGAAGAGATCGAGAAAGGTGCTGATGGCACTTTTGTAAAGGTCGAAATAATGGACATAAAGGTCTCCTCGCCACCTTCAACTAGTTCCATAGTGTAAAAAAGCTAGGGAGAAAACAGAGCGAGCAAAGTGCTGGATGTGTTAGAAAACTTATGCAGTGATGGCAAACTGGGTGCACAGATAATTGAAAGAGGGTAAGGGGTCTTGTTATAAAAAAAAGATGAGACTAAGCAAAAAGACAAAAAATGGTGGGGTTTTTTGACTAGTTAGTTAATTATTGTCCTCAGAGACAGTGTACCCTTAATCCTAAATAACCCCGGGTAATCTGTTCTGTAGTAGCACTCATACACCATTTCAAATCAATGCAGAGTGCTCTAACCAGCATGTTACATACTTTCATCCTGCAGCATAATCACTTTGAAATTCTCTTGCTTGAGGGAAGCAGCAGATTTCAGATAGTACAACATTTTCTAATGAGGAGGATGCAGAGAAACCTACTGAAATAAATTATTGAAGAGAATTTGTGTCCTGATGTTTTGGGTTTTTTTCCTCCCGAAAGTGTATTTTATTTTTCATAGCTATTTGGAAAAGCTTTCACAAAAATTTTATTACTGAATGAACCTCCACAGCTGTATAGCCTCCGCCTTGTTGCTGCTTCAGCTAGAGTCTTTGCATATAAATTTAAATAATCAGTTTCTTTAAGCATTTCCTAGAAAATATTCTTTCTATTTATTCATGAACTGTTGGCAAGATGAAAAGGAAAAATATAAACAGATTTGCCCATTTATCTGGTAATTATTTACTTTTGTTTTCAGACAAGCTTTGAAAAAGAAATATATGTCTCCAAAAGACTAAAGGAATCTCTTGGTATCTCTTTTGTAAGGTGCTCACTAGACGAAACTAGTCTTAGAACAACTCAAAAGAAGAGGAATAGCAGATGCATGCAAAATCTATGCCTCATTTATTGAAAACCATGAACTGCAATACATGAGGTGTCCCTTAGCTTTTAATATATAGTTTTGGGGTTAGTAATGACATTTGGTTTGGTGGAGGAACTAAATGGTTTTCCTGTTCTGGAAATTCAAGTCAACAGGTGATTGATGCTACTGCAGCCAAGCCATCTATAGAATCAGTAAAACAGCTTCTGGTTACTGGCTGAGATCCACAAAGAAAGGTATTTAACATCTCTTTAGGCTTCTAATTTTCAGCTGAGATAGAGGTCCTCATGGAAACTCAAGGAAAAGTCAAGGCAGAGGTAAAAATTCCGTATGTGCTTTGTGGCCAACATACTTGAAAGATAATAGTTTATAACTGCCATTCCAAGGTAAGAGGAGCACCTGCATATATCATCTCTAAGACAATAATTTTCATGGAATGCAAGAATTTTCCAGTGGTCAGACTGGTGAGTTTTTCTGCTACTGACATGTTCATTTTTACTTCTAAGGACTCCATGCTGCTTCCTCATCATTAGACACTTAGTGACAGTAGCGTCAGTCAAATTCTGGTCATTCGACCAGCTGCTCAGCATTACTTGATTAGTTCATGCACAGCAAGATTAACATACTTCTCTGAGTGCTTCCAGTCCTTTATTTTAATTAATATGATGAACTAGGTCATATTAAATGAAGAAAAATGCAGACGGGTGTGACTGTGGACCGCAAAGGAATAGCCAGCTCACAGTAACAGTTTATATTTGATGTTATATCTCTTGAAACATGCACACAGACAGAACTGCTCTAATTCACTTCAAGAGAGGTTTTCACCAGTTTGATTCCTTGCTCTGCCACTGATGCATTGTATAACCTTGGGTAATGCACATAGCCTATGCATAATTTGGACTCCTTGTTATAATGGGAATAATATGATTTATTAATCCCACAGAGTCGAAGTGAGATCTTTTCAATATTGGGGAAGTGCAATATAATTTTCATGTCTGAACCTCTCAACCTCCAAAGTATTACAATGATTAAATATTGATTCGTTTATAAAAAGCTATGTTGCAGCATTTACAGCCAAGTGAGGGAGAGTGTTAATCTGTGGCAAGCAAGAAAAGCGTGAAAAGCTGACAGGGAGCTGATGAATCAAAACATGGCTATATAGATCTTCTGAAATGCCTTTATAGATCCTGTGAAGAGAAAATGCAAGGGCTTTAGGTGGATTATCAGTGACAGATGTAATAACAGCTATTGCACCATTGTCTTTCTCACAATATTTGAATTATCTCCCACGGAATACATCCAGGCAGGTCGACTGTGGCAACAAAGAAGAAAAACCACATAGAAATTGCTGTGCAGGTGCTCCAGAAGGTGGATGCTGTCCCTGCTATTATACGAGTGACACAACAAATTTGTTTTGGTATCAGAATGTAGAGCAAGGATGAGATCCTTGCTGTCTCTGTTCATCAGCTGCATGTTGCCCTAGGCCAGGGGCATGCTGTTGCTAATTTTAGTTTATTTTGCTGCTCAGCTCAGCTTGTGTCTGTGATTCACCTAATCATTATGATTACCAAGTTCAGTTATTTCTGTTTTGCAGACTTCATGAACAGATCTTTGTAAAATGTAAAATACTAGGTGTAGATGAAAGCAATTTCTAAATGCCATATGACTGCAATGCTTCACTTAGAGGAATCTTTCTGCTTAAAGGAAATCAGAATCCTGATTCTTTGTGCTTCTCTACACTGAATAAAAAGTGATATGCCATGGAGAAGCAGGAGAAAGTAGTGAATGAAATACCCTATCTATACTTAATCTAGAAAATCAATGAAAAATTCATTTGGAATAATTCATTCCTAGAACAGACCTCAGGAATTCCTATAGCACCTCCCCCTAAGCTAGTACAGCACTTGCTCTATCAAAACAACGCTGAAATATTAAGGAGGAAACCTGTGAATTATCCCTCAGGGTTAGATGCCAAATACAATCTTGAAGAAACTCTTTTTTGCACCTAGTACTCCCTGCTGTACTCCACTCATCTTGGAGTCCTGAAGTGCCATGTGAAGGAACCTTTGTGCCTTCAGAAGCAGAAGAGTCTCTTTATACTCTGCTATGTGCTTTTCTGGAAGGTGAAGGTTCAGTATCATCCTTCAGCTGACAGACATAAATTTACCAGTGAATAGTTATAAACAAGGAAGTTTCAGAGTTAAGACTCTTTGCTATTAAAATTTTTCTGGTTTGTGTTCTGTTTTTCTACTCACAGTGATCCAGGATGCAAGAGAGGAAAACAAACCCATAAACAATATACTGTTTTCCATAGGTTTTATCTGTAAGTGGTTAGTCAGTATGTAAGTTCTATAAAACTTTATATTTAGATTTGTATATCTTCTCAAGTTTTTACTAGAAATAAAAACACAATCCTAAGCATACTAGAAAGTGAACCAGAAAAAATACCATAATCTGCTTGGTTTTCAGAGGAAACTTTTACTTGGTGGTTGACTGGAGCACACAGTAGATTTGGTACACACCCAAGCTTCTTAAAAGGGATGTCATATTGTGGGAGGTAAAATTCTGCCATGTACTTTGCACAGTGAAGTGGTTTGAGGTATAAAGGGAAAGAAATGTGGTACTGAATGCACAACCTTAACTTACACAAACATGGCCAGAAAGGGCAGGGCACCTCAGGCTATCGGTAAGAGGATAGCAAACCTTTCATTTCTGGATCACTGCTTGCATCCAGCTGTGTTTAGTAGTGCCTGTAGGTCATTCAGTGAAATGAATTGGATATTGCAGATCGGCTTGCAAAGGCATAGGAGTTCACATCATGGAACCATCAGTGTGGACACTGGGATTGGCAGAAGGGCCAATGCCTGCCTCCAACACAGGGCTGAGCTACATCAAAGGCAGACTGTGGGAAAGCTTCCGAGGTTGCAGAAGCAGAAGTTTTAATGACTGGGTCTTCTATCGCTTAGTTGAGAGCAATTGCTGCACTTTGGATAGGACTGCAGCCCCAAAGGCTGTCAGCTTGATATTCCTGAAACACTGAACTCATTGCAGATCATAGGGTGGGATAGGAAACCTGCATCTGAATGCTGTAAAATTTAAACTTACACTGTATGAGAAGCTACTGATGTCAGGCTCGACACCAGATCTGACATCAAACAGGTAGACTTGAAGTCAGAGTTTTGATTTCAGAAGTGGTCTCAAGGGATCCTTTTCATCAATTTAAAGGTAAAATGAGATACAAAACATAGAATTTTTTTTTTTCAGACTCAGGCAATTTTGGTTTAACTCTTTAGAATACCTCCACTGTTCTTGTTTTCAGCAAAGACAGGATGAATGGAAAGGTAAACAAACTCCATTTGAGTACAAGAACAGTGACAATACTCATAGAATGACAGATAAGGGGTTGTTTCACTAATGAGTGCAGAATTTTCACAGCATTAAGTCTTTGGATGCCTGAGTTTGGGTGGTCACCTATTCCTCACACACTCAATTGTCCAACTTTTCTGCCCCCATGGCTTGAAACACCATTTATTTTCTGTATTTACTCCTGAAACCATTCTGAATCCTGCATTTCTTTGGGGCGATTTTCCTGAAGAAAAAGCAAAGCTACAGTAGCAGTTTTCTTGCATTGTTTCCACACAACCCACCGAGCTCCTTACAGGGAATCCTGCAAAGAAGGTTGCACCGTGAGAAGGGTTCAGAGGGAAACTGGCAATTTGATATTGAGAAGAAAGTGTTTAAAAGCAAATCCCACAAGGACACTTATGGTCTCACGTATCTGAGATACTAGAAAAGTCCCTTCTGGCAAGATAACTCGGGATTTGAAATGTGAGTTTCAAATGAGACAAACCATGAACAGAAAATGAAAAAGACATCTGTGTTTCAAACATATTTCACTGAAATTATCTCACTGGGTTTAATCCACACTGAAGAAAAGACTCAGAGCCAATTAGTAAGACAGGGATATGTTTCTGTGCCAGCAAAACCCTAAAGGAAGGAACTGAAATGGTTCCAAAGAAGTTAAAATAGGAGGTATTAGGTATTTGTGTCTAATAGAGCAAGAAGGTGGTCCTGGTTTTAACAGCCTTTTTTTCAGAACCATCAAAACACACAGGATTACGTTGTAGTTTTTTTCACTGTATCAGTGCTGTGTCCTTGGATTATGCATGTATAGATATATGTTAGTGTCTATGTACACATACTTTTTGTTCAACTCATCCAGTATTTCTTCATGAAAAAATTTTCTTTTTCAGAAACCTACCTTCTATATATAAAGATATTGATCCTGACAAAATATTCTCCAGCTATTTTCACACATTCTGTTTTTTGGGTTTTTTCTTGGCTTTTTGTCTTCCCTATATTATTCCAAAGAATAAGAAACTCAGCACTGAAACTCTTATGGCCTGTTAACTCTTAAGAAATTCGTTTTCTGCAGTTTGGAGAAGATTTGTAATCCCTCTGAAACCTAATACAGCTTAGTCTAACACAGGTATCTGAAATAGGTCAAATGTTTCTACTTGTTTATATTAGTAATAAAGTTCAGGGTGACAAGCTCAGATGTAGCCAACAGCAGTGTAGATATTTATAGTTTAATAATGCCGATCCTGTGTGCCGTACCAGGTCCCACGTGCACCATTCACATGAACATCAGTACAAATGTAATCAAGTTGTGGTAGTATTTCCTCTACTTCTACTTTACGTTCTTCAACAACAAGAAAAAGTTCTTATTTCTCAGGAAAGAAGAACACACAAAAACATGCATGGTGTTTGTGTTTTCTGCTGATCTGTTCACTGTACTGCAATGGAAGACATAATAGCAAATGACTGTGCAGCAAGAAGGACCTAGTTTCATTTACAGGTGTAACACAAAGAAAGCGAATCATTACAAGCCTTGGTGATACTTCCACCTCTTTTTGACCTAAAAAGCAAGATACTTGCTCAAGTACAAGAAATTATGGTAATATATTTTCTTGAATTTATATGAGTTCCTCTTGTGCAAAAACTTCATTTTTGAGAGTATAATTACCAAATAATGTGCTTTTTTTTTTCAAAATAAGTCCAGCAGTATTGTCTCACTAAATTGTGAAGAAAACAACTTTAGCAGAGAGTGTCTGTTTAATCCCATTTTATTGGTATATGTCACTGCAAAGAAAAAGTGATTACGTTTTCTTTGCCTTGTCACTCTCAAAACTCTAGAAGGTCAGATTTAGAGCTAAAAATTGTAATTAGAATGTAAGTTGGATGAGATTCATGAGTATTGGTTTGGGAGTGATTAGCAATAGATCTCACTCTCTGTCTCAGTTTGGTGACCACCTTTAATTGTTTCCTTGCCTTTTCCCACCCTTTCCCCAGGCACCGCAGGTGGCGATTCTACCCAAGCTACACTCAGGTGACAAAAAATTGCCCTGGGTTAAATGCAGTGGTACTGTCTCTGGGCTAGGAAGCTTTCCTGTTAGAGGATAGAGGAGAATACCCTGAGGTAGTACCACTATTGGTTTGATCTCTCATGTCACAGAATCACAGAATCATTGAATAAGACCTCTAAGGTCCGGTCCAGCCTTTGACCAATCACCACCTGGTCACCTAGACCACAACACTGAGCGCCACATCCAGTCATTATTCTTCCTCAAACATCCTTGATCCCTACTCAATGTCATGGAAAGGACAAGCCTGTCTTGAAAAGGAACAGAAATGCCTTAAAGAGCTGCTGGGCATTGCTCACTTGCTGTCTCTGGAGAGTGAAGCCCCTGTTGGATGGTCAGTCCTATGGCTTAACCTGGAAAATCCATCCTTCTGCCTTTCTCTCCAGAATGGTGATACACTTGGTACTCCATCTTTTCATTGGGCAAATATACCACCAGTCAGTGTTTCAGAAGTAATCAGCAGGGTTTTGCAGTCCCCTCAGGTATCTCTGGTGAGTCTGAATGCGCTATCAACATATGGTCTTGCCTTTGAGATAAAAATAATGGTTTACACTTCTATGCAGCATTCCCTTTCTGGAGACAGAAGGTAAGTGCATTGCAAAAGAAAGAATAGAAAGGTTACAATTTTGAAATTCTAGAGAAAAGACATCTCTAGGTAGCAAATATTCAAACCCTTAGATGATATCACAGGAATTTGGACTGAAGCTTTAGATTTTTGCAGTAATATTTTAATAAGGACTCACATAAAACAGGCACCGAGGTAGATGAAAACAATAAATCCTGTGTACTTGAGGTACATGTGCCATTTGTTCAGTCCTGCTAAATGTCAAGGTTTAAAGCTTCAGAGATAAGTCATCCCTTTCTTGGACGATTTAGCATCATCTCTCTGTTGAGCACGTAAATATCTATCAGAAAGCTCTATTGCTCCAGACTACCTTTCACTTTGTTTATGGAATTTAATAAAACAGACTCCAAGGCCACTGCGAGCTCCTTCTTACACATCAAGGATCTGGTGCAGAAGTAGGTAGTACCAAAAAAGAACTGATAATAGCTTTTCTGCTGGCCAGGATCTTTGTGTTTGGAAAACTGACTGTAAAGAACTTTGGCTTATAAGAAATGCTGTTTCATGTTGTACACTTGGTTTTTGCAGGCAGTGAAAATCTAGTTAGTCTTTCATTATGGTGGAAGTCCTCCAGAGCAGGCAGGATACTGTTTCCAGCTGGAATGAAAGCACGAGTTGCCTTGCCTTGCCTTGCCTTGCCTTGCCTTGCCTTGCCTTGTCTTGCCTTGCCTTGTCTTGCCTTGCCTTGCCATCTTCCATTTTTATAGTATCTAAAGTATAGCTAAAGCCATATTATGTGTGCCACTGCAATCTGAGGCATGGAATGACAAGAGTCCTGAAAATTACATTTGTTCATCCTATTAAAGTAATGGGATTCTTAGGATTGGGGCTTCACATTCTATTCTTCAAATAGAGATGTTCATATATCTTCCTGCATGGTTCAATCTTTGTATTGACACTTTATACAATCACAATTTCTGCTGATAGTAAATAATTTTGTAGAAAAAACTTAACTTACTGATCTCAGAATCAACATGATTGTCCAAAATTTAGATGGCATAATAAAGAACTGGCTATTTACTGGAAATTCATTTCAACTCCATAGAAAATGACACTTCACTGTGGCTGCAGTGAAATGAGGAAGCCATTGGGGGTTTAGTACATAAATAAGATTCCCCTATACTTCCATACTGATTATAGGACACATACCAAAACACACAAGCAGGAGGTATTAACAGCAGCAGCAACTTCCATGTGTTATTGGGAACAGCCTGTTTGTTTTCCTAACAGTATTCTAAAGGTTAATAGGTATAGGTAAGTGAAGAAATATTTTTTGCTATGCTCTTTCTTACGTTGCTGGGTTTATAAACACATAGGTTAATTGCTACATGTTTAAACAAACTCAACTGTCCAGAAATGAGTGTGAAGAGAGGTGTGGGGAAGTGACCTCTATTTCCTGAGCATAGAAAATAAAGCAGACTTACTTCATCATCAGTTCTGTGAAGGAGCTGATGCCTGATTTCAGAGGAACTGGATATCTGCTCACAGTTTTAAGTCTTCATGGAAACCATGATTTTAGGCTCATAGTATTGAAGTTTGATAGCATCTGGCCTCTACCCCCAGAAGCTTTCACTCATCAAACCAAATTTTTGAGGCTTCTCTGAGACCACTTAATTACTGGCTGTTCAAGCAAAAAAACTTGCTTTCAAAAATTCTGCTAAGCAACCATAGAGAGTCATACTGAAGAGTTTCGTAAACCTCATTGGAGGGGAGAATTCCAATGCATCTTATTCAGGCTATCACCTTCAAGCCTGAAAGTGGAATAGGGAAAACAAAAAGAAAGAAAAAGAAAAATTAAAAAAGGGAAAGGAAAAGGAAACAAGGGGAGGAAAAACCCCAAACCCAAGAAATAAAATCTCAGCACCAACTGTATGTACTATGCCATAGCTCACTTATTAGAAGAAAGAGAAGGGATCCAAAGGAGGCTGCACTGCAGCACTTGTCCCTTACTGTGTGCTCTGAAATACCATGATATAGGTAAGAATATTCTTGGCATACAGTCTCTCAAAATCAGCACATGAAAGTGTCATTGATTCAGGGGAAAGGAACAGGAAAGCATCACAGGACCCTTCACTACCTTTCTTCTCCCATCTTTCTTGATTACTTCAAAGCTTCTTTGCTTAAGTCAGACTATGTCATGTTAAGAATGTTCAAAATAGTTTTTCTTGTGTGAGGTTTTTACACCAGTGTCATTTCATCTGCTAACACTGATTCTGACTTGTGAATTATGGGTCCATTCTCTGATCCGTAATGGGAAGTGTGTTTCCGCTGCTTGTATCACTTAAAGATTTATGGGAAATGACTGAAGTGATGACATGGACCAGGTCACAGTGGCAGCCCTGATACTGCCTTCAGTTCAAAGATACTCAGAACTCTTCCATCAGCTAGAGCCTCCCTAAGCAGGAGCAGAAGAGGCATGCCAATTACTGCAAATCATCTGCTTTCAAGCTTTTTATATGTACTGTGCCAAATAATATTCTTACAGTTACGGTCAAATCTTTTACAGTTGAATAAAATTATTATCATTATTGCATAAAAAACAATTTGCCACAAGAAGTACAGTAGCCGATATAGAGTGTGACATGGGAATAATTCTTTCAATAATAAAGAAAGAGTGGCTAGCTGCATTGGTTCCTCCTGGTATTTAGAGAGCTACAGGTTATAAAACTGTGCAAAACTGTATTTCAGAGAAATGGAGACATCTGGTAAAACAACAGAATATAATTGCCATATCATCATTTATTGCAATTCACCTGAGAACAGTCAAGGGATTGCAGAGATAGTTCAATTTAAACTCAGTTCTATTGACGTGGTCAATTATCCTCTTTCCCCAGTTTATTACCCAAACAAATGAGCTTAGTAGAAGATATTATGAAAAGTCGGGACAGATGTGATGATTCCCTTACAATTCTCTTACAACTTTCTCCTAATGACTATCTTGAAATCCCAAGAGGAGAAAAGTTTGAATTAGTCAGATGTTGCAAAAAACCTCAAGCCACAGAATCTCTTGGATTTTAAAAGCTACGTATTAATATATGGATTTGCCTGAGATTTTGGGGTTAAACTGAAGCTCTGTCTTCAGATGTTCATTAAATTTTTACATGAAATATAAGCCCATCATACAAGGTACTGAGGTCCTTCATCATGATTAGATCTCTCTTTTCTTTTCTACTTCACTTTGTTTTCCACTGTTACCCTTTTATTACATTAACTAAACTAATTTCTCAGATGCATTTATTGATTTGCATGATACCTTTATCAAGCATAACAGGACAATTAAAGAAAAAAAGTTAATAAGGGAATTTCTGAAGTATATTCATGTTCAACTATCAGAATTCAATGTTTTCACAAGGGGAAAAAAAAAAATTAAAACTCCAGAAATTTCCGGTTAAGGCAGGGAAAATCATGCATTTCATAGAAAGGAAAATATTTGCAATTAAGATTTTAAAGAATGAAATTAAGAATTGCACATACGTAACAGTGTGGACTCTTTGCCATGAGGAAGAGAGTATACCTGTAGGAATACAGGCTCTTTAGTTTAAGGTCTGCTTGGTTTTGTTTTTCTGAGTGTACTTACTGTATTTTAGTAGAGTAATTCTTAACATGTTACCAATAACAATTTTGTCTATATTCATATTTTTTATTTGTCCTGTCTGCCAAGTATTGAAGGTATTTATTTCACAGATGATGTTGACCAGTGCAAGAAATAGTTCAATGCATACACTACAGGCAGATTTTTTTTTTTAAACTGTCATTATTAACAAATCCTAAGGATGTATGCACAGATTGTGTTCAAGCAGTTTGGGAAGCCTCCGCTATCCCTGGTTTTGATCCTATGAGTTTTTGCCAGCCTGAGTCATTTTATGGTTGGTAGAGATGTAATCTTCAGTCACTTTCTAAACCAAAAATTATTATTGATTACAGAGAATAAAATATACAAGTGGCTTAGCGTGTTTTTGATATCTACACACACACACACACACACACACACACTCGCCCAGTGCATTACAACTGCAATAAACATGTTTTCAAGCTGTAGTCAGTGCATTTTCATTAAAAGGAAGAGGTCACCCATAGTAACATCACTCCTGTGACCCAGGTAAAATGAACATATTGCTGTGATGTCCCTGCATTTAAATGCCAAATGATGCTTGTTCATAAGGAATTGTGTGAAAAGTTACGATAACCATTGGTGCCAGGGCAGGAAACAATCAGATACCATGAATTTCTATTCATATATTAAAAATGCCAAATGTTTTGCAGTCACTCTTTAATACCACCTCTTTTTAACCCTCACTATGTCAAGGAAACTGGGGAAAACCTTACTGAGTTTGTAATGCAATGTGTGTAATTGCTAAGCTTTTGTATTACAATCCTTTTCCATTTACATTTCTGATGGTTCAAAGGATCTCTTTATTTTGGAAATTTCAGTTGCAGCCTCTGTATACTTCTAAGAATTAAAGAAAAAAAGAAGAAAGAAGTATTTTTTTCCAGCTTCTGCTCACATCCCAAACTTGCTTGATTCTAGAAATCATTCAACTCCTACGTCAGCATGGGAGAAAAGCTCTTTCAGACAGAGTTGTAAAGATGTGAATTTGTTTCGTTTACAAAGAATACCTGTAGGGTTAGCCTTGGTTACAGGTTAAACTCCAACCCAGCTTGTTATTCACTCCTTCTCCACAGGACGAGGAGAAAATCAGCAAAGTAAGATGAAGAGAGGGAGAGTTACCAGTCACAGCAAAACAGATTTGGCTTGGGGAAAGTGAGTTTAATTTATCACCAATTAAAATAAATTTGGTTAGAAAGAAACAAAGGAAAAATTAGTACAGGCCCCTTTCTCTCACTGCCTCTCTTCCAGGCTCAACTTCATTCCTTCACGCCTGACTTTATCTCCTATTTCGGTGGGGAGAGGGATGGGGATGGGGATGTGGTCAGTCCATAACTGATCCTATCTGCTGCTGCTTCTCCTACTCCATTGTGGGCTCTTCCCCTGCTCCCTTGTGGGCAGGGCCTGACCTCTCTGCGCAGAAGCCACTCCCTTAGAGTCCCACTGGCAATGTCTGGCACAAAAAATCCGTGCACAGTCTTCCTCAAAATCACGGTGTAATTTGGTTTCCATTCTCTGGAATTCAATAAATGATCCCACTCTGTGTGCAAAGCCGATACCCTACATCATCCCTCTTAACCCTGAGGACACCCTCATAATGTTTTAGAAACAGGAGCTCTCTGGCTCATACTCAGTCATTGGTTTATTTCACACACTGTAATCTGCTGCCATTTTGCCTTTTTCAGCAGCACTTCTCTTCTTTATGACAGCTCTCCACATTACTGAGTGCATTAAAGATCCTATTTTTCTATGGCATCTTTTTTGAAACACCTTCTGAATTCCATGTTTATTTAATAAGACTAGAGCTCTGCCACCGCATTCTTTATGTCAGTGACTTACTTTGTGGAGAGAAGCAGACAAATGGCATTCCTACTCAGAAAATCATGAAAACAGCTTGAAATTAACTGCAGCAAGTGTAGGATCAGCTTTAAGCTCACACAGACATGCAGCCATTGCAAAAGACACTTACTACCAATTCCATCTAATAATTAATTTTGATTGAATTACAACTTAATCCCAGAAAAATGTCTCCCTGCAGCTATAGAAGGTTTGTCAACATAAGACTCAACTACTTTATTCCAGTTGTTAATCAGCCTCGCTATTAAAAATACTCCTAATTTCTGCTTTGACTTTATCTAGTTCTATTCCAATTTATAGCAATTGTTTCCTGCTATTCTTTGTCCTACATTCTATAAAGCACTTTAATGTGTTTGAGTTTATAAATCCCAGGATTACATTTACCCATTTTACCACTTCATTATGCTGCTCATAATAACTCCTTTTTAGAGTTACTACTTTCCATGAGACAGTCCTTTCAGCTGAGAGGACCTGCATTCTCTGCTGCAGCTGTATTGAAACATGTTTTGTAGGAATGTGTCCGATGGGCTGAATGATACAGGCTGTGCTCAGTGATTGTTCCATCCTTATGGAAGCTCTGCTGATGCTTTCATCATTCACAGATTTGTACAACACTTTTTTTTTTATTTAAGGCCACTCCTTTGATGGCTTGCTGCATGTATGAAAAGCATGTTTCCATGCCCCAGCAGCTACTGCTTTTGACGCTTGTCAAACAGTTGTTAACCTCAAATTGAAGGGATGGCCTCAAGTTGCACCAGGGGAGGTTTAGATCAGATATTAAGAAAAATTCCTACACTGAAGTGGTGGTCAGGCACTGGAATACGCTGCCCAGGGAAAAGGTGGAATTGCCTTGATGACCTTGAAATCTGTTCCCAACTTAGTGAGTCTATGACTTTAACTAACCCTTTAGTATGTAATCCATTGGTGTCAGCTGGTGGGAATTCACTTCTTTTATCTCTCTCTTTTCCTTAAAAAAAAAAGTAAAGCTTATCTAATTGCTCTGCCTCAAAAATTGTGTAATCCTTTTGAAACCCTAACAAGTTTCCGCTAAACTGAGGAGGTGTGTTCCTCCAGCTTTTATCAGAATAGGAAATTATGAAAGAAACATCCTTTTTGTTCTGAAATGAAAGCAAAGGTAAGAAGTACACTTGCACACACAGCATGAGAATAGGAATGAAAACTTTGACAACACTAGCGCTCATGGACTTTTCTTCTGGCAAGAAGGCCCTTCCCTGGCAGGCCAATTCACTGGAGGCTTGAACCTACAAAAAACTATGGACGCTTCCACCTTCCTGTTTGCATCACTGGCTTCTTTCCAGCCTCCTCTCTATTTTCCCATAGGTCCCTCTTGAATACATAGCAGTTGTGGTTAATAATGGACTTGAATTTCTTGAGCCTGATGTGACACAGCAGACAATTTTATTCTTAGGTAATGCATGATTAATTGATGAACTAGTCTACCTCCCTCTTTAAAAGCAGGACACAAGCATGTGCAATTAATCAAATTACGTCTACATGATCAGACGCCACTGTGAGTCCTATAAAATCTGAAGATCCATCATGATATCAAAAGCTGACATGCTTATTTTAACTTGAAAACTCATTCAAATCATACTGTCCAGCAGCTGCCCAGTACTGACACAACTAATGAAACAAATAAACAGTCAATTTATCCACCAAAAACCTCTCCTTAAATATATTTCTGGTACTGCTTAAAAAAACCCACAAAAACCAGTGCTTAATACATCATGTTTTAATATAAAGAATAACTTTCACAAACTTGGAGTTTTGTGCAAAAAAAAAAAAAAACCTTCCCAAAATTGGAGGTTTGTAGAAAAAAAAAAAAAAAAAAAAAAAAAGGAAGCACTAACAGTGTTTCCTATTTTATTTTTCTATTTCAAATTTTCCTACTTCTTCTTGGAAATTTTGAGAAGACTTAAACCTGTCTTGCAAATGTGCAGAAAGGGAAAAGAGAGATGAAAAAAATCCCCATGATTAGGTGTTACTATCTTTGTCTAAACTCTCTGTGAGTTTAAAAATAGAAAACTCATATCTATAGTCAAACAAACCATCAGTTGTTTCCTGTCGGGTTTTTTTTCCCCTTTTGAAAAAGAGGAATGCATAGTATTTAGGGAAAATAACAAAATAAATTGGTTCTACATATGCTGAAAGTATTCAGTTAAAATCCATGCCTCTGTAAGGAAAGCAAATAGAAGCATCTAGATGATTTTAATGTTAGCAAGCCCTTCAGTGACATACAGCTACTGTTCCACAGATAATGCAGAGTACGCTGGACTAAGGATCAAAGAATGCCTTCTGGCTTAAGCTAGTGGAAATATTCTTTTGGCTGGAAAGCACACTGCACCTAGAAAGCAAGGCCCTTAAATAGAAAATCTTTTAGTTGCTTTATGTTTTGATATGTGTTAAGATTTTCTTCTAAGTGTGATTCATGCAAGATGTTTTGAGGATGAATTTTGAAAAGCTTTAGGAAGGAAGTGTTGCTTTTGTCTAAACACTGGTCCTATGGCTATGCTTCGAAAGGCAACTTGCCTCAATTTTACAATGTATTTTAAAGAGTATGAGTACGGATTTTTAAACAAGAGAAATATGTATCTCTGTATCTCTCTCTCTCATCTATCATCTGTATAAATCTGTATGCAGAGAAACTATGCTATTTAAATATAAAATTACATATTGAGATATATCTCTTTACATACCATTTACAACTTTTTATATATACAAATTTATATCCATATAGATATAGATATTTATACATATAAAAATTTTAAACTTTCTCCAAGTCTGCAACAGCCTTATGTATACGAGTATAATAAAAGGTGCAAAATTTCTGAACAAATTCTCGTACTATGGAAAAATTGGCTCCATTCCTTCTCTCCACCCACCAAAATCCCCCCACTTCTCTTAGGGAAAATAATTAAAATAAGGAAGACAAAATTATGTCTGGCTTGATATATAATGTGCATCATATATAAAATATGTCAATATAATATAAATATTATGCAATATATGTGACAGAACTGGATGTTGCTCATACTTCCTTTGCCAAATTTCCCTCCATAATCCTTTGGTCTGCACACCAGGATTTCTTTTTCCCCATTTCTTGCCTTTATTTACTATTACCTTCTCTGCAGATTTGTTAGATTTCCTGCCCTTTCAGGTTTTGGTGAATAAGAGGCCAGTGGCTCATTAAGGCTCATTTCATTAGCTGTAACAACACTGGGGTGCAAGAGTAGTCCCCAAGTCAGCTTCAGGGCAGAATTAATCCCAATGTACATTCTTTAGGTACTGAAGTACTCCCATTCTCAACAGAGGTGAGACCTTTCCAGGTAAGAGTGTGTTGGACTGATGAGAGTAAGCTTAAAAATGGTAAAAGTACAGGAAAAATGCTATTGAAATATTTAATCCAATCCTCCACGCAGAAACATGATGCAGCAATGACTTCCGTGTTATTACACAGGGATGACCACGATACGAATTTTCATAGTTGATATCTGTTTTTCACTGTGCAGCCTGAGTGACTATCTGGTTTACAAGACTTCAGGCATCAGATTTCAAGAAAACAGTTCTCTTGAGGAAATAAAATGTATTTCCTTATATTTGCATGTATAGGTAGATACATCTATATTCACAGTGTAGCCTAACGGTGTTCCACACAGGAAAATAAGTATTGTAACAAGCGATTCACTTAAATAAAAGTTAATACTATCTAGCTGCAGAGAACATTCTTTGTGAGGCTTAATTCGAGTGAAGTGTTTTTCCTGGACTGTGGCAGCACTAATCACTTTACGAGTCACGGTGACAAGATTTTTCTCTTGTTGGTGATTCACAACTTTGTTCTGCTGAAATCTCTCTGAGGTTTGACCAGTCCCAGTGGACTCTATCTCCAATTCTTCATCCTCAGTGTTTCCTCCTTTGGCTGTCCAAGTCCTGACTTTGCCTTCCAGTATTCTGGTTATATCTATACCACATACTCCTAAATTATTCATAGAGATCAAAGCTATCCCTAAGTAATGTAGTTCAAGTAGGGGAAGCAATTAAACCTCAAAATAAATAATGCTATCTGGGATACTTGGAAGTCCTAAACAGCGCAATTACCCTATTACATGTCAAGTGAAAGCATATTTTGCTTGTCAAGGACAGAATGTGCTGTGTACATTGTATTTAAAGTACTGCAGGCATCTGTGTGGCCAAAGTGTAAATTATTTTAAATCTGTGGGACTTCTTCTTTTGGGGTTCTGCCTAGGGGTGCCTTGATATCTGGGCAGCATGGAGAAAAGGAAGACAGGCACAAACCTTGTGCCAAATTTTTGTGAGTGCAACCTCCATGCCAACAAAACCTGAACAGCTGAATTTTCATAAGGACCCTGTTATAACACAGTATGTTTATAGTTTCACAGAAGCCACAGTGGAGAGTCATTTGCCTGATTAATCATGTTTAATTACCAGCTCTTATTAGGCTGGCATCCATTTGGACACCATACTGTAATGCAGCAGAGAGATCGCCACCCACTGTGTGAGCAGAAGTGGCAGACAGGCGCTTGCAGCTCCAGCGACTCCTTTTTGTCTGGGAACTGCAGTTGGAAACTGTCCTGTCATGCAGAAAGCATAAAACACTCAATGTGCTTTCATCTTGGTTTATATAAACTGCATTTCAACACAGGTATTTCAGGCTACCTGACATAGTGCTTTATGTGGAACATAGTCCTGTATTTCAGGAAGAATTTTTGGACAAACATTGTTTTTTTGCAGCTTGTAACTATAGTTACACTGGCAGCAATTTTTTAATTAAAAATCTTTAAAATTACATAAATAAAAATCATGTGTCAGGACATCTTGCATGTAAGTTAATTTAGTAATAAGAATTTCCCTACCTTAATAAGCTTACATGCTTGGAAGTTTGAAAACTTTTACAGGTATTTTCTTACAGTTCTCAATATATATCTTCCCACTTCTAACACTGTCTCCTGATAGTGCTAGACTTAAAGTCTTGCCCAAAGATAGCTATGATATTAATAAACACAATGTGTAAACCAGCTTGCCAATCGTTCCTTCTACTTGCAAGGTCGCATTCTGTTTTTACAGTATCAGAAAAATATTTCCACTGATGCTTAACACACCACAGGAGGAATAAGAATTATACCCTCAGAAACTTCACAGAATCATAAAATCATAGAATAGTTTGTGTTGGAAGGGAACTTTAAGGGCCATCTAGTCCAATGGCCCCTGCAATGAGTAGGGACATTTTTAACTAGGTCAGGTTGCTCAGGGCCCCATCCAACCTGACCTCGGATGTTTCCAGGGATGGGGCATCTACCACCTCTCTGGGTAACCTGTTCCAGTTTCATCCCTTTTGCAATTATTGCAATTAAATCTGCTTAGCAAACTTCCACAAAAATAAAATTATCTGCTTGCAAATACTAACACTTCTAAAGGAACTAATTGTAAAATGTAAAGGAAAAAAATATTGAGAACTGAACATCTGCTGTGTTTGTGCCTCTGAAATCTCCATTTGGCATATTCATTTGCAGACTTATATTTTCGGGACTTGTTTAGGAAGATGCTGGAAACATGCCGGTACCTCTCATGCCATAAAAATTATACAGATGAGCAAAATGAATGAATTATTCAATTATATGTTAACTTCCCAGTAAATGTGGGACATTCAGAAGTTCCTGCCTCAGAACAGAGAGCAGAGAGTCACCTTTTTTTCTTTTTGTTGCCGTGCAGCCTTGCTATCCATTTTACAAAATCATCCTCTCTCCAGCACTAAATGTAATTAAGGACCTTTTCAAAATAATGATTTAATGATCTGCTTTTTTTTTTTTCCCACATTGCAGCCAAGCAAACAGAGCAACTGACTCACTCACAAAAGGCTCAGACTATTATTTTATATGGACACATCATTGCAGCTGACAGTGCTTCACCTGGATAATATGTCTTAAGGTAACAGCATAAATTAAACACTAAATCATTAAAAGCTGGGCTTGTATTTTTCTCTCTGGTTGACATTATGTAACTCACAAAAATGGCTTGAAGAAAGAAGGGCTTTTGCAAGACAGTTCTGTCTTCACCAAACTAAATTCTGATCCTAAATTGTGAAAAACTGAACACTTTAAACCCTCTGTATGAAGGTCACAGACCTTCATGCTTCCATTTTGTCATGGAAACCCTTGTAAGACTTACAGCCTTCCATCCAGTCTTTGGTCATGTGTATTCATCTGGGGCTTTTGCCCCAAAATAGGAATGGTTTTGGCTAAGTTCTTAGCTCTACATTGTCTCTTTACCACTGTCTGTTTAAAAAACAAATTTGAAAACCATTAAACCATTTTGTGCGTAACTGGCTTTGACTTGCCATAGGTTTCTTCTCCCAAGTAGCAAGTGATACGAGAGGAAATGACCTCAAGTTGTGCCAGGGAATGTTTAGATTGGATGTTAGGAAAAATTTCTTCAATGAAACAGTGATTAGGCATTGGAGCAGGCTGCACAGGGAAGTGATGGACTCATCATCAGCGCAGGTATTTAAAAAGCATGTAGATACAGCACTTAGGGACATGTTTTAGTGTCAGGCTTGGCAATGCAGGGTTAGTAGTTGGACCTGATCTTAAAGGTGCTTTTCCACCTAAATGATTCTGTGATTCTATGACTGAAAGAACTGTAGCTCAGGACTGCAGTTTTGCACCAAATTATGTGACTTCCTGGGTAGAAAAATTGCATAGGGGTTCTCTGCAGGTCTGCCTGTTGGATTGTTGTGTCTGTGCTATCATTATATAGAGTCTGAGTTCAAAGCCAGATTTGCTGATGGTCCTCTGATGGCTGTCAGGAAGGCTGTCTTGGGGGGGAAAATATCCAGCTGCACCCTGTGCTGTCTGACACGCATGTGTGCAGGTGCCCTTCAAACAGGCTTCAGCTCACTGCCTTCAATTTGGTCTTACGGTGATGGTCTGGCACTAATGCTCTTACTTGACCTGTGGGAGCAGGGACCAGATGGGGTAGAGTGGTCTGGGGGTGCTTCAAGAGCTATAGGTGAATATGGTGCTAGCTCATGGGAGAAGAGACTGTTCTAAACGGAGGTGGAGGCAAAGTGTCTATACAACAGACTTTTTCTTTGCCCACCAGAAAATCACTTCATTTTTCTTTCTATAGTGAAATGGATTTAACTGTTCACAGTGAACAGACGGGACTGATTTATGTTTTCAGAAGAATTTCATGAAAGCTGCCAGTTCTTTCGTTTTACCCATTTTTCAACACCTTCTGACTGTAAAATTGGCGGGGTTGTGCTGACTTCTAACTGATGATGCCAAAATTGTTCCCAAAAACCAGTCAGGATTTCTTCAATCTTCTTTCAGAGCTTGGAAGGGAGCAGGCCATCTTAGAAATGCTTTATGGCCAGGTGGGGAAAAAAGGAGGATAAAGGGATAGGTGTTCGTAATATGCTTCTCAGCTTTCTGTTGAGGAGATTCATCTTCAAGACCAGGAGTAGTACAGTGAGGATACACCCCTCATTCCCGATTCATCTCAGAAGTTTCTTTTTTCTTCCTGTTTATTGATTTAGCTATAGCTCCTGACTCCTCAGTGCTGCTCCTCAGACTGTTTTCTGCTTCTTCCCAGCAATTTCTAGATCTGGAGCATCAACTACCCAGCAGCTGCCGTCTGAGAAGCACAATAGGAAGAACTTACTTGTTTGGGTCCTTAAGAATGGTAAGAATGGTTATTTTTGGCACAGATTCTTCCTTCATGCCTCCACAGACATTGCTGTTCTTTTTGTAGCTGTTCCTCCACTGGTGCTTTCTCCTGGTCTGTATTTCACATACATGTCTTTAAAGCTTGACCAAACCCAAGGCTGACAACAAGACAGTGACTTATGTGAACACAGCTGAAACATGAAGGGAAAGGTTGCTCACCTTGGGAATGTGGCACATGGAAGGAGACTGGGGGATGATGTTCATTGTAATAATGTCAAGGTCTGCTAACAACACTGCAGGAGACAAGCTAAAGAGACTTTAATAGAGAAAGAGTGAAATAGAAATGTCATGACCCAAGGATCCAGGAGAACAGAAGAACCGGAACATCATACTCTTTATGCCTTGTGAAGGAGAGAATATTTTTGGGGGCAACTTTTACAACTGGCACATATTACAACTTTTATGTGAAATAAGAAAGTTCGTAAGTTTTCTGATTCTTAAGGCTGGATGATCCAGACACAGGAGCTGGTGTCATGTGCTACTGGTATCATGTGATGCCAGTTATGTGAGTTGCACAGTCAGTATGATTATATATATGAGATTTAAACAAATTGTGCATGGTTATTTTATTTTAGAAATTTTTAGATGACCCTTGAAATTTTCCATTATACAAAAAAATTGTCTAATTCATTAGCATTAAATAGATACATATCTGAAATGCAAAGCCATTAAATATTGGATAAAAAATCTTACTCCATTTCATTTACCTTGCAGCTGAAGTGCCAGACTTAAATCATTAGCTTCGTTCATGCCAGTGAGTTTTCAAAGAGAAATTATGGCCTTTTTTCAACTGTGCATGTCACACAGCTTCAGAAAAAAAGTCAGCAACATTAAAAGTAATGAGCAGGTTTAGAGGTGAGTGACTAAGGTATCATGCGTTCAGAAATGAGTGCAAAAATGGTTGCTGTGTGCCTGCCTCCAGACAGAGCACTAAGACTAAGACACAAAACTAATGCTTGTCTTCCAAAGCACGTGGTGATATGGTGGGTGAGTGGAAAAAAACACAATTTCCCCAGAATATCTTCGCTGCTTGTTTTCTTGGCCCACTACTGGTTTTTACAAGAGGTACTTGTTTGGCATTTCTGCAGTTGCTTACTCATTTTCTCTGAATGACATTGCTGCCTGTCCTCTCTCAGAGTAGCTAGGTAGTCACTAGGAAAAAAAAGAGAAGAAAAATAAGGAAGGATCATTCTAATGTACCTAAGCATACAGAAATAACACCTGCAAAACAATAATCTTTATGTTTCTCCTTTGCTCAGCTGCCAGCCCTCTGTATGTGGGGCCAATGCAGTGAATCATAGCAAGTCTTGTAAAACTTGCTTTCTCTGAAGCATTTTACACTTATTTTTGCCAGCTTCTTAAGAATTGGAGGGATAGAGCAGCCCACAAAAACATACATGTCTTCAAACACGCACATTCCCACACGTGTATGCTACCTTTGTTTCCAATATTTGCCAAGGCTGCAAATGTGGAAAAGCGTCCTCTATGTAGATGGATTTTTACTGTTCCTTCAAACTCCTGAGGGAGGTTTAGGCTGATTTCACAGGATTCAAATGGATATATTTCTCACATTAACCATTTATGTTCTTTACATCATAACTTCTCTTGGTGTGAAAAGGTGGAATACATTGCTAGACTTAAGGCAAAAAAATATACAATACTTCCTATGTTTAATTTATTTTTACAGATATAAAATTAGTAGATGTACCTGCTATTCTCCATGCCAATAAAATACAGCTTTATATTCAACCAGTCAGTCTTTACTGTAAACAGGAGCCATGTCAACAGTTCATTTTCATTTGAATTCTTTTCAAATAAAGTGCATTATTTAAATTTATAATATCCAGTTCTTGAGAAAGAAAGAAAGGAAAANTATGATAAAAAGGATCTTATTATTTTAAACAAAAATTTCACCACATGAGTCAATGTAACTGAAGTTCAATGTGCCTGAAAGGTGCTTTTAATATGCAAAGGAAGACTAAACTAAAAAAACAGAAGAAAAATAAGGCAGAGAATTATAATGGGACCTGTCAGACTACCAATAATTTTAATGGAAACAAATTTTACATAAATAGTCAGAAAAAAAATCTCTGTACATCTTTGAAGATAGCACTTGTGATCACTAATTTTCCATACTTTCTTCACCTCCTCGTAATGAAATGACAGGAGTTGTGATGGAACCCCTTCCTCATACACTGTCTTAAAAACTGCTAATTATGAAAAATAAGAGGAAAATCCCAGTGAATTGATCTCTAGCTTGCTTAGAGGTTCATATGAAGAATATTCTTAAAGACCACACTCTAAAGGTTCCAAACGCTCCCTGTCAGCAGGAAGGTACTTGGCTAGAAATGCACACAGCTTTCACATGACTGGATATCCCCTGGTGAAAGACTCAAACAGCTGCATAAGACTTACCAGTGCACATTTTCATGAGACTGAATGTTTAGCATTATTTCTGTTTGTGTTACTGAATGATCCAGCCATATAAATTAAATTAATAAAAGTGTATCTTTTTATAATATAGATGCAGTCTCTTGAGACACCAACCATAAACACTTATACTAGGTAATATCATCTAAACCCACCCCCAGCAATTCACTTTTTACAAATGTCCAAGGATACCAACTCAACATTAAAATAACACTGTTTCTGCCTTTGCTTCCCTCCCTTCCTTCCCTCAAAGGGCTCAAAACAATAAAAATTCCTCCCAGCAACCTTTGACTGTGAGATTTTTTTGGTTTGATTTTGTCCTTTTATTTTCCCTATGTACAAGTCAAAACAAGACATGGTACCACTTAATTCCATTACAGTGACTAATTATGACAACAGCAATCAATAAAAGCCCAGAATCCTTCTAACATACTGCCCTTGAAATGAGAGGCAGCCAAATAGGAACTACAGTAATGCACTTAGAGGTGGAAAATCACTCCTGGGTTTCAAGCCCTCTTGTATTAAAGGAAATAACTGATGGATTTTTACTCCACTTTCTTCGGAGCATAGAATTACAGACAATACTGTATCACACACTCAGGAAAGAGGGGGAGCTGAATGCCTCAGTTTGATTACAGTTCTCAAATAAGTTTAATTCTCAAATAAATATAATCAGATACAGGTGTACAGATCTATAGCTGACCTATGAGTCAGACAACATGAGGCAGACAAATACATGCCCGATCTGCTCGCACTCTGAGAAGATCACAAAGTATTTTGCTGTACTTAAACCCTGAACTTATTGCCATGCTAGTTAAGAACACAAACTTATTCCCAGCTTGAAGTGGACAGATGAGCCTGTGCCTGTGTCTGAACAGTGGTGCAGACCTGGGGTGGAACAGGAGCAGACAGCGTTATCGTTCGATGGATGAAGTGTGAAGGCACGCTGCTCACCTTGTTCTCCTGTGACCTGAGCCAAGGGCATACACTTCAGGAAGATAAAGTCAAGCAAAACTAAGTGAATGACTGCCTCTAGAATGATGAGGAACTGAAAATCTCTGCCCCAGCAGGTATGCCCAAGGAGGAATAAGTACCCGCTGCGGATTTTTGTGATAAGGGACTTTGCTCCTGGTTTGCACAGAACTAGAATGGAGTGATTTTAAAAGCCAAAGAATATATCTGCTATAATACCCAAGTCAATTACAGCTTTAACTCACTTCAGAGAGCTGACAGCAGATGTTGTGTGCTCAGATACCTCTTTCTGAATATCACTGGTTTTGGCATCATGATGGCTAGACATGAAATAAACTAAACCTTAATCATGTTAAGCCAACAAGTTGATCACAAGTAATGGAGGGCACAGAGTAAGGCAATCTGGCCAGTCATCATTAATCTTAATCAGTTAAGCTCAGCCTCCATAATTATGCTCAGACACAATAAAATATCACAAGATATTCCAGTGAGGGGCAGACCAAAAGGCTATCTTCACCCATAAAATGTAAATATTTCAAAGAATAAAGTCATGCAGCTGATAAGTTCGCTGAAGAATGATCAGCTCCCAGCATGTATTCTTCCATTGACTGTGTGAGGCACAGTGGAACGTGCTGACAAGGCATTGTGTGCTTGACTCTCACTCCCGTGTCTTCACTCCTTCCTACTACTAAACAATTTTTTATACATAACACTTACTGAGAAGTTTTAGGCTTCGTAGAGGTTTTCTTTATCTCTGATACTGAAAAAAATTACTTCCTGTTCCATACTGTGTTGTTGATACTACTAATATAGGATCATTCTTTCTTAAAGGAGGATGAATATTATTAAAAGAGAATGGAATACCTACCAAAGATGTTCTCCCCCGCTATGTAAAAGACAAGTGCTTTGCTTCCAGAAATGAACAAAGTGTGTAAGTTCAAGTAGAATTGGTTTCCTCTCCTTGACACAGTCAAAATTGCTTACCTCTTGCATGGGTTTGCTCAGCATCTTATGCTGAGCAAAATTAAGATGCCCACTTTGTTCTTTGCCTCTCTTTGTTGCTTATACACACAGACTAAATGAAGAGATATAAATTATTCCGGTACATACAATATATATATTTTAAAAACTTCTGTTGCAATTGTTGCTGTGTGGAACTGTAGTAAATTTTAAAGTTTATTTGTGCATAGTTACTTGCTTTGTGAGTCGGTAGAGCTCCAGTGGCATGTAAGATAAAATCAGAAGTGTTAGCATTTTCCTAGACCAAAACATACATTTTAATTTTAATGGTACTGTTTCTATGTCAGCTATACTCTTATTTTAATATTAATTTCTAATTTACATGGCTATAGTTATGGCAAGAGCCTTATCAGAGAAGGGAAACATAAAGGAAAAAACCTGGACTACACACAGTTAAAATTTTCAAATTTTGCATTTATTGAAAAATTAATACAGGAGATTATTATTGTATTGCTTTCTGGAAGCACTGGTTTTCAAGCCTAGGCATATCTCCTTCCTGGCAAAAGCTGTACAGTAATTTTACCACAAAAGACACTGTAGGAAGGTGTTGCAGTAACTAAGGAACCAATTTTAGTAACACAAAAACAAATGTTGGAGGAATAACAGGACTGAAATATGAAAGTCATTTTTAGGCATGGTAATTTCTGTCAGAGTTTGCTGCAATTTAAAAAGAAAACTCATTGGTGATGATGATGATGATTGATGAGGATGATGATTATACTTTGGTGTGAATTGATAAGAAATTGAGCTTCTATTGCTTGAGTTGGAGTACTGGTATGATGAGGTCTTTGTTTAAGTACGAAGTGTGGACAGCTTATAAAATAAAATATCAGTATAATCTCATCCAAACTTCATCTTTAAACCTATATACTACACTCCTTTGACATTTAAGACAAATGACAGGATAATTTATCCTTTTTTGAACATTCAGAATATGAGTAGCCAAAGATTAATCCTGTGTTTTGGTTGGTTTTAATTCACACCACTGGTTTCCAGTAAACAGACCTTTTAGTAAAATTATTATGATACACTGTGATATTCTCAAAAGCAGTCTCCACTTATCTATTATACATAAGATTCTTGTATCTGAATGCTTCAGCATATAGTAGAAAAATAAAAAAATAGGTTTAAAAGAGGTCTTAAGAGGTCATTTAAAGTATCCTATTACAAAGACTGGATCTGCAATATTTGTATTATTTCTGACATGTTTGTGTTAAAATTTTCTGATTGATCTTCCTTATCCTTCTTATGATATTGATTCAACTGTTTAACTTCATTTAGACTTAAAAGTGATTTCTTACTTCCTAACCCAAAAGTACTTCATGGCAACATAAATTTACTTTTTCATGTCCTGTCTCTTGCAATTATAAGAAAAAACATTTGTTCCTCTTTTTGCCAACCTTTTATGTAGTTGAAGGTTGTTATTTTTTCCTTAGACTGATTCAGTTCTTTCATGCTGTCCATAGACCATGTTCAGTATCCCTGTGTTCAGACTTTTTTCTCTTCTCTGGACCATACTGGAGGGCAATATCTTGAATTTATAGCTGAGGTATGCCTCAAGACAGAATGAATGACTTCACATATCTGACATTATATAAGCCTCAATAGCAGTTTTTCTTTTCTTTTTTTCCTGAAGTATGGTGTTACAGCCACTAACCCACAGACATTGTTTCCTCCTGAACCTTTACTATATAAGATGTGCAAAGGAGTTGAAGAACTGTGAGTACAGGGGAAGAGAAGTCAAGAGGATCCCCTCACTCTGTGTACTGGTGGAAAAAGATCTCCACTAAGGGCAAGGGCCACCATTGAGTCTACAAGTTTGAGTGCCTTTCTCCTGCTCACACACCCACAGCTGAACTACAGAATTTCAACCCTTTTGCTCATTCTTCCTGACACTGGTTGTTTACCTACTTCAGGAGTTACCTATAAAATGCTGAGAGTGATACAGATTGGTCTCTTAGATTACAAGTGGCATGTAAAGCAGTCTATCACATTCAGAAAAAGTTCTCCAACTGCTTGTAAAACAGTTTAGTTCCTATTAGATTATCACCAGCATTATATGTATGATACTAGCCCAGGATATTTGTAATTCAGGGAAGTTCTGAGCTGGACATGTTTTCCATGTGCACACAAAACTTCAAAAGATTAATATTTCATGAATTTGTCTGAACACTTCCTGAGCCCAGGTATACTCTTAATAGGAGTAATATCTGGTGACAAGGCATTCACCATAGGTACAATATGTACATTACATATTCTTGTATCTTTTTAATCTTTTTTTTTTT
>VWZT01002278.1:599661-753660 GCA_013397055.1 Pachycephala philippinensis
TTTTTAATTGCATCTGATGTGCTCATGTGCTGGAAGAGGGACTGGATGCAGTTTCTAATAATCTTCTCTAGAGCACTACCTTTCTGACTTTGCTGGAAGGGGACCTAGCTGCTGCTAAGTCAAGGTCAAGAGTGGCCTTTTAAGAAAGAGGAATGCAAACAGGTGTAAAATAACATAGAGTTTTCTTGAACCCATCCACTCTGGATAAAATCACTAAAATTCTACAGTCTAAAGAAAAAACAGGACAGAAAAGAATTATAATACAAGGTGATGGTAAATAGATGGAACAAATGAAGTGCCATATACAGATAGGGTTAGTAAGAAATTTAAGTGTTGATACACAAGTTTCTCTATGCAAACTGGGAGCTTAAATATCAAAATGGGAGCATTGCTCTGAATGGAACAAAAGTATGTTGGAAACTTGGATGAAGACAAATAGTAGGACATGCTGTTACCAGAACACAACATATGTAAGGAACCTAAATCTAGCTGGGAAGTATATAGCTTTTAAAATGTCAACCCTTATGTTTTTGTTTCTTTCCAGAAGTAAAGAATATTTGATTTTGGATTCATTTTTTTCCCCCCATATAATACAATAAATGTCAAACTCTGTTATAGTGGGATGGGACCATGCCTTGAATTGTTAGCACAAGATATAATAGCAACAGTGGTGGAAAAATGTCATTCCAAAATGATTACTTGTTCAGAAGGACATAATTCTAATTGCAAATATGTTGGCTACTATTTCCTTTAAATGGGACACAGCTGCTTTATGCTATTCAACCCTTTTTAAGGAACGTAGAAAATGAGAGAAAAAAAAGAAGTACTGTTTGAAGGAGACTAACTTTACTTTTATACTTAGAGTTAGAGGGCAGGACTACTATTTCAGGCCTTTACCAAGCAAGATCAATTTGGTGGAAGGATGTGTTCCAGACCTGAATCTCCCTCAGATACTCTGACTATGTAGCATATAGACATGAAAGAATAGGGAGATTTTCTTAACTGATCTTGAATGAAAGATAACTTTGAAAAGGAAGAGAAAATAGAAGAGTCATACACTCACTTGAAAGAGACTCCAGAGGAGGATTTTAATCTCAGAGAAAAATAATTGGAGGGGATTAATGGATTTGCAAATTAGTCAAAATAATGACACAGCCAGAAGGATTGTGGAGATCTCATGAAATACCAGTACGGACCCTAGTAACAGAGATGCCTTGCTGAACTACGCTTAGTGAACAAGGAGTAATAACCCAAAGGATGTTTATCAACTTTGATCAGAGATGTTAACTTGCTCTAAACTTTTGCTGTTAGAGCTAGATGGTTACCAAAAGGCTTTTGAAACCTGTCTGCAGTTGCTGTGGTTATTATGCTGATGTATCTTAGCATAGAAGTGAGATGTGCATTTTTTTCTACAAAGGGAAACAAGAATCTATAAAAGAATCAACTCATGGCCAAATGACTGATTGACAGAAAAAACAAGATTCACAGGATATGTTCCAAATCTCCTGTTCTAATAAAAATATCATATCACACATTAGAAATGAATGTTTAGAAATGAATGTTATGAAATGAAAGCTCTGTTAATTTTTTTTTTTGTGTACAAATATGGGGTGAAGAGAGAGTTCTTCACTGAAAAAGCTTTACATCCAGGGAAAGAAAGAAGAAATTTATAACACTGACCTCGCTCTACCTGCATTCTTTATAGATAAAGGAAAAGCTATTACTTAACTTGCCAACACAATACTTAGGAAGGTAATATATAATAAAAGAAGGTAATGAAAGTTACGTTGAAATGAGGAGAGGTGTGAACAAGTTGTCAAACAGTGGATAAGAGGAAAAAAAGATCGGATATTGAGGAGATAACAGTTACCAATTCCATCAAGAAATTCTTTTGCCTGAATTTTTGACCTTTATTTATCATAGTTGAATTATTTTTCTTTTAACAGTTCAGTCATTCGCTATTTTTAAAGTTAAATTTGAAGAATAAAGACAAGAGAGGGGAAAAAATCACAGCAAGAGCTCTTTCTATTGCTGTTCTCATTTTATCTTTTTCTCCATGTATTTTGTGGGTTTGTTTTTGTATTAATGAAGCAGTTCTGAATTCTAATGATAAAGCACTTGGCTCTAACCCAACATGTGCAATAATAGGCTTAGTTACTCAGTACTTCTCCAGAATCTCTGAGAATTTCAAACCTTAACATATTTGGAAGCAGTGCGTATCTTATCCACAGTTTAAAACAATAAAAGAAGAAAGTGTATGCCAGGACATGGAAGTATAACTTGATTTCGAAATGCTTAAAGCAGGAGAGACTGCTTTTTATTTATTTATTTATTCAAAAAGCAAAACAAAAAAGAGTTGGAAAGTAAAAAAAGGAAAAAGAAGTGTTATCAGAAGGGATTGTGTCTGGGTAATACACCAGATGGGTGTGCTGCCATTCACAGGGACATCAAGAAGCTGGATAAATGGGCCAGCACGAACACCATGAAGTTCACTACAGGGAGATGCCGAGTCCTGTCCTTAGGGAGGAATAAGCCCACGCTCCAGGACAGGCTAGGGGCAGCTGGCTAGAAATCAGCTCTGCTGTGAAGGACCCAGGGGTCATGGTGGACAAGTTGAGCATGATCCAGCAATGTGTCCTTGCTGTAAAGAAGGAAAATGGCATCCTGCCCCCAGCATATGTTGTTGTCTGGGATTGTTCCTGTCCACGTGCAGGACTTCGCACTTCCTCTTGTCAGACTTCACGAGGTTCTGTCTGCTCATTTCTCCAGCCTGACCAGGTCCCTCTGGGAGGCAGCACAACCCTCTGGTGTATTGTTTCTCCCAGTAACCAAAGCAGGGAGCTGCATTCTGAAATCGTGCCAGATCTTGAATCTCAGGGAGCTGAAGACACCCTGGGTGAGAAGCAGCACTCTGCACAGCACTCTCCTGTGGCTAGCTCTAAAGCAGATTATTCTCACACAATATGTCAGACATGCTCTCTGGCATGCTGGATTATATGCAGAGTTTAAGTATTTGCCCATTCAGTTGGAGAGGTAACACTTACAAAAGGTAGGACTAACAGCATTTGGTCTGTAGGAGATTAAATTCCTTTTAGTCACTGGCAATGACTTTTTTAGCCAAAACAGAAAAGAAGCTTCTATGACTGGAGGCAAAATGTGAACCAGTTCAGGTAAGTCTCTTCTCCTCCATCTGTTGACCAAGCAGCTTTTTTGAAAAACTCCTTCAGCCCATAAAGCAGAGCAGGTGGAATTGAGAATTTCACCTGGAGGCAACCCCCGTCTGCCTACATCCAGACCATTACCTGCCATAACCTCCACCTAGTTACAAGGTGGACAGGTATCCAAGGTGTGGGACTCAGCCTCCATCTCTCCCCAGCAATTTAAAGTCAAATATCCTCAGTAACATGGTGCTCTTGGTCCTCTGTGTAAAAAGCAGAACCTTTCATAACTCTAAGTTACTAAAACAATGTTGTATAAAAAGCAGTGTAAGGATTACAAACAACAGTGCCAATGCTAATTAGGGTTAGCCAAGGTTTTCTCATTCATTCAACCAAGGGAACATATGGGAAATGTCATGTTGTCATAGCAGATTCTTTGCTTCTAAAAGTTGTGTGAAACATCAAAGCCAAGTAAAATAATAGCTGCATGCAACAAATGTGAAGTACAAGAGCTTCAGATAGCATATCTTTTTTTGCTGCCTGACAGGGGCTGCGGTAAGAATGCATGCAAAAATTAAATCTACTGTGATGTCTATTGTCAAGCTGTTAGTCTGACTCTTCTTCTGAGATGTTTCTCTAATTTTTGTATGAAAGCATTTAAAATACGATTTTTAAATAAAAGTGCTTTTATTCAAGCAGCACAGAAAGCCTTAGAATTGAAAATATTATTAACTGAAAAAAAATTGTGCCTCGTAAAAGCTTCAGACGCTTTTTCTTCATATGGATGTAGCTACTCTTTCTTCCTGTAGTCTGTAGGTTTGAATTAGAAGAGAGTCAACAATTCTGATTGTTAATTACTATTTGTACACAGACCTCTCTTTAATGTGATGATTCTGTACAAATAATAGAAGAGGCATTTCATCTTCTGTGTTAGGACTCACCTAAGAAAGAAACATTTTCGTATGTTGTTCCAAGTGGTGACATGTATAAATATAACACTAATATAATTATAACATTAATATAACCTAACTATAACACTCATGTAATTTCAGTGGCTCTTGGCCTCTTTGAGGAACACTCAAGTAATTTTGAGGAGACAAACAGAAGTTGGTGGGAGGGACCCACAAACCCAGAGGGACATCTGCTTACCAGGAGAATATGTAACAGGTTTTTATTATTCCAATAAGAGAAGAAGTAAGATACTGAAAAGTATCTTACTGAAAAGTGTGTTAGATTCAAAATGTGAATGAGCTGTTTGGGTTTTTAGTCTTGAATTTCTTTGTGTATTTTTCATTAGCAATATGTTGGATTCACTGTACATGGATCCTCAAAAAAGGAAACACAAGTATCTGAAATGTAGACGTGGCCAGAGGTTTTCTCTCTATCACTGACCCTCTACCTCCAAAACATGGAAAAAGTAACATTTGCAAGAGCAGAGGTTTTCTCTGTGTATTCTTGGTTACGCCATTCCAGATGACCTAGCCCTTTGGAATGATGTTTCTGTTTTTCAGCCTTTTTTTTTTCCTTCCTTTTTTTTGGTGTATGTGTTTTGGTGAAGTTTTTTTTCATTTGTTTCCCATTTAACCTGACAAAACAGGCAAAACATCAGTCAACTTTAACAATGTCTGTGGTTGGTCAAAATCATGCCTGCTGGCAAACCTAACAGGATGGCAAAGATGGGTCTTAAGCTGTGTGTGGACTTTAAGAAGTTCAAGCCACATGTGAGACTGTTCCATATGACTAACAGGGAAGCTGAGTTGGCATGGGAACTTCTGGGTAATCTGGATATCTGAGTTTGAGGGAGCAGATCAATAGTCTGTGTTAAGACGGGCAATACCCTGGTTTGTGGAGTGGTGGGACCTCTTGGGAGCTGCTGTCACCTTTTGTGAACCACAGTTTGAGCTCTCTCCTTCCCTCAGCTCTCTAGAATATGTGATGTCTGCTCTCTGGCTCTCGGGAATTTGAAGGTTTGCTGGCTGGCTTTTGGGATCAGAAAGGCTGGACAGATCTATATTATAGGAATAACAATCATTGTAGATCAACAACTTACCAGTGATTTTAAGGACTGAAAATAATGCAACTTCAATACAATGTTCAGGACTGATTACTTAAACCTTGTTTTTACACTGCCTTACTTCTTAACTGAGGCTGTGGCTTGAGATGATAAATATTACATGAAAAGCTATCTTTGCACTTTTCCTGGCAGAAATTACTAGAAGGATGTTGAGAAAACTTATTATTAATAAACATAGCATAGAAATTTGTTTGAATTATTTATGATTTGGTTCTTAGTCAGAAGGGTTTGTTATGATTTCTTTTTCTACCAACCCTTTCTTTTAGTTGTCTGGTGGAAAATGGAAGGCAGGGTCACCAAGAGAAACTGGGACTGTTTAGGGCCTGTAGATGGCATTATGACATTACTCCATTTCTGTTGACTAGCTCTGAACACATTAAAAATTATAAAGTACCAAGAGGTCATAAAGGTGTATAGCAGCTGTGTCACAGCTGATGAAGTTACATGACTGCCAACCGGCACCATTTAAATCCCTTAAAATATATCGGGTGCAATGCTTAGCTGCACTTCAGTGTAGTAAGTGAATGCCATACAACCTATGAGTAATGTACTGAGTAATGCAATCTAACTGTTTCTCAGGAGAATTTGGCCGTGGTTTTAGTCAACTAAGATTAGCAATTGGCAAATCAAAACTGGAAGTCTTTTTGTAGTCAACGGTGGAAAAGGCCAAGATGTGCCTTAGGGCTTTCGCTGTACTGGCATACAGAAAGCAAAACAACCTGGTTACATTACACTATTGATATTATGTCCTGGAAGTACCAAAGATATGTCACTAGAATATTATTGCTTTTTTTTTTCCTCTCAGAATGCAGGACAGAAAATGAAGATGCAGCTAAAAGTGGAAACATATACTTAAAGATGTGTAGGATTCAGCTAGCATGCTCTCCTTCCCTCTGTGAATTAAGTTTCAGGTCAGTAGTCTGTAACAAATCCTCTGTTCCAGCAGGAGACGAGCTAGTGCATTACAACATGGAAACCAGACTACCTTTTAAAATGCTTGTAAAAATGAGATTATCTCTACCAGGATACATAAAAGTATTTAACACATTAAATCAATAATATTTTTCTGAAATTAACCTATCCTTTCTTATTTGAAGGACATAACATTTCAGCAGAGATCAGCTACACTAAAATTACCCTCAGCAAGCACAGTAAATGCTGAAATAATCATTATGATCTGAGGTGAAAATTGTATTGTAGAGTAATTTAAAACATAAAGCTTTCTTTTATGTTCCAAATATGTTTATAGTTTCGTAGTATTCCTTACCCTAGTGTTAACAGTTGAAATTGTAAGCAGCATTATGTTATTTATGTCAAGTATGGCTGGGGAGAAACGGAATTGGGAATTAAATGGAATTTTAATTCCATAGGGAATTAAAAGCAGAATATCAAACTGACTGTTCTTGGGGCTTACACACATTGAACAGGGGGTTGTTTTGCGTCAACCACAGGCATATTTGTATAATGCAGACCCGCTGCTGTGGTCTAGTTTTCTACCAGAAGAAAAATCCTATCCCTACGCTTTTTGATAAGGTCAGTGATAATGTGTCAGAAGAATTAAACCGTCCTGTTGAGCCAGAACCTGAGCAAAATACAACTGGAAATCATAGCAGAATCATTAGTGTCCTGCTGCGGAATAAAAAAAACCATCTTTCATAGGTTAGGTGACAACCAGAAGTTGTATCCATATTGCATATAGACATTTGTCTATATGAAACAATTATATTTTCAGTGTTTCCACACAAGATTTTCACAAGATTAGGTTTACCTCAGATGATTTTTTTTTCCTGGTATCCTTTGAGCCATGCCTCCCAGGTGACAAGATGCTCTTGAAACTATTAGAGCTTTCTGCCTTTGAAACATGGACTTGCATTCCTGGTTCACACATAGAGAACTGGAGCAATGAACTCTGTAGGGGCATGAATCCATAAGAATGAGCAAATTGCTGTTAGGAGAGACCTCAGAAACACATCTCTGTACAACAGTAAGCACAATCCATCCTCCATTCACTACAGTGGCTCCCTATGGAGTGCTGAATAGGTAGAGCAGAACTTGCATCTGTCTGTCTTAGCAGCTCTGTTGGCTTTTTCATATTCAGCTGTCTGTCTTGCATTTGTGATGAAACATTGCTTCCTATGAACAAAGTCTGGAATCTTGGACAGCATTATCTTGGTTAAATTTGATGTGGGTTCTTTTGTCAGCTAATAGGTTCCAATATATATCCATTAAAATTATGAGGTATAACTAGACTGAAGGGAAATGAATATTCTAAAGACTTGTATTTGATTTTGCTTGTATTGACATTGTATATGACCATACCTGTTAAAAGCCTATTTTTGCTATTACTCATTTTATGCATTTTAGGAAAATTGTTTTGAAATGTACAGTGCAATTTTCTTCTCAGACAGAGGGTTAGTAAATGTTTTGCTGTGAGAAATGATGTTTGTCTGCATGATAGATAGTGACTTTGTGCCTGAGCATGGTGATTGTGTCTTAATGCTATGTTTCTTGTGGTGCTACTTAGCTGAAATACAGCTGAGTTTTGTGATCCAGACCTGGCACTAAGCAACACTGCTTCTCTGCTGTCTATGAATCTGTGCAATTTA
This sequence comes from Pachycephala philippinensis, assembly GCA_013397055.1. Taxonomy (NCBI): domain Eukaryota; kingdom Metazoa; phylum Chordata; class Aves; order Passeriformes; genus Pachycephala; species Pachycephala philippinensis. Next base: position 607,500 of record VWZT01002278.1, read on the forward strand.
ATCAGTGGAGGATGAGTCTTGAAAGTTCAAAACCATTTAGATCAAGAAGTCCATTTCCTATGTCAAATACAAATGTAACAATTAAATAGTATATACAGAACCGTACCTGACAGTTCTTGCATACTCACACGTGCTCTAGATGACTTCAGTGTTGACTGCTTTGAGCACCCACTCTTAAATTTGTTTTGAATAGATTCTGATGATAATTTTATTACCTCTCTAAGAGCATGTTTTAATTTAGAACAATGAAATAGGCATTCATGAATGAGTAATAATTAGACTGAGGTATTTGGGCTCTGCTTCTAATAAGAGACATAGCAAATAAGATGTTTACTAACAATTATAGGGAAACAATCTAAACAGTTCCTCTATCATATTAAAAACCATTGGGAAACTGAGGAGAACAAGGTCCATCCTAAATTACTAGTGCTACCTTAAGTGCTAAATTACTTAAATTACTAGTAATTTCTTAGAGGTTCTGTCATTCATCAGTTTCATCTGTCATTCATCTGTCATGTATCAGTTTCTTCTTCCCCTTCTTCCCCTGCTGTCTGCAGCCTAGGAGTCAGCCTGGTAGGGGAAATCTTCAGCTCCTGCCATTCAGTGACAGCACTTCAAATGAATGGCAGTATCCCCACTGCCTGGAATGGATGCCATTTGTCTTTGGAAGTGGGTGGTTGCAAACATGCAACCATAAAAACTCTTAAAAGTTTTTTTCTCAGGTTTCCCCAGTTCTGTCTTGATATCTTCCACTACTTTCTGATGATGGTCATTTGAGCTCAGTCTGACTCGCTATCATATTTATTGTGTTTCTGCTGCAACGCACTTCTCCATAACCATAGCCAGCCACTGTTGTACAGACACAGAGAAATGGGGTCCTTGAAATTAAAGATGTTCTACTGCACAGTCTCTGAAAGCAGCCAACATCACTGACTGCCTTCTTCTCTCCCCCACCACAGCTCACGTATGGTGTGTGGGCCTTCACAAAGCAACCAACACTCAGATCTGCAAATCCACCAAGCAGCAAAAAAATGTGAGTTAAAGCAACAGTACCTAAAGAGGAGTAGATTGCAATTTTTTATGCAGAGAAAAATAAAAATCCCAGATATACCCACTCCCCTCAGCCAGCACATGTTTTCAGGTACCTGGGGAAAGACACAAGTTTTGGGAACTGCTAATGACACTGGCAAAAGAGGGCTTGGTGCAGCCCTTAAACATGATCCTATTAAAACCATGGGCTTGGACACAGCAAAAAAAAGCCTGCAGGCTTCCAAAAAAGTGCTAATTTTCAAGGCTTGAATTGAGTCTTTTCCTCTCAAAATGCTGACTGCAAATTCCAGACTTGCCTGAAACTCATTCCTAAGTAAGGTGTGGAACCTTGAAAGAAGGTCAGTGCAACACCTTCAGTATTCTTCTCTAGAGATGTAACTATTTTCATAAAAATGTAGAACTACAAAATGGTCGAGGTTGGCAGTAACCTCTGGATGTCATCTGGTCCAGCTCCCCTGTTCAAGCAATGTTGCCTAGAGCAGGTTTCTCATGTCCATGTCAGGTGGCTTTTTAATATCTGCAAGGATGAAGTGTCCACCACCTCTCTGGCAACCTTTGTCAGTTCTTGGTCACTCTCACAGCAAAAAAAAATTTCTGCATGTTCAGAATTTTCTCCCATATCTACTTTACTTTCTTCAGAGATATTTGCATTTTGTAAGAACAGAGGCATATTTTCTTTTGCAAATATAGATAGAGGCAAATATAGATCATGAAATGATAGAGTGATGGCTAAGGAAATGATCAGGTGTGAGAGCACAATACAGACTTTGCCATCAGGTGCACTCGTGACTCAAAGAAGGCATGTCCCCTTCTCTGGATCTCCCCACAAGTCCAGTCCTCAAAAAATTCAGGCATATAGCCTCCATTTAGCTCCTTGTCTTCCTTGTCTAGTACCAAGACTATGCAGAGCTGACTTCTCCCTGTCTTTCCTGGGGGTTTCATGGTCATTACAATCTCCTGCTTTCCTCTTGGGAATGGCTAGAGAAGGAAAGGGGACCCATCTGAGGTCCCACATGTACAGCAGCCACTTGCCAGCTTTTCACTTAAGTCGTAGAAGACAGTCTCTCTCACTGACATATTATTCATCTTCGTATGTCTTTTTAATACAGCTTCATGACAGTACCATCCTCCTTTTGGTATTTTTGTGAATTTAGTGAACTGCCTGCCAACAAAATCCCACTTTCTTCCCCCACCAAGTTAGAAAAAGGAATGAAGCTGCTTGAGAAGATCTGTAGGCTGTTTTCCCAGGCACAAGTAAGTACAAGATATGCTATTTGAATAGAAGAAAGAAACTTTTTTTGTGCTGTGAGGGTGGTCAAACAGTAGAGGTAGGTAGAGAAAAACTTTGTAATGTTGAAAGTCTGACTGGAGATGGTCATGGGGAACCTTCTGTTAGTGACCCTGCCTGCACCAGGAGTTTGACTGATGATCTCCAGAGGTACATTTCTACCTCAGCTGCTCTGTATTCCTGTGATTCTCTCACATGCCAGCTGTATTTCAGATCTGTTCACTTCTACACAAGAGTCTGGGCTTTCAGCTCTGTTTGAAAACTCTTCCAACTACCGACTTCTCCCTACAATATTATGCAGCACCTAATACAGTACAATCTTGTTTTCTTCTGCACTTCGGGCTCTACTATAATAGCAGTGTTATTGATGGTTTAGTTTCTTAAATGCCATGTTCATTTTTAAGTGACCACTTGTATTTTTTGTAAGGGCAAGGTAGCACAAATCACAATGACTCCAAATTTATCCTATTTATATAATAATATTTATACATGTTTATATAATGCAGTTAAATAACTGCATTAGATATATAAAATACTAAACTATATTTATTCTCAGTGTAGTTTGTGCCCTTCTTTCCATGACCATTTTACATTTAAGACTGAAAGGTGATACATTTTTTTGCAAGCCTCGAGTCTTTTGTCATTGCTGGGGGATTTTCGATGTGGGTTTTGTGTCTGTGTGGTTTTTTGTTTTGTTTTGTTTTGTTTTATGTTTTATGTTTGTTTTCTACAATATGTAGAAATATAAAAAGCAAGAATAGTGCCTTTGTGATAATTTTCTTTAAAAGTCAATTTTGTCCAACAGTCCTTAAATTACTCTCTTAAGAAGCATGTTAAGCACTAATTTGACAGGGACATATATGTGTGTGTCACAGAAATTTCAGCTTCCATTGTGTAGAGGAGACCCTAGGAAGAAAGCTACTAGGGTAAAGAGATACTTGTCTTTGCTTCTTTTTCAGTGGTTGAATTATAAATTACTTTTAAAATTAACTTTTTCTGTGTAAGTTTCTCTAGGAATACTTTTCAGGATGCCAAAACATCAAAATACTGTATCAAAAACAGTGTGTCCAGCAGGACCAGTGCAGAGACCATGCCCCTGTACTTGGCACAGGTGAGACTACACCTCAAATGCTCAGTTTTGGACCCCTCACTGCAAGGAAGACATTAAAGTGCTGCTTTCAGTGCTGTCCTCTAGTTGCCAAGGTGGTGATGGATCAAAGGCTGGACTCAATGATCTTGGAGTCTTTTCCAACTGGAATGATTCTATGATTCTGTAGTTCTGTAAAACTGACGTCCAAAAAGACTAGACTTGGACTCTAAGAGAATGGCATAAAGTAACACAGGATACCATCACTAAGTGATGAAGCAGGAAACAGTAGAACTGAAATAAACTGTTTCTGCCACGCTTTGCACATGATGCTTCTTCCTCTTCTTCCCATTGATTATTATCACAAGGGGAAAAAAACATTTCCATATCCCAACTACCTGATGAGACAACAGGCAGGAGAAAGGAAGCAAGGAGGGATTCACTTATGTTAGTCAGTCTAAGCTGTCTTTACAGACTGTGGACAGAAACTGTCACTGTTATGAACTAATTTGATTTAAGTTAAAAAATTGAGTTTGAACACCTCTTAGGACACATCCCAAGGATTTCAAGAATGTAGAAGAGCTTTGCCATTCACTGATGAAATTCTGCCTGCTCTTGCAGCCAGAATAGTCTTTTAAATTAAACAACAAAAAATGTTAGAGATTTACTGTTGCAACATAGGTAACAATTCACGGAGAAGCAGGGAAGTATCCTAGTTTATTTCTATTGAGGACCATTTTTTAAAGGAAAAAAGCCCAGACACATAAACAAAAAAGTATTAAATAATCCTAATTAGTTTTCTTTCCCTTGCCTCAACAGACCTGAGAGGTGAAAGATTCTAACAGAGATGAATGTATTAGGAACCAAAATGAGGGAATTTTTAATTAGCTTAAATCCCCTTCTATCTGCTTGTTTCATTATGTATTGTATTTCATGTATCTATATGTGTTTTATTTTTCACAGTTTGTAAATGGTATATATAGGTAAGTAGTATACAATTTATAAATTATAATTGGTTGTATATATATCTTCACTGAAATTAGCTCACTAGTGATAGTAATTAGTCAGTATTTGCCAATAGAATTAGACACTCATCCAGAAGTACTGGAAATTAAAATGCAGATTGTTACATAGCACCTTCAGTAGTAAGGCAAAGGTTTTCCTGCCTTTACTAGTTGTAAATGAAAAATTAGAATGAAAACTAATTCCTCTGATCCCACGTGAGCTTCTGGGAAGTATATGATGACAGCAGAGTTACCATTAGATTGCTCTTTCCTCCTGCTATTTAGGACAGTGAGTAACAATATCAATGTTATATAAAATCTCTCAGACTTTATTTGCAGTCCAACAGAAGGTCAAGGCAATTCCATCTAAGCAGCAACTCCAAAAAGCAGAATATGGAACTTTTTTAGACTATGGAAGCAGTACTTTCTAGCCCTCCAGAGAAATTTGCTCCCTCTACTTGGTCAACCGTGTTCACTTCCAACTCTGTTCCCTCTGATGCCACACTCTCTTTCCAAGCAGTGCATGTCTAACCTCTTCCCTTCTTCAGGGCTGTAAAATCTATTTAAACCACAAGGTGACCTGACTCCCAGCAATGTATTCCTTCACAGTGACAGCTGTTCTTCCAGGTTGTGAAAGGCTCTCAAGTGTTTGGTTCTAGTAAAAACACTTCTGGCACCCACTAATTCAGTATTATTTTCTGTTTTTCAGCCATTGATATGTTACTCTACTGGATGGGACATTCCCAGCATTCCCCCCAAATCTCACCCGTCTTTTCTTGTTGGACTGCATGGACTTGGTGGAGGAATAGTCCTGCTCATGATGTACAACATCTATCATGCATCTGTCAAGAGGTACAACATCTGTCTGTTGTCTCAGATGGAACTGTTATGTGGGGATAAAAACATATGTACTTTGTCTACATTGGAACACATTCCACAGATACAATAGAGGATTACTCAATCCCTGGTTACTCCTCAGGATCACATCTATAGCAATTATATTCAGTTAGCACAACTGTTTTAAAGTAGTGTCTAATTCTACAAATTGGACAACTTAATAAGTATTTTGCAAAAAGGTATTTCAGATTCATGGTTACTGTACATATGCATTCACAACATAAGCATTTGCTGTTGGTTTGGCAAAGCATACTCAACATATATGTACACTTCTATATCTTTGCATAGTCAAGTCAAGTATATGTTTGTGGGTATGGTGTACAGTAAGAATGAGCATGCACATAATGTTTTGAAGTGCCTGTGGATTGTTGTGTTCATTCATTTTGCAGCTAGCTTAGCTGTTGCTTTAGCAACAGAAAATCCAGTGTAGACAGCTCTCAGATCAGATAGAATGATTCAACTGAGGTCAAGTCTGACAGGTATGATATCATCACCATTTCTTTCAATATTTGTAGGCTTATAAAAATAGAACATTTATTTTGTAGGCTTATACAAATAGAACATTCATTTTGCTTTTGATAATGATGTAAAAATACAGTACTTATTGTACATAGGTTATTGCTTTAATCCCTCACTCCCCTTCCCTGTGCACTGAAAGTCATAGTTCATGCCTTTTGAGGCTGGTGATACCTGAATGCATTGTGTTCCTGCTGAGTCTTTACGGTGTTCAATATGGATCATATATCTTGTTTAGAATAATGATCTGGCACTAAACCATCACTAGTCAGTTGGTCTGAATGTAATACTCTGTCACTTCTTCACCTCAGGCCAGTGATGTCATATGACATGATTTTACTGACTTATCACATTCTATCAAGTATTCTTGGTCTAACTTTTCCAGTTCACACCATCTGCATCACTGTATGACTGAAGGTACACAAATATTTCCAGTTGTTTTGTGTCATGATGATTAATTTCTTTAATTATACAAAAATAATGGTTCCAAGGGGAAAAAATAACTCAGAGCAAATAATTCAAGGATCCTTCTATTATGTACCTTGGATTCAGTATTTCATTACTTAGGTACTTACATTACTTAGATGAACAACCTAGAAAGTCAGTTCAGGGTAAAGAAGCACTACATACCTCCTTCTGTGAAGCTGGCAGTGTATGGTGTTTTGGTTAAAATGGATAAAAATGTACAGTAAATATTTAGAAAATACATGGATACTGGAAGTTTGTTACAAGCAGTCTAGCCCTTTGATTGGCAGTAGAGTAGGAGATGAATGAGGGCATGCTTCCCAAAAAAATTTGAATGTGTTTTGTTATGATAAAGAGGGGAAGGGGCAGTTGTCTTCATGGAGGACAGGAACTAGTGGAAGGTGTTCCTTAGAGCCACACCTGGAGATCATTATCCATTCTTCAAAAGAACATTTGATCAAACTCAGATCCATTTGATGAAAAGTAGACGTGTACATTTAAATCAGTCACCCTAAGTGCCTTCTTTAGTAAAGGAGAAAGGAGATTATTTAATCCTAAACAGCATGGCTAAACAGGTCAATTGACTAAATTGAGAAGACGGGAATATAAGAATAACACTAGAGCTAAAGTGCAAAAGTTCATCAGTTACCGTTTTATCTCTGAAGTTTCATTGCTAAGAAGGTGATATCCCTCATATTCAGGTGGATCTTCCTGTGTATCAGTTTCTGCCTATTTCATCTTGTCCTACTGCTTGGCACCACCAAGAGCCTGGAAACATCCTCTTGGCCTCCTCCCTTCAGATACTTGTGTACATTGATGAGGTCCCTCCCAGCCATCTCTTCTCGAGACTGAGCAGGCCCAGCTCCCTCAGCCTGTACTTGTAAGAGAGATGCTGCAGACCCCTCATCATCTTTTTCACTGTCCAAGGAAAAGTCTTCATTCCAACTTTCCTTTACCCTGCGCTCCTGGGTAAGAGATTTCTGAGGGATGGTCTTGTCAGAGAAGGCCAACGCAAAGAAGACACTTGGTAACTCTGACTTCGCTGGGTTGTCTGTTACCAGGATCCCACTCCATTTAGTAATGGGCCCACATCATCCTTTGTTTTCCTTTTGTTATTGATGTATTTGAAAAAGCTGTTCTTCTTGTCCTTGACATCCTTGGCCACATTTAATCACAGATGGACCTTGGCCTTTGTCATCTCATTACTACTTACTCTGACTGCCTCTCTCTCTATCTTCATTTCAAGTGGCCTGATCCTGATTCCATCTCCTGTATATTTCCTGCTTTTTCTTGAGTAATGACAGGAGTTCTTTATTCATCCTTATGGGTCTCTTGCCCCTCTTTGTTTATTTTTTCCTCAGGAAGATTGGTTTTGAGATTGGAGAAAGTCATTCTTGAATATCAACCAGCTCTCAGACCCCTCTTCCCTCCAGGACCTGTCCCCATGGGATTCTTCCAAGAATATCCTGGAAGAGGCTAAAGCTAATTTTTCTGAAGCCCGTGATCGTATCTTACTTGCTGCCATGCTTCCTCCTCGCATGATACTGAACTTCACAATCTCGTGGTCACTGCAGCTAAGGCTGCCCCAACTTTAAATCTCCAGCAAGGCCTTCACTGTTTGTTAGATAAGGTCAAGGAACACATTATCCTTCCTACCCTTGGCAGATCCATTCCATGTCTGTTCTTTCCCCCTTATTCTATGGTGTTCAGTTTCTTTTGAAGATTTTGATGACTGATTGCCAGAATTTTCTCTTGTAATTTTATGAACACCATTCCATTACCAGTAGATGCAGGGTATCTAAAAATATCTCCGTTCACAACTTAGTGAGCAGTGTTGCAGACTTCCTCTGGTTTTGAGAAAGTCTTCATAGCATTGAAATGAGAATAAAATTATAGAAATGTGTTCATGTTCTCCCATTCTTTTTAATACTGTTTTGCTTTCAGTTTTGTTATCATTATCCAACTTTCCCATTACCACCCTCATCTCAAAAATATCAGCCAATGAGGCTAATGATTTTGTTAAGGGCTACAGATCCAAAGTTTAAAATCTATGACAGCTGGTATAATGTGTGTACTGCTATGAAAGTTTAAACAAAACTGATGTGTAGCTCTAGAGAATAAAATTTTAGCTTGATCTAACAGAGAAACAAATTGATAAATTAGTTGTAAAGCATAGAGCCATACCTCTAAAATATCTCTAACTCCTGCCTGAAAGTGTGTTTACTGGAAATAATTGCATAGAACCATAAAATTGAAAACCTGACTTATGTAGCTATATAGTTCTGTGCATATTTTTTAATAATCATGTTAAAAAGTGCTGTACTAGCTTAGATATGCCCATCTGAATAAATTTTACTGCATTGGAATTGTGTACTACACTCGTGTTACTGTGAAGAAAGGTTCACAGTCGACAAAGTTCTTAGGTATAGAGATTACCATCACCTCATCAATTTACAATTGGCATAGGTAAGTTGTGAAATAACCACAGAAGCCATAATTTACAAGGCTGGGTATTACTGGCCCATGGATGACCCCATGCTGGAGCAGGTGGATACGTGAATGAGGCTGTGACCCTGTGGGAAGCCAGCACTCAAGCAGGCTCCTGCAGACTGGTGGACTCATGGAAAGAGGAGCCAACACTGGAGCAGGTTTGCTGGCCGGTCTTGTGATCCTGAGTGGAGCAATGCTGAAACAGTCTGTTCCTGCGCCCCTGGAAGGGATTCACACTGGAGCAGTTCACCCATGTTGAAGTTGTTCATGTCTGTAATGGGAGGGACTCCACGCTGAAGCAGGGGAAGAGTGTGAGGTGTCCTCCCCCTGAGGAGGAAGCAGTGGGAGAGACAACATAAACTGACTGCAATCTGTGTTCCCCACTGCCTTCCCCACAAATGAGGGGAGAAGGTAGAGAATTTGTGAGTGAAGTTGAGCCTGGGAAGAAGGGAGGGGTGGAGCAATGTTTTTTTATGATTGGTTTTTAATTCTCATTATCCTACTCTGATATGATTGTCAATTTCCCCAAGCTGAGATTGTCTGACAGTAACTGGTGAGTGATCCCTCTATGTTTTTGTCTTGAGCAAGGAGCCTTTTGTTATATTTTTCCTCTCTCTGTCCACCTGGGAGGTGTCCAGCCAGGGTCCACCCACCACAGATGTTCATATGCAGACATGCACAGAAAGGTGCCTTGCAACTTGTTGCTTCTCCTCCAGAGATCTCCAGTTTCTTCTTCAGAGCCCTGAGTGCATCGACACTCCCTGACAACTTTTGGCTGCTTGAGCTCGTGTACAACTACAGAAAGCACAACAGGTGGTTCTGGATGTGAAACTGTTGTGTGAAGAAAGCGAGAAGCGTTAGTGGGGATGATCCTCCTTCCCACAGGAGCTGGTTTTAAGCTAAGACTCTAGCCCTTGGCTCCTGCCTGAGATGAATTCAGGTTGTCTGTTCCTGGCCACACACTTCCTGATTCAGACCCTGACCCCGATCCACGGGTCATGCATTTAGTCATGCATTATAAGAGGTCTTATACCTCTCTATATTTATGTATTTTGGGAGGAGAAGGAAAGATGGCAAGAAAGCCACTGAAATAGGCAAAATCCATCATGGTATTAATTTTCCAAAACCGTTCCTAGCAGATTAGCTCCATTAAGCTTCCAGCTGTGTCTCATAATCTTTGTGATTATTGGCATTCTTAAATAAACATTTACAAGTTTCAGCCATGGCTTTATTATTGGTTTTATTTTTTATAATTAATTTTTTCTTTTCATTACAGTCCGCACCATAAAGCTGGTGAAATGTGTATACATTTCTCCTTATTTATTACTGGCTAGGTTCCTTTCTGTTATCAGTTACTTTTATCTTGCCATTAATTCTCTGCCACCTCCACCCAGGATATAGGTTACTTTCTATCCTCTCCTGCCTGGTAAGTGTTACCTGGTTTTGGTTGATGTTACTCAAAATAAAGCTTCTATTCAAATAAGAGAATTGTACAGTACACACTTTTCATTTACCATATTTGGCTGGAGACTTTCAGCATTACTTTCTGTGTAATGTAAGTCAGATTTCGTTTGTCAGCTATGGTACAGGAGTTATTCTGGGGAAGTCCACCACAGAAGCTGTGATAAGAAATAATAAAACATGTCAAACTCATACAGGAAAGAGTCTAATCAAATGTGACTTAAAAGAGTTTATATAGAATCTATTTTCACCTGGAGCTTGATGGGCTGACAGTAATGATTATATGTACTTGAGTGAAGAAAGGTTCCAAAGGGTATACTGTTATTCCATCTTGCCAGTTGAAATATGGTCAGAAGGGAGAAAAGATCACATATTTATGGATTTGTAAATAAAGTGAATAGTTTCTTATTACCAGTTCAATCTTTTTCTCCAAATAATGCATGATCTTCTGTGTAAAATTGAAATTTGATGTAGTTGCAAACCAGAAGGTTTTCGGCACACAATGACTGCCAAATTCTGGGCAGTGCTATCTACGTTTTAACAATAATGCCTGCAGAAATAAAATTATATGTAAAATTACATGAAAAACCTCACCTTTAAATATTTTCCTGTTTTGGTCTCTAGAGCCTAAATCTGCTTATACTTGAGAGACTGTAGTTACAGAGAAGGTTGTGGTTAAGACAGAGGAATGTGTCTCCCTGTCACAGCAGATGTTTGTTTGGGTTCCAGTCCTCTTAATGTGAGAGACAGAGAAGTCTGTGGAGCAGTACTTTATTTTGCCAGCCTCCAGAAACAAGTTTTATAGACATAAATACAAAACTACTAAATAAAATCTATAGGATCTGAGGATTATTAAAACCTAATGTACATATTTCACCCTTTGCTTCCAACCTTCCCTTTATTGATTCCATAATTTTATTGACTCCTTTTATTCATTGTAGTGGAATTTCTCACACTGGAGATGCACTATACCTATCCATAACATTAGGGACTATGTTCTGCCTTAGGAGATGTATTTATGGTAGGTCAGAAGAGTTCCTTCAGGCAGTGAGCAAGAGTGTTTCAGGCCCCAGCACCAGTGTGCCTGGCAGGTATCTGCTCTGAGTCTCCGTGGTCAAATGGAGGGAAGGTTGGCTGCGGGAAATTGAAGAGCTGTCTCCTCTCAGAGCAAGCAAAGACTGGCAATGTTTCTGGGTTATGTGTATGCAAGAGGTGTGAGGTAGGGGAAAGAAGTGTTTCTGTGGTCGCCAAGACGATCAATTTAGAGAAACTGAGAATGAGAGAGAACCCAGAAAAGGAAGCTCTGAAGTCCACCCTTTGTGAGTTATGATAAAGACTCCCCTTTACCTCTGCTGTGGACATTTGGATGTATATGATGGAAAAGCCTGGATAACCTGGACTAAGGAGTAGAAAATCAGCTTCAATTGGCCAGGAAAGAAGGGATTGCCTGCGTCAGCAGTGGCAGTTGAAATGTACAACAGAAGCTGAAAATTCAATGTCTTGTGCTCTGGAAGTGATTTTCCTTCTTACCCTCTTCTACCCTTCCTTCAGTCTCATATATATTTATCACAGTTCCCATCTGATGCACAGACTCTCCCTGACTTGTCCTAAAAAATCCTGACAAGCTGCTAGAACATCTTCTGCCCCAAGCTGCGTTACACTTGTGGAAATTTGTCTTTTAGAGGGGAGGTGAAAATGTTCAGGTTGCTGCTTAGGATTTTTATTTTTCCTGGAAAGAGGAAGGATTTTATTTTGACTGAGGGCCAAGGCTGAAACACTTTCTATCCTTGAGCAGGATTTTTTTAGAATGGTGGGAAAGAGGCAATGGCAGACTGAAAATACAGTTGCCTGGACATGCTCCTCTCAATGGAGTCTCCAAATCAGCAGTCTTGCAGGAGCACATGAGGTTATGTGGTTATCAACTTTCTTCTTGGTTGAACTTTTTTTTTTTCTTTTAATATTTCCTTTACCCAACTGAGGAAAAACAAATATAGTTTCTCTTTCAATTAAAAACATTTTTATTTTTGCAGGACAGGAAATATTGCTAAAGGTTCACTACTAAATTTTAAAGGAATTACAGCTGTTACTTGATTCTCTTTTTCTATAGATCTCAGTGTCTTATCATAACTTTCATTCTTGGAAGTAGCATGTCATTATAGTGCTTGGATTTATCCACTTCACTTTTTATTGGCCTAGCTTTTATTCCACATAAATATCCATGTGTTTTGTGACATTATATGTTTTCCTGTCTGTGCATTTGAGAGCCAAAGATAAAGCCATCACGTCCTGGAATCGCCTTTGCTTCTTCTCCTGAATGGAGCTGTTGTAAGGACTTAAAGAGCACCATTGCCTGTCTCAAACACTGTCAAGGCCACAGAAGGAACTTGCCATAAGACAATCCACCATAGCTGGAACTTGAGATAAGCACAGAAAGGAGGAATTTTTGACAGGAAGGTGCTAATTCCGGGCCTGGAGGAGGTGACAGCTGGTTAGCACATCCTGGTTAATGCACAACAGGCTGTAAAATAAAGACAAGAGATCTCTGGGGGAAATCATGTTGCTACTGATGCTGGAATCAATTGTCTGTAGCTGCCTGTAACTGTATCTTCCAGGCTTTTCTTCTCATGGATCAAGGAATTAAAGATAGGATGACTGCCTAGGTTGGAAATGGATTAGTGGGGAGAGGGAATGTGTCCGATGACAACAGCCATGGCTTTAAGAGGCCCAGGCACAATATTATCTCTTATCTCTTTCCAATTTGTTCCAGACTTTTCTGTGATGAGAAACGTAAGGTAAAGCACAGGCAAAAGCTCTTACATCAAACCTCAGTGACCAAAACAAAACTTCAAATTCATGCTTATACTGTCATTTGTTTCTGAGTTTTTATTTCTCTCTCCCAGCTTCAGCCTACAACACTTCGTTTAATCATCAGATCCCTCTCTTAACTTAAAAGAAGAAGAAGCTAAAGTCATGCCTTTACTTTGTTAAGAATATCTTTTGCGGCATATTTCATATTTAGGGCAGATGCCATTTCCACTTTATTTAAAACCAGCTGGAAGCTAAAGGCTGCATTTTCCTTCCTGACCTTCTGCTGAAAAATGCTGTTCTCCAGGGGACTTGGGAGAGGAGGGCAAAGTTTTTCAAGATATCTCTCCATATCAGCAGAGCTATAATATTAAGTATGATGCCTCAAATGAATTGATAAAACCAGATAATTTACCCCCTTTAATGTTTGCTTATATTTCCAGTTTGTCATTTTGTGTCTGTAACCTGTAAGAATGTAAGCTCTATTTTCTGTTGACATTTCATGATTCACATGTGTATGAATATCTGAAATCCCAAAAGAAATGAAAGAGGTTAGAAAAACATTAAATGAAATTCCAGTGGGCCCGAGCTAATATTTATTCAGACTCCATGACCTTAACACTTTGTAGAATGCCTTCCACTATTATCTCTGCTCTGCACTTCACACTATAATCCGTAAGAGCCAGAGGATGAGCTTCGGTTTCCTTGTGGCAAGTACTGGCATAGTGACAAGGTGTATGTGGTATCTGGCTTATCAACAGGCAGCAGGCAGGGCCAGATTGACATCTACAGATATGGCCCACAGTATCAAGAAAAGCAGTACTTGATAATGGTTTCAGAGATAGTTTCAAATGAGTACTGACAATCTTTCTCTGAGACAATAAACTATAGATCTTAAATATGTCTTCAACAGATCTCAAGATTGAAAGATAGCAAGCTCAAAGCAGACAGACAGAATAGCAGTGCCTCTGATTGAATGTCCATGAACCAGTGGTATAAGAGAACCTATTGTAGTTACTGACACTGCACAAAAATAATTTGTAAATAAAAACACACCACATGATATAAAGCCTAGGTTATTTCTGCAGGATATTACTCATATATCATATGGTTTATAAATCCCTTCTTTTTCGGTCTGAAGTGGTTCCCATTAAGAAATCAACATTTTCCCACAGATGAAGCAGGTTACAGTGACTCGCATCAATAAACTTTGGTTTGGGGTCGGAAAGGACAAATGTTTCTACATCTTGCAGCTTCAAGTTTGGTACCTTTGATAATTGCTGATAGGGTTAATTTTGTTGATTTCATACTGAAAAAGAAATGCTATGTGTTCCCCGAACATCTGTCCCTTCCTTTACTGAGACTTAGTTTATTTTCTCCGTATTAAGTATAAAACCTGAACTTTGCATATTAATATTGATTACACCTAACATTTCCTTAATTCCCTTGTTTGGGTCTCACAGTTTATCTCTGCTCCTTCATTCTTTTTCTCATATAAAATATAAGTATAACCTTTTCACACATAATTCTATTTAAAAGTATTGTCTGTACCGCAAACTGTCTTTACAAGTGGAAATACTAGACAGCTTGTTTGCCTGGGCTAGTGCTAAAGTCAGTAGCTAGATACCTTTTCTTTTTAATCTGTGTCAGACTTCTGTTTGTGGTAATGGAATTTATGGCTAATTGCTCCTGGATCAGGCTTATTTGACTGCTGACATTCACGGCCAGTTACTGAAGTATGGTTGACAGATTAGACAACAGATCTGTCTTAGATTTTACTCTTTGTTTTCAGCTTCCGAAGGGAAGAGCAAACTGCATGAGCAGGGCAGTAGCAATGGACATAAATGATGGTCTTTCAAGCAAAATATAATGTGGGTAGAGCTAAATTTCCTCCCTGGGCTACCCACAGAGTTCCAGCATCTTGTGAAACACCTCTATTTCCCATCACTCATGGTGTTTAAGGACATTTACTTAGATCACAAGAAGCATTATGGCACTGAATTTTGATGTGCTTTGTTCTTCAAGAGGAAGATCTGTAGAAGCATAAATGAACATGGAACTTTTATTCTTCTCAAAAGAAATTAGCAGAGTGATCAATAAAGTTCTGATTTTCCACATTTGTGTTACATAGTTTTTATTAGATATAAAGATATTTTCAGAATTTGTAAGACTTGGCAGAGTCAATATTTTGGAGGTCATCTGCTCCTGAAAGAGAGAAAACTTAAAAATATTTGATATTTAACATGAATTAATATAACTGATTCTAATAATGCCATTAGGTAAACTGCTTAAGGGTGTGTATGGAAGGCTGAAGAAGGAAGGTATGCTGATTGCAAATTCAGTTGCACTCCTCCTCCTCCTCCTCCTNTCTTCTTCTTCACCTTCACCATTACGCTTTACCATTGGCTAATGTCTCTCTACTTCTTTTGAGTGAGATAGAGCAGAATTTAACTGACATCTTTTTTGTTCTTTGTTTCCTACACAGGGTTGAAGAAAAACATATAGAAAAGGGTAATCTTTTCCCCCTTAATAAAATTACATCTCTTGTGATTAACTGCTGATATTTATTTCAGTGATGTTTTAGCAATGTTACTGTTGAATGTCAAAGAGCAGTGGAATCTGAGTCATGCATTGTATGGCAAGCTCTTCTACAGCTCTGTTATGCACAATGAATTCATGCCATTACATGTCTGTCATTTCAGCAGCAGACTTTTTTTCTCAGTAAATACAAGGTCATTAAGTAGTCAGATATCTGCAATCTAGTAACTCTGATGAAATTAAAGATCCCACAGTTCCACTACAGTGATAATAAATAACTTATTCAATTTTACAGTAGGATGGATGGATGCCTTTCAATGCAGGACTTGAACAAGGCTGGAAGTGAAATATCTGTTGTATAATGAAGAGTATATCTTATTCCTTTGCAATATTAAATGCCGGGTTTGTTATCAGGATAATTTTTTATATATATATCACTGAATGCAGACTGCCACAAAGACTGGTTGTTTGCTTCTATTTTGTCTCTGCTTACAAATTAAAGCAGTTTGTTAGGAGAAACTGCTCAGAGCATCCAAATGGGAAAGAAGTGGCTGAATATCATCCCAGAGTTCATCACTAAATTGCCCTGCAAATGTAGAAAAAGCAGTGACGTGGATTCCACCGCGATGCTGAAAGGAGATTCTCTACTGACCTGAGCAGGAAAGCTGGTACTCAGGAGTTCTCAGGCCTAACCAGAGGTCAGGTCTAAATACCATGTCACCATGGAGCGAGAAAGTAATTTTCTCCTTTAGAAAAATATGAATCTTAGACAAAGTCTAGGGCAAATGGAGATGTGTGGTGTGAGATAAAGCCATATGGATTGAAATTCACTATATAACAGTTTCATGGTTCTCACTTCAGTGTGACTGAGTTACATTATATTAGAACAACAATTATAGCTGTGTCTGCTGCCATCTAATATCCATATAAGTGCTACTTAAAGAGAATTTAGAAATAGGATTCTCTTTTTTTCCCTCTTTCTTTCTTTGGCTCTGTTAATTACTTAGCAACAGAGCTTGTGCCATTGCAGGAAACGAGGTCGGCAAGACAACATTCTGTAGTTATTTTAGCAGTTTATAGATGTTGCTTTTTTAATATTTACCCTCTTAAACACTTCCCTCCCCCCCAGCCCCAATAAAAGTACGTATTTAAGCCCTATGTGTCTCTTTAAGAGTAAAAGTTTAGTAGGCTCAATGTCCCCTAAGTCTGTTCCACTGGACTTCTACATACCTCCAGTCTTACTGGAGATCAAGGACAGCATCTTTAATGTAAAACAAATCTGCAATGTAAACACAAACCTGAAGTACTTCATAAGCAGATGTTCACAAAGAATCCTGAGTTTAGCAACTAGTATTTTGGTTTTTTTGCACAGTATCACAGCTGAAGTCTTTGAGATGCTAGTACTATGAAAATATTTTACCTTTGACTCAAAGCCTCAACTGTAAATGGTCTCAGGTGGAAAGAACCACTGTGTTACAGCGTCTTCTGCCCCCTTGTCCATGCTCGCTGCAGACAGTGCTAAATGGGGCTAACAAGTCTGTTCAGGGGAACTAATTGCAGCCTTCCAGTACCTGCAAAAAGAAAAAGGAATACAGAGACTGTTTACAAGAACATGTATTGACAGGACAAAGGGGAATGTTTCAAACTGAGAGTAGGTTAGATTAGATAGCTGGAAAAAATTCTTTTCTGAGGTGAGGGTGTTGAAGCACTGGAATAGAAGCTGTGGGTGCTACACCCCTGAGAGTGTTCAAGGACAGGCTGGATGGGACTTTGAGCAGCCTGTGGAATATCTTTAGTGGAAGATATTCCTGTCCATGGCAGGGGGTTGGAACTGGATGATCTTTTAGGTCCCTCTCAACCCAGAGCGTTTTATGATTCCATGATTCCATGATTCCATGATTTTGATATAACAATGAATCTGCTGCCTGTTGTTAGGAGAGATCTTTGTAGAAAATATAACTTCTACTTCAAAATTCACTCCTCTTGCTTCTGGCTCTTGCTCCTGCTGTCAAGTGTCACTGCCTGGTTTAATCTGGGTGCATCCATAATACTGAGTAACACAGGACAGCCTCAGATCTGTAGCTGTGAGACTGTTGAATGGCCAATCTTGTGTTCACAGGGTTCTGCCTCTGCCCTTTCCAAAAGGAATCCAGTTGTCCTTTGGGAATGAGGTCTGTCAGGTATTATCTATTGGGCATTACTTGGTAGAGTGCTAATTTTCACAAAGCAAACAGGTCTGAGAGGGTAGGCTAATGAAAGGATGCAAAGGATCAGAAGACTACTGCCTAGTTTTTAATGGGAACCCTTTTAATTTCCTTGTATAAATGAATCCATCATGTCTTCAAGCCTGGTGAAGAAGAGTAGCAAAGCATTCTTCTACACGAAGTAGAGCTTTTACTTAAATTGCACAGAAACCTTAAGTTCATTGATTTATGTTGGATATGTTATTTTAAACATATATGTATTTCTGTGAACACGTGTGGATGCATAACTCTACATACTCACTGACATGCTTGCAAATTCAATTTGGTGCTAATAGACAAGCTGTGCTGTGTTCATATCAATCATCATTACTATTGGTATGAAATGATAGGTTAGAAAAGTTGCATATCCTCTGCCTAACAGGAGCCAGGAGATGGCAATTTCAGAGAGAGGTGTAAAAAAGTTTAAAAATAAAAAATAAGATCCTATGTGCTAAATGATTTCCATAGTTACACCTCTGAGCATTCAGTAAGATTTCACAGCTGTCATCAAGAACTAAAATTGGCCTGTATGATCTTTCTTACTGGTTGCTGATGGAAGGGAATGAAAGAAAGTGCTCTTATTCTTGAGATTTGTGAATTTTACAGTGGTCACCACTCTGAAAATTTATTAAAAAAGGAAAAATATGGAATGAATACTGCGTGCAAACATAAAAATCTACCATGACTTAGAGGTATGACTTATAATCTCCCTATTATGGCTCTCTAAGTCATAACTCAGTGTGCTGGGAGGATTCTTCTTCTGTGCAAATTTACCTTGAGTCTGTACTTGGAGTCATGCCATATACACAGAATCAAGTCAAACTCTAGTCCTTCCTGGTTTACACTGCATCAGTTGATAAGGTGGATACACCCATTTAGTCATGGTATCGAAAAGGGATTGCATTTTCTTCAATGGTTTCCTGCTGGTACTTTAAGATGAGGATTTCAAATTGATATGGAAGCATATGGACAATATATTAAAGTTCAACACACTCATGGATATGATGGAGATGTGTTCCAGGAGAAATAGAAAATAGCTACGTAAGTGGTTTTCATCTCATCTAACGTTAACCATATGTTTTTGCCTCTACTTTCACATTCTTGTTAAAGGTAATGGAGAAAGACAGAGAGTAAGGAGAATACACTGTACTATGAAAAAAAGTATATCCACATTAATCACCTTCCAGATGCATGTAATTC
Organism: Pachycephala philippinensis; assembly: GCA_013397055.1. Classification (NCBI taxonomy): domain Eukaryota; kingdom Metazoa; phylum Chordata; class Aves; order Passeriformes; genus Pachycephala; species Pachycephala philippinensis. The sequence goes on from VWZT01002278.1 coordinate 626,544, forward strand.
ACTGAACTTGGAGGGAGATTAGAAGTTGGATTCATCTTTCCTAATGCAAATCCTGCTGTTATATGTACATGTCTACATCTCAGTTAGGCTTTCTATATAGTCAAAAGGGATAAATGGGTGTTCCTTCAAGCGATTCATCAAACACTAAAGTAGAGACACAAGTAAGGTGAATGAATTTTTCTTTCCATATGAGCACACTGGAAGGTTATCGTGTTCTACACAGTTGAGATAGCTACATTATAGACATGCAAAGTCAGGTGAAATTGGAATTTAAATGAAGAGGAAAGTAGATGACTTGTTTAAATGGAAGACCTTCCACAGGAGATCAATTCTGTATGATCTCTTAAAGTTCCAGTCCACAGTCCATATTCCATACATAAGCAGGTTAATAATGTATGTTTGCAAACTTTTTTAAACTCTTTTCGCAATGCTAGTGTGATTATTGATTAGTAGAAGAACAGAGAGGTCTGAAAACACTTTAGAGAGCACTTCTGGAAAGAAAATCCTGTGTTTGAATATCTGTAGCAGAAAAATAATACAGTTAGGGAAGGCTATTTGAAGGTTCATTCCAGAAGAAAGGTGGAGAGTCTCACTTCCTGCTGTTGTGTGCAAGCACAGGACCATGCAACACAGACCTCCTACTTTCCTTATGGGACGCAATCATAATGGGCCACACAGTCCTTAATACCAGATGGGCACAGTAAATATCATATATTTGGGATTACTGTTTGGATCCCTTCTAAAATGGGAAATAAGTTCTAAATTGCAAAAGTTGGAGAGGATGCAGTGGCGGCTAGGTTCTGTGTTTTACCCTCTTCTAAGCAGGATAAGTAACTCTCTCTCAATTGTTAAAAGTCTTCTTCTTTCCTCATGGTCAAAACAGCCTCTAGGCATAACACTGATGTATTAGAGCCTAAGCAAAGGGGAGTATAAGCAACAGTCATCAGGTCTAAAAGCTGAAGATGGATAGCATGAGTACATCTGCAATTTAATAACTGGATTTAGCTCTAATAAATTTCAGCTATATTCTCTTTCTAAAGAGCAGGTTTCATGAGTCAAGACTTTGTCCCAACATTATGTTTGTAGTCATCCTCTCTAGAGAAAAATTCATATATGTAGCCCTCAGTTTGCTCAAAATGCTGATCAGTGGCTTTCTTTATATGTACGGAATGGGGTTTGATTTGTTGAGACATTTACAGATCTTTTGGCAGACATATTAGAGGAAATGAGATTCCTGCCTTACATGTCTTTGGACCATTTATTCTGTATGCCACATTCTTCACTCTCAAAATAAAAAAGCAGCTTTCGCTCAGATTTATTCTTCCTAACATAACTTCCTCAGGATTTCAAAAATAACATTGTCCACTGCATGAAATCTAACAAAATGAAATGTACCTGGACACCATGACAAGAGGCTTATTTGACTTCATTTCGTTAATAAATATATCACTTATATGACTTTGGTAGAAGGAAATATTCCTACTACATTGGACAATACTTCTCAGCATCTGGCTAACAGCTACCATGGCTGCCAACAAAGAAGGTATGAAATTATTAACATAATGGATTGGTTTCAGAGGAATCCATAGCAGAATTGAAGGATCCATAGATTGGGCAATGAAGAAAGAACTCAATACTTAACATAGTGTATTTGTATTTTTCCACAAAGGGTTTCCCTTGTTATAATGACTCAATATACAGTTTAGAAAATTGTTAAAATTAGCAAAAATTTGCAACTTCAATGTGAAACAATTAAATAAGTTGTTTCATTGGAAACAGGACTAATGAACTGAAGCCACCTGAGTAGCTGTGGCCTGACAAAATCTTTCCCTCTACAGTTAGGCCTGCTGTGTCTCATCACCAAAGAACATTGGGGAGGGCAATGGCTGGTCTAGAAATTGTTGATCTCTATTTCCTACTAGAAATTGCCAGATGTTGGTTTGCCAGATCCATTTGTTTAAAAACCCATGGTCACTCCCTTCAGGTAAAGATGGAGTGATACTGTGTGCAGGTGGGTTGTCTGTTTTTTGGTGGATGTAGGCATCATCGTGTGGCAAATCAAACAACAGTGGAGGAACCTGAACCATTAGGAGCCAAAAATTCGGTTGGTCAGAGGAGCCCACGTGACCAGGGACACACTTTTAGGGAGGCACTCCATGCTGAAGGAGGTAGGAAAAGCCCCCTAAGGGGTTGTGCCCATGGGTGACTCACACTGTGTTAAAGACAGAAAGGGATAAAGCAGAAAACCCCATTACAAACAGAGCAACAGGAAACCTGGTATGTATGGGCAGCCAAAACCATCACACGTACTCAGATTCCTGTGCTGCCCCTCACCTCGTCAGACTACAACCCATGGCAAAAGAAAGCAAAGTTGGAGAGGGGAAGAGGGAGAACAGGGCAAGTGTTCTCTTTTACTTAATTCTTCAATCAGCTATGGGAGATTTGTACTGGTTGTCAACCAAACAAGCAAAATGCCCTGAGCCTAGGATCTTTTGTCTTAAAAGGGTATTTAAGAACATCTCTACAATGATTTGAGTAAATATGCTTTTCCTTACAACAATAATTGAGATGAAAATATATTTACCCACTATTGAGAACTTCCAGTGATTTGCTGAAACTTAGGAAAAACATTGCATTAGAATCTACTAGGGAATGGAATATTTTCTAGTACTTTCAGATTCTCTGGAATTACCATTTTCACCTTACCTGCCATAATGCCTGAAATCAAAACTTTTTACTAGCACCAGGGGAAAAAGTAAAGGCACACAGTGTTATTTAAATATCGATAAGATCTGTGCAAGGCTCAAGGGTAAGCTGCAAGTGTGGGTTTAATGAATTCAAGTTCAGGCAGATACTGGATTTATGGATGTTAATAGAGACAGTCATGTGCGTCTCATGGATTGCCACAAGCCAGGAGGGCTTATGAAGTGCTTATGACATGCTGACTGAAGGTGGAGAAAACAGAGATAATAAAATAAATATGGGCTCTGATTTCAAAGTCCTGACTAATGAAACCACTGGAGCTCTGCCATCCTACAGTGAAGCTAAAATCAGATGTGAGCTAAGTGCTGAAGGTGTTTACAGAAACTTGCTGCTCCTGATTGCTGTTCTCATGGGTGCTGCCCCCATTAAAAGATGTTTCACTCAAAGATTCTGCAGCACAGTGCCTACATAAGAAGCAACCATTTTAGCAGTCTCTATAAACAGAGAATAAAATTATTGTTACACCAAAATTATTGTCTTCTCTTACAGAAATGTTTGCTTTGTTTTGTTTTGCTCAAATTGATCACATATTTTTGAATGTAAAGAACTCTGCCTAAGCACAGAACACTGACATAAAACACCATCAAGAATGAGTCATATAAATGAAAAAGAAGTCCTTACTGCAATTTGGTAGATATTCATGTATAAAATCAGCACTTGTTCCTTTGCAGAAAAGTGTATAAGGACTGGAACTTCTATACCTTTAAACTATATAAAATCAGACAATTGCCGTAAGATAGACCATTGAATAAAACATTCCACCATGTTGTTCTGTAAGGCAGAACCATTTTAAACGCAAAACTGATTAAAAGAATTTTTTGGAGGAAAATTTTTAAAATGTTTTCTTTTTCAGCTTTCCCACAAAAAAGATTGAAAATTTTGATTTACTTATTCTTTTAATTATTTTTGAAGATCTCTACAGTTTGTCCAAGTCCTACTTGAAAAGTGTCTCCCATATTGCATTGGTATCTCGTTATTAATGACATCTCTTCAGCTCTGCTTACATTCGGTAGTTCATTGTTTATATATCTGAGAATCATTTTCCTGTCAGTTCATTATTACCTTATTATTTACCACATGTGTAGCTATCATGTGTCCTTTCCAGAGAAACAGAATTCTAGAGCACGACCCTCATTAACCTATGGGAGTTACATTTGTTACTTCTAGATTCATGTCCTTTCATATAACTCAATATTCCACCTTGCCAAATGATCCAGTCAGTCTGACGTAGTCCCATAGCTAACTGGGACTCCACCATACTTTGAAGTTACTGGAAAGTTTTAAGAGTAACAATTATGTATTTATTGCTGGTTTTCTTCTACTGATTTATTGTGATTTTCTGCTTACATTTAATTTCTGTATATATCATATAAATAATAAAACATACACTATAGAAAATAATAGCAATATATAAAAAAATTAAATTACAGAATCATAGACTACTCAGGTTGGAATGGACCTCTAGAGGCCACTTGATCTTTTTTTTTTCTCAGAGTAAGGCCATACAAGAGCAGATTCCTCAGGGAATGTTCTGTAAGAAAATTCGTAGCTTCTCTAAGCAAGTTATTCTGGTGTCTGACTACTTGCATTGTGAGAAAATTTCTCCCAATATTTTCTAGAAATTTTCTCTTTTGTAAATTTTGTCTACTTACTGTACATATATGAGAATAATACAGTTCTCATTAGATATCTAAAGACAGCATCAGTTATAAACAATATCAGACAACTAAAATATCAAATTTACACTCTGTGTAAGGCTCTAAGTGGCTTAATCTTTAAACAAAAGTACTATCATATGGTCTCATGCTTCCATTTTGAAATTTGGAATTGTGTAGAGGACAACATCAAATGTTAGAGAGCTCAACTATATCCAAACCTGAGATTTCATTAAAATATTTTCTATCCCTTGGAAGTTTAATTGCAATTTAATACTTTCCTTATGTATAGCTTTTTCTCCTGAATTTTAATTTCAGAAGCAGATCATTCATCTTTTAGCCCTACTTTGTTGATGTCGTAACAGGGTTTCACAATATCCTCTGCATGAGAGACATTGAAATTATTCAGGATTTGGATACTCTCACACAGCAGGATATCTGTGGAAATCTGATGCATTAGATGACCTACTGAAATTTAAGGTACTATCTATGGCCTATAAAACTTTACATGGCTTGGAACTGATTCAGTTGAGAGATTATTGCGCTCTCAGTGCCACTGATGTGTGTGGCAGCAATGCTTTAGCTCTTTTTCACTTTTTACAAGGTAAAAGTATGCACCCATCTGAACACTGTCTGCAGCATTTCCTGCATTCTCAGATTTTCTTCAGATTTCTTTCTGCAATAGCCACATTTTTACTCTGGAGAAAACGGAACGTGGCTAGGAGGTACACAGAGAGAATAGGTGTTTGCCTGATTTGGAAACTGATGTAAATGGTGATGAGGTGTAATTTAGTCATATTTAGTGTATAATTAAATTTTAGATCACCTAGAGCCTTGTATAATGCCTTTATTATATTAAACTGAAATGAATAAAAAACACAATCAGCGCCATTACTAATTTACTGGTGATTTATTGAAGTAACAGCTTTGCAGCACCACAGGTGCAGACACACTGCAGTGGGCTCTGTGTAGCTCAGGTCTGGGAGTCCTGATTAGACCGAGAAATATGCTGTGCAGTTGTGCCCATCTTGACTGTGTCTGTGGCGCTAAAGAAAGACAGTTGGGGACTGATAACTGCAATAGCCAAGTGTGGTGCCTAGCTTGTGTCCATAAAAATAAGACACTTTTTTGAAGCAGAAAAAGCTGGATCATCCAAACACAGAGAGAGAGCTAGCAGTTTAACTGTCTGATGAGATGAGAGTCTGTTATTTCAATCCAGTTACTGGCCCTTTTTTGTTTAACAATAAAGGTATATTTCTCTGGAGATACTAAAAACTTGATTAAATAAGTCAAGAAGGAACCGGATGCACTGGATCTACTCTGAGCAAAACTGGATGAGGTGGTCTGTAGCTGTCCTTTATAGTTTAAACCATTCTAAGATTCTATGAATATTATTTCTGATGACAACCTGGTCCTATCTAAACTAGTTAGTCATATGCAGGCTTGCTCTTGGGTACTGATGTCAATTGGAACAGAATACTCCATACCCACCTAAAATCCTCTTAACTTCCTGTCTGTTGAGAATGATGCCTTACCCATTGAAGGCTTTGTGCTGTGCCTAAGAATCTTTCTGTGATTCTGTGAAGAGTCTGGGCTAGGTCGAAAAACAGCCTTCCAGGGACCATGTGAATGATTTCACTGGGTGAATGATCAAGTACATGGCAATGTTCCCTAACCCTGTTTCCTTGACGTGTACAGAAATGGCACTTGTGTCTGAAAGCAGCTTAGTTAGTTCAGACAAGTGTTACAGATCTGGGCAGGCTTCTTGCCAGCTGTTGGTTGGTCTTTTCCCTTTTGTGAGTTCTCCCATTGTCTTGGAGTCAGGTGAACTGACGGCCCATACTTTGAAAACTAAACTAGACCAAGCACTGTGATTATCTGCAGTGATACTCTTGTTTTGACATGTTGCTATGGTTTTGGCCTGGGCCACCTCACACTACACAGACAAAGCCAAGGGGCCACTTTGGACAGCACTACCCAAGGTCTGCTCCTGATGGGCAGCAAGTACAAGGCCATCTTACTCAGAGGACAGGAGACAGTTTAATCATGTAGGCCTTTCTCTTGTGCTACTTGCCTTCAGAGTGGTCCCAGCCCACTTTCTTTACTAACATAGACATAGTACTAATATAATTTGCTTAGAACTCAGAAGCATTCAGCAAGATCCACACTCATCTGCTTCCCTTCATTGAGAATTTTGCAATGTAAATAGAAGGACTGAGTTTTCCTGAAGTTTGGTATTTCTTGGAGTAATTAGTACAAGAGCTGGATGGTCAAAAAGAATAGTTTGGGTCTTGCATAGATGTATATCTCAAAATACAAGCTTTATCTAAAAGATGACTATGTATTTCCAGACTTGCAGTATTCCATAACAACATACGCTGGCTGCTTCTAAGACACCTCTTTCCCTAAAACACACTTTTCCTAAATTTTCTTACAGTGTAAGCTTGATGTCTTGTAAAATAACTGATGCCAATTCTGTAACAAACCTCATTGCTCCTTTAAATCATCTCTAAAGCTGTAATGGGTTTTCTAGGTCTTTTCTTTTAGACTTCCTGATTAAACCTTTCATTTTCAATCTTGAAATTACTTTAAACTGTTCATAGCTCTGTTCAGAAACATGAATTCTTATTCTTGCCAAACAATTTTTAAATTTTTTTTGGATCAAATTGTGAGAGATTATTACAAGGTTAAAGTGTTATGTGCCTTAAAATTTTCAAAAACCTTCAGCTGCAGAATCTTGAATTATGTTTTCTGTCCTCCTAAACATACTGTTAGGAACCCCAGAATAGCAGCAGTACATTTTGTTCCACTTGGCAGCTGGGTGAACAACATGAACAGAGAGCAGACACTAAAAGGGGACTCAGGACCAAAAATAGGCTTTTTAATTTTTCCTAGTTATTTGCTGCCAGATGGTTTCCAATAGTATTCCTCAAGTGTTTCCTGTGATATTACAGGGAAGTAAGAATTCAAAGTGCCCTTAGACCAATCTTTGTGCAGTGGATTGATGTGTTCAAATAGCAGGTATGGCACATTCAAAAAATTCTGAAAATATGTCTACAGGAATCAACAGCATCGTTGGTTATTCATCATAATAATTCTGATCATTCTGATGTTTATTTCTTAGCTCTTATTTTCGTTTTTGGAAAGGAGTTTATGATAGTCAATGAAGACGTTTAAGTTATTTGTGGTGTGTGATTAGCTGGAATTGAATATTCAGCTAAGAAGATTTTACAGAGAAAGTGATCCAAGAAAGGACCGTGTATGCTTTCTTATATTTTCATTTAGTTGAACATGGTAAGCCATTTGAAATAAAAACTTGCAAGACACTGATTGCTGATCACAGCTGAATTCAAGTCGGCATTATTTATGGAAAGCCAAAATATAACTCAACCAATGAAGATCCAAATTTCAGATTATTCACTTGCCAAATATACTTCAATAATAGATTTCTGTAGAGCTAATTGAAGTTTCTTACTGTTGATATGAGTTATGAGAGTACCAAGAATTCTCATAACATTAAAACTGAATGGAGGGATATCTGTGAAAACATAACTCCTGAACTGTAATAACTTGGCATCAATGATAATGACATTTCAAGACAGGAATTGTAATGCTAGTGGAAAAATGCAGAAATAATTTAATTTAAACCCACTTTTTCAGTAGGATGGGATTTTTTTAAGCCCTTCTACATAATGATATTAAATTAATTGAAAATATTTGTTCTTTCTTTTCAGTTCACTGCATTTATACTTAATAGATAATATGCTTTGAACTACAACAAAGTCTTTTTTCAAAAGATTTGATAGGGTATTGAAGCACTGCATATCTGAGGGCAGCAAGTTTTAAAATATATAATATGTCTCTAAGTATTAATAAAACCCAGCAATACTTCAAAGTTTTCAAGTAAATCATAGAATAGTTTGGGTTGGAAGGGACCTTTAAAAACCATATAGTCCAACCACCCTGCCATGAGCAGGGATATCCTCAGCTGGATCAGGTTGTTCGCAAAGTCCCCTGCAATCTGACCTTGAATATTTTCAGGGACTGAATATCCATTATGTCTCTGGGTAACCTGTTCCAGTGTCTCACCAACTTTGTTGTAAAAAATATCTTTCTATATCTAGCCTGAATCTGACGTCTTTCAGTTTAAAACCAAAACCTTCTCTTCTCCAGGCTGAACACCCAGCTCTCCCAGCCTTTCATTCGGGAGAGGTGCCCCAGTCTTCTGATCATCTTTGTGGATCTTCTCAGGCCTTGCTCCAGCAAGTCCACTCCCTTGACCTGCTGGCCACTGTTCTTTTGGTGCAGCCCAGGGTACAATTGGCTTTCTGGGCACAAGTGCACATTCTCAGTTCATGTCCAGAACCCCCAGGTCCTTCTTGTCAGGGCTGCTCTCAATCCCTTTATCTCCCATTTTAAACCAGGGATTACCCTAACCTACATGGCTGACCTTGTTGAACATCATGAGGTCCTCATGAGCCCACCTTTCGAGCTGGTCCAAGTCCCTCCGAATGACATCCCATCCTTTGGGCATATCAACCGCATCACTCAGCTTGGTGTCACCTGCAAATTTGCAGAGTGTGCACTCACCCTCTATGTCATTGATGAATGTGTGAACAGTCATGGCAGTCAAGTGAAGTCACCAGTGGCCGGAAAATAGAAGACACTGCACCCATTTTCTAAAAGGAACAAAAAGGAGGAAAAATCAAAAAGGAGGACTCTGTGAACTACCTGCTTTGTGCACGGAAAGATCATGGAACAGCTCCTCCTAGAAGCTGTGCTAAGGCACATGGAAGTTAGGGAGGCAATTCAAGACAATGTGTCTCCACAAAGGCAAATCTTGCCTGACGTATGTATAGAAGCCCTTCATGTTATTCCTTGAGTCCCCTGTTAAGGCCAGTTCTAGTCTCACCTTGACCTTCCTGACCCCATTCCTACACAACTACTGTGTCCCATACTCTCCCTAGGACACCTGTCCCTATTTCCTCTGCCTGTGCATTTCTTTCTCTCCATTTAGTTTGACCAGCACGACCTGGTTCTTTGTGCCAGTCTTTTCTTCCTTTCCTGATTGTTTACCCCTGGACATCACTAGCTCTTGCGATGTCTGGAAGATGTCCTTAAAGATCTCCCACTCTATTCTGCTCCCTTTTCCCTGAGGGCAGTTACCCAGGGGGTGCTCTTGACTAACTTTGCGAAGAGCTGGAGTTCTGCTTTCTTAAAATTCTGGGTCCTTGCTTTATTCTTCACCTGACCCATATCCCTCAGGACTGCAAACTCCACCAGTGGTAAAGAAATAAAGTGAAAGAAATCATTTGACACACACTAATACAGATAAAATGCAAACATGTGCCTACAAAACCAGAAGAAATTTGGAAAAGAAGGTACATGCTTCACAGTTCTGAGATTTTGACAGGTTAAAGAAGGGACATAGCAGTTTACAATGTCTGTGAATAACTGGAAGCATTCTGGCTCTGAAAAATTAAGTGGCTCAAAGTTTACATCCTGAACTCATAAAAACAGGTTTTGATTAGAATCTTCAGTCAATTGCAGGTATTTTAATTTTCAGTTACTTGGAAATCAAGTTCATTTGCGAACAAAGAATTTTAATTGTGTTTAGCTGTCATCTTTAATACCTTCAATTAATACAATTGACATTGATGGTGTTCTCATTTCCTAGAGTACTAGACAGCAAAATTTTGGTCCTTCCGATACAAGTAAATAAAACTATAGCAAAATTAGATCTTTCCTTATGAATACCTACAGCACCTACCATTTAGCCCCTCAGAACAAAAATTTGGTTTTGGTAAGAGCACTGATGCTCTCCTATACACAGAGGTGCATCTGTTCAACACACAATGTGAGACAAACCTGAAATGAGACAGCACAATATGAAAAGACATGCTTTTCAGGTTTCACAGTAGTGCAATAAGAACTGCTTTCGACTAAATCAAAGCAATAAATCTTGAAGCCAGAAGCAGAAATAAAATAGTGCCATACCAGTTTAAAGAAATAATTGTATACACACTAATAGACGGATCTTAACATTCAAATTTTTTTTGGTTGCAATACTAAAGTAATTAGAAAATTCTTAAATGCAAGAATGGGAGATTGACTTTTCAGCTATGAAGTTTCCTCCAGTTGTCTGGGCAAAAATGATAGCTAATCGCCTACTGCTGAGATCAGCTGGCTTTTCAGCACTGAATTCAATGAAAAGAGTAGTTTGATGTCTGCTGTGTGCAGTATTGTAGTTGCACATTCCATGAAGAATTAGTAGCTAAAGCTCTTGGTGATTTGAAATAACACTGTGGCCTTTGAATTAGTGCTTTCTAATGCTTTCAACCAGTACCGGTCTTTATAAGGCGAGATACCTAGATTTAAGAGGTAAAATTATAAACTTGTTATAAAAGAGTAAAATCAAAAAATTCCCTCTAAGAAACACCAGTGTCACAGACTTGAACTCCTTATTTACATGATATCAGTTATACAGTACTACAGCCATCTGGAAATAAAAAGACCATTCAACTCCAAATGAGACAGAAGGCATAATGCATTTTTAAAAGAGACTAAAATTCATTTTCTCAAACAATGTTCTCTGACTTTTAATTGAAATTAGGCCATGATTTCCCCATTCTGCAATCAGCTAATATAAGCACCAGTTATGAGTCAGCCAGCTACATAATGTGAGCAGGCATAAGTTCATCCAACTAAATTATTTGAACACAAGACTCTAAGAAGACAAAGCTCTACAAAACTCCACTCAAGCATATGGTAATGTAGAAGGACATTAACCTGTCATCTCCTCATGCCTTGTGATGGCAGTTCTGGCTCTTTTTAAAGTCTTACACATTTTTGCCGACAGTTCTCCAAGTGTTTTGAGGTTCAAAAATACAAATTAATGAGAAAACAGTTCATTATTCTTGCTTTGTGTCAATATACAGTAAGGTCAGGTCAAATTGCTGTCATTCTGAACACACACTTATATGGCCAGTGTAAGATTTTCACCTCTTCCTTCCCACTCAGATTTTCTAGCATTTTGAGTAATAGTAATAGCCAAAATTTTCAAGGTTGATGTATTGAGTTACACATGGATTTAAATAGTATGCAAGTGTCAGACAATTTATCATTTTATTCCTCTCATCTGTCTATTAAAGCAAGACATATAATAAATTTAAATTCTTATACAAGAGCAATAATTAATTTATTGAGCAGGCCAGTAACACTTAGCTGTGGATCATTTTTGCAGAACAAGATCTGATATGCAATCGTGTTTATAAGAATCTAAAATAAATTTAAAACTCAGGAAATTATTTGAGACTGACTGCCATAAATAAGATGAAAGATTACTTAAGAAACATAATCAAAGATACTGATTAAAATAATGATTATGAAAGAACATTTTAAATGGATTTGGGATTTTGTGTTATCTTTTCTCCAACAATTTGTCAGACAGGAACTTCATGATCAAATACAGGGACTGATTCACAGGTCTTGATAAATCCAATGTCTTCTGCCCACACATCCCCTGTCAAGTTTCATCACAGTATTCTGTTGTGAAAGCTGATTGATTAGTCTGGATCTTGGTTACACCAGGGAGACAAAAAAAAAAGCTTGCATTTTTTAACTAAATTTAACAAAATAATAATAACTGAAATTAGTAAGAGATTAAAATAAAATAACATTTAGTACAAAACCTCCATAATCTCTCACAAGTTCAAATTCTTGTGTATGAGAAAGTTAAAAAAAGTGAAGCTTATTAAATCATCCAAACACTCTAGATTTTTTTTATTTATACAAAAATTATCTAATAATCTAACTACAAACTTCTAAAAATTCCATCTTTCCAGGACCAACAAAATGAAGCACCTTTTGATTTTTGCATCTCTTTATTTATATATTTATTATGTAAACTACTATAGAAATAATGCTAAAGAAATATTGTTACTCTTTGTATATACCAAAACATAAATTATTATTCAAACATCAAGAAAAAAATATTAAAAGTGCTAATAAAATTCAAAAGGACAATACAAAGAAACAGTAGAAAATTAGTATGGGAGGAGAAAAAGATATTGAAACTGGTCGTACTAGAAAAAATTCTTTTTTTGAATCCCTTGTTGATGTCCATTCTCACAATGTGTATGACAAGAACAGATTTATAGCATTTGTGGAAAATATAATCACTTTTTCTTTTTAATTTTATGACTAAACATAATATTTTAAGTTGAATTTTTACACAGAAACCCATGTTTTTTGGAAAATATGTAGCAAAATCTAGTGACTTCCTAGTATAATACATTTGCAACACTGAGTAAAGGTATACAAGTCTATATTTCTTCAACTTAAATATGCTTCCCAAGGCAAAACCAGCAGATAGGCTATTTTGTTTTTCAAGAATCCTGCCATAAGGTGAAGTTCAAATGTCTCTCTGGGCCATGATCCCATGTTTTTAAAGCTCTTCTAAGGATGCAAGGGTCAATACATAATCTTTTAAAATCTGACAGAAAAAGCAACACAGGAATATTTTGATTTTAAGTTTAATTCCTAACACCAACAGAGTATCACAGCACCAGGCCATGGAGCACCACATGAAATGGCATCATTCACCCCATGGTAGCTGTGCTGCGGGGGGACAGGAGCACAGAATCAGAGTCTGAACAAGAGGAATTGGGAGGAAGGTTCTGTGGCCCAGTAGATGTGCCGCTGGTCTGTGAGAGGGCAGATACAGCTGCTTGATCATGCTCTCAAGACTGGTTTTCTTCCCCTGCACTAATATTTTTAATATTTCTGCCATATATTTCCACTGTTAATTGTTGCTAACAGGAAGAACACAGTAAGGAGGCACCATAAGCTCCTGAGCAAGAAGCTGGACAGAGTGCAGACATCATTGCCACAAAGCTGCATTCAAAGTAGAGATATTTTAAGGATTAGTATCTTGGATTTAAGGTCCTACATTTTACGCTCATCCCATTTGCTGAGCTAAAGCCTTCTCTGGATCTTAATCTCTGTAATAATATATCCCATCTCTGTGAAAGGCAAAGACCATCTTTTCCTTGCAGCTTTTAAATCCCTTGAAGAAAATTCAACTGAGTACAAAGGGGTCCATAGTGAAGATACCTTGAATGCTAATAGTACTAATTGCATTGTTTACTTTCAGTATGTTGATAAAATATTATTATGCAAAACATGGGCTAAAGAAGAACAAAGGAGTTAAAAAACCAAGAGCAGAACTGTGAAAAATCTTAGTTAATTTTAAATTAGTTGAATATTTCAGCTTCAGCATTTGTTTTTTAGAAGACATGGAGAATGAGAAAACAAAGATTTCTCAATCATATGATTCTGTCAGGTAGTTAGACGACTTTTTAAATTACAAGTCTCCCTCTGTCTTAAAGGAGAATATGACAGTTAAAGTTTGTTTTCCTCAACTGAAATGTGTTTTTCCCCCACATCATTAACTGCATAGCATCTACAGTACTGACAAGATGCTACTTGAATACCCAGCCTTTCAGTGCCAAAAGAAAATGAATTACGTGTTATTAAGAAAATCCCCAAAGTTCTCTTCAGCAATGAGGATGTACAATCATGGATGCTGTAATTATGTAAATAATCATTTATATTTAATATTGCCCAAGTGCCACTAAGCTATTTTATCTGCATGCTTGTAGATATATCTGCAAACATATCTGCATGCAACTCATTCATAATCAGAATATGTATTTGATCAGTTGAAGTGCTTTTTTGGAAGGCAAATGCCTTGTTTATTGGTAATGAAATGAAGGCCTCAGAGTAGCTAATAAAGATTTAGCTAGTGGAAGTCTTTTTTTACACATCCATGTGCCCTCAGAACTCCTGATGGACTGAGCGGTCCAGATGATCAGACAGTGTCACACAGGAATTGACTCACATTACTTGTGATTCTTCCCACATGCTTGATTTGCTCCTGTGTTAACCCTTCTCACAGCCACAAACCTATGGGAATTACATCTTTCACTAACATCTTGTTGCGAGATATGAAATGAATGTCTTTTTGCCCTGTAGATGAATTTTCACACTTCACCTTCAGTAACATTTGAGAAACACTTTAGACAACCTTGTATTACATACATTGTCCTGGGCTGTGGACATATAATGATTCAGTTGAACATTAGAATATCTAAATGTAGATATTAACCTGTAAGTGTCTGCATAGTAGTATTGGGTTTGTGTGGACAGGTTCTGATAGCCGGGGATCAGTAGGGGTACCTCCTGTGAGAAGTCACCAGAAGCTGCTCCTCTGTCCAACAGAGCCAACGCCAGCTGGCTCCAAGACAGACCCGCCACTGGCCAAGGCTGAGCCCATCAGTGATGGTGGGAGAGACACTGGGATAATAGATTTAAGAAAGGGAAAAAAATACTGCACAACAGCAGGTGGGAGAGAGGAGTGAGAATGTGTGAGAGAAACAGCCCTGCAGACACCAAGGCCAGTGCAGAAGGAGGGGGAGGAGGTGCTCCAGGCGCTGGAGGAGAGATTTTCCTGCAGCCCGTGGTGTGGTCCATGGTGAGGCAGCTGTGCCCCTGCAGCCCATGAGGGAGCACAGACCCACCTGCAGTCTCTGGAGGACTCCACACCAGAGCAGGTGGATGTATCCTGCAGAAAGCTGTGACTGGAGCAGGAAGTCTGTGCTGGAGCAGGCTCCTGTCAGGACAGATGGACCCAAGCAGAGAGGAGTGCATTCTGGAGCAGGTTTTCTGTCAGGTTCTGGGATCCCACAGTGGAGAAGTTTTTCCTAAGGGATTGCACTGCATGGGAGTCCCCACACTGAAGCTGTTTGTGAGGAACCACAGCCTGTGGGAAGGAATCACACTGGAGAAATTCGTGGAGAACTGTCTCCTGCGGGAAGGATCCTACGCTGGAGCAGGGGAAGAACGTAAGGTGGAAGGAGCAGGCGAGACAAAGTGTTATGAACTGGCTATGAGCCCCATCCTCTATCTCCTTGCATAGCTTATGGTAAGAGGTAGAACAGTCAGGAGTAAAGGAAGTTGAGCTTGGAAAGTTGGGAGTGTGGGGGAAAGGTGTTGCAAAATTTGTTCTTTTTTTCTCATTATCTTACTCTAATTTACTGGCAATAAATATAATTTGCTTTCCTAATTCAAGTCTGTTTTGTCTATGACTGTAATTGCTGAATGATCTCTCTATGCTTAGTCTGTCCCCATGAACTTTTGATTGAATTTCATACCCCTGTCCTCTTGAGGAAAAGGAGTGATGGAGCAGCTTGGTGTGCTCTCAGCAGCCAGCCAAGGTCAACCCCTGTCTCTTCCACATTATTCTGTATTGCAGCAGATATTTTGTATTGGGATTTCTGATAGGGAATATGATAATAATATATATAGTAGTAAATTTTCCCCATCAATATTAATTTTAATGTTAATTTTAATGTTAATTACAGCATTAGGAGTATGAGACTCTAAAAATAATTATTATTTTTTTTCTCTGTAGTTATGTTTGTCTTTTATCGTGCTTTTTCTCTGTGGAATGGTTCCTTTTCCCATGAACAGTTTCCCTTCTCTCTTCTACTAATCAACCATTCTATCGTGTGTGTTGGGCCACTAGAGAGTTCCTTCATACTCGTCTGTGGGACACAACTGGAATTGTGTGCATATACTCAGTCATATCCTTGGTATCCACAAAGTAATAATTTCTTTAAGGATTGCAGTTATCCAAATGACCAAGTGACACTAAGGTCTTCAGACAATATCTGGATACAAAATACATGGAACACAATATTTTCTGAGAAACAGAGCCACTAAATTCACATCATTGTTAAGTGTGGGAAGGAACACCAGTGACTACTAATTTGAGGGGAAACAAAAGGAATGTCAGTTCTGTAGGACAGCTTCATAATTTCAGCAGTTTCTCTGAGTTGACCCAGTAAAAATATGCTCTATGCAAGACCATGTCTTGTGAAACATCAAGGTTTTAAGCCATGCGTGTTCCCCTTCAAAACAGAAATAATTTATAACAGGGGGAAAAAAGTTATTACCGTTATGAGCAACCTTGTTTAATGCTAACCACTTTAAGACCCACAGGGAAGAGCGAAACATTAATTTTTCTTCTCATGTATCCCAAGCGTTAATGTATAGCTTCACAACAGTTAATCTTTCCCTTTTTTGCTCCTGTCAGTCCTACAACCTTTTGTAGGGAAAGATGTATTGCAACATCAGCCAGGAAAAATGAGTAAGTCATTTCTTTTCCATGCAAGAGGAATGAGCAATCTATCTGGATAGGCTCAAGAAACAAAGATGAATAATGAAATGAATAGTTAGTTCACTAAAAAGTGCAGTGTTGAGGTCATTGAAATGTCACTATTTCTTGAAATGACTTTTTAATAAAGATTGTTTCGAAAAGCTCACATTTTGATCTTGATCTTTTAAAACAGCATTTTTCAGCTTTTCGTTTTAACATTTAATTTCAGGATTTTGTCAGCTTTGGTTAAGAATGTGAGAACTGATTATAAAAAAAAATAACTTCAGTTTAAATTAACTGATTTTTTTCTACATTATTTAAGAAATAGACAGAGAGGTTTAATAATGGCATAAATTTCCACTGAACGTATCTCAAGCAAAAGTGTGTGTAAATATTATCTCACCAAGAAATACTGTAATACAGTTAGATGGATAATAAACTCAAAAGTTTTCATTTCTCTAAAATGCTGACAACAGAGTAAAATAATGAACAAAGTAGACAAATACATGTAAACAAATAACAATGTAAAAATAAATTATATTGGTTCCATCTTACTAATTTTCTCATCTAGTTGTTATAAAAAAATATGTTCATGTACAGAAAAGGGGAGCAGATAAAGACCATTAATTCAGCAGAAAATTAACATGTCAGTACAGTAATATCTCCAGCAATAAAATCCTGGAGAAAAAATTCTTATTTATTTTCTTAATTCTTATAAACCCATTTCAGAATCATCGGTAAAGGCTAGAAAGGCTGCTACATGCATGCAAATTCAGCTGATATTTCTGAAATCTGATTGGAAGATTTCCTTGGAGTGTTGAAATCACTAGGTTTAAATCCATTTAATAAGGGTGAAAGGTATCAGAAGGTCAATGCATTGTTACCTTTTTTCCTGAATCCAGGACAAGGTGGAAGGAAACAGTCTTTCTGGCCTTGAGAGCAGTCTTCTAACTAACAAAGGAGAGGATGAGGTAGTCTGATGTCAGACAAAGAAAGCCAAAGCAGAACAGAGAGAATGAGATGAATGGTCAAGCATGTCTAGAAAATATGACTTAAAATTAAAAATACATAGGAGCTGCAAATGTAAACATACTGGAGGTTTTTTCTCTTTCAATATTAACAGAAAAATAATTTCTCTAAATTATTAGTGACTGTTTTCTTAAATTTAAAATATAATATTGCAAGTGAGTAAATTCTAGGGTAGTCCTCTTCTGTTTTTCTTTGTTTCTTTTAAAGGTACTGAAGAACTGATTCAAGCCTAAAAATTAATGATGATTATTGTGAGCTGTCATGATTTGATCATGCTTCTGTGGAAACCAATAACACATTCTCTGGTGCATACCAGGAGCTAGTTTCACAAGCATACAGATAATTATAGGCTTAGTCAACTGGTAAATAGAAAGTAAAGAGAAAAATGTGAATAATTACTGAGAACTACTTAAGAACACTTACCAGTTCCTTAAAATACGCAGCTGTCTAAAGTCTTGTGTATTATTTACAATTATTTGCAGACGATGAACATCTGTACACATATTCCAATCAAAACACTCAATTGTTCACTCTCGTAATATCCTCGGACTTCAGTCTAATTTTTTCCATCTTCAGCTTTCACACTTTCTGCTTCACATTTTCTGCCAGAGTGGAAAGTCCACTGTTATGTGTCTCTTCCCTGTAGAATGTGTTCGAATTGCCCATTTATGTTCTTGTTGGACTGAGCTCCTCGGGTTTTTCCTTCTAAGGCTTTGTTCAACGCCTCCATAAGCCTTGTTGCACTTCTCTGAGTCTTTCAATCCCCCAATTTATGAGGAATGTCATTCCCTTGGCCACCAGTAGTAGCAGAATTCATACATGCAGGGATCACATTAGCCATTTAGGCTGTGGCACCAGGGTGGACACAGATCATTCAGAACATCATCCACTAGTATTTTAAGTCTTTTCAAGTGTCACTGCTTTCCCATGGAAGTCTTCTGTCTGCTGCTATGAGAGATATTCCAATGTTTGGCCACGTTGAAACCCATAAACCTACATATATGTATATGTGCACATTAAATTGATCAGTTTTTGGTTTTCTGCATCTGTCTGACTTCCTCCTAGCCAAGCACTCCTCTTTGATGCTATCTGTGGATGGCAAAACTCCCTTTTTTTGAACTGACAATGATTTTGCTTTTCCAACAATAGCTGACAAAAGCTTTAAATTATGTCTGATTACTTTTTTCCTTCATGAACTCTCCACAAATCACCTAACTGATGAATTAATAAAAGCTAAAAAGAATTTTGACATAGATATCTATTATTTTTTTTTAATATGCTGTTTAACTAGTGTTTAACCTATATGGTGTGCAGCACACTAATTTTCTGTTGCTCAATTTTCTTAACCCTAAGGTGTGATGTAGAATGCATTACAGAATTCTATTGCATTATCACTTGTGCATCTGCCAGATAAAGTACATTCACATAAAAGTGAAGTGAAGCTGTTTTTGCAATACCTATTTCTCAAAAATATGTGGGAAGTAACATTCATTACATTAACATCTTATTAAAAACCAGATGCTCAGTTTCTGAAGCAGCACAACAATCTTCACTATTTTCAAATTCAATAACTAAACAGGGGTTTGGAGCTCATCTCTGGAAGTCTTGGCTGCTGGTAGATGTGAGGTTAGATTAGATGGTTGCAGTTACTCTTCATTTGCTTTAAAGAATCAGGTTAAGAAAAGCTGCTTAGATGATACAGTCTGTGAAAGAGTTTTAAAATCTCTGACTAGACAGCAAAAAGCCCACACACCAGGATACAATGAGCATACAAACTATCACTGCTGGTTCAAATCAATAGTTAGTGATCACAGGAAAAAAAATCCTTCAGGTAATTGAGAAGCTTTTAAAAAAAAAACCCCAAACAACTCACAGATGATTTTCAATGGGTCTTGTATCATGATTTTACCATACATTAAATGTGCTTTCATATGTTAAATGTGTTACAGTAAAATTAAGTGATGCTTATTAAGAAATATAGGAAACAGCCTTTGAGAGGAGGTAATGTGCCATGACTCCTTCTCTGGATTTTCCTGTGGCACGATACACAAACTGCAGGCCTAAAACAAGGCAGTAGGTAAGTACAGTTTCTTACAGATCTCCTGGCTAAATTCAGCTCCATGGGTGTGATTCAAAACCTGTTTTTTTTAATTTCTGATTGAAAGCAGCACTGTGGCGGGCAGCTGCACAGCTCTGGACTCTGCCTGTTGTACACATCAGTGTCAATCAAGGCCAAGCACTGGACTGGCACAAGCTGCAAGGACTTGTGTGCACTGCCTGCTGTGCTTTGGCAGCTGTATCCCAATGACACTTTCCAATGTTTTGGACTGGAACGTTTGACCACGATGGTTTTGCAGAGTTAAAGACATAGAGGTTTTTTTCCACGTACTTTTGCATTTCACCAGCAGTCAGAGTGATTTCCATGCATTTGTCCTTCTGATGCATTCCAATGAAGTGCTGTGCTACTCTTTGGTCCCAATACACTAGATAATTGCTCTGTTACATTGGTGAATATTAAACCTATAATTTTAATGCAAATTTTAATTTTCCCAAGAACAAGCATCTTCTGTGTAACCTAGAAGCAACAGGTTTTCTGCTCAAACCATTTGAACCGTTGATTCCATCAACGATTTAAACATACTCTTTAATCCATTTTTAAAGTTAAATTATACTTTTTTAACACATTTCTAGCTTAAAGAGTTTTTTCCTAACTGTCAGGCATAATTGCACTGTCAGGCCAGGAAAATTCATTCCTTATGGGCAGCTTTGTCTTTGAATCCTCTGCCTATCTGCAAACAAGAGAGTGCCTCCTGGATTTTCTTTAATTCCACTTTCTTACTGAAATTATACATTTTAACTGAAAAAAATCCTTTCAGTGGTAATTCAGAACTAATTTTTCCAGAGCCAGTGAAATCTTGATGTGAGGTGAATATACAGTAGTATAAGAAATTAGTCACTTTCCTCAATATATTCTTCTGGACAAATTTGTCTTTGATCCTATCTAGACTTTCAAAGCTTTAACATTAGTTAAGGATCTTCAGAAGAAAGCAATCTGAAATTACATATAAAGGAAAATTATTAGACTTTTTCCTAATTATGGTTGGAGGCTCATTTAACACACATCAGGGGAATGAAGCATTTTAAAATAGGCTGAGAGGAATTACAGCACTTAAAGTCTGTATTTCTGCCTGCTAGAGATTTAGTTGTGATTTCAGTGAACTCTTGTGGTAAGTTAGAAGATGTTGCATGTGTACCAAGGGGAGAGAGACCCAAGACAAAACTCTTTGGAGGAAATGCTGTAGGAGGAATTGTGTATGCAGCATGAGAATGTGTCCTGACATTCAATGCACGGTCAGTTTGAAAAAGTCCTTTTCCTTATCTAACCTGAGATTCCTGCAGGAATAACCTCTTCAGAAATGAGACATGTCTCTGGAAGGACACTTATGGGATGTACACTGCCAAAAGCTGCAATAGGGTATCTGTAGGTATCTGAGAGAGTAATTATGGAAATAAAAAACATTACCATGTGAATTTTTTCAATTTCTTTTGGCTTAAAACACAATTTTTCACAGAGAAAAATAAAACAAATAAATTTATAATTTGTGGCTGACACTTCATGACTCTATCCATTTGGCTTTTTTTAGACTGATGTCTAATATTAGTCCAGTTATTAAAACTTACAGATAATTTTGACATATAGGATGGTTTACATCTTCTGATCCTGAAACTACATGGAGGTGTCTAGCTAAAATTATATTGGTTTTATATATTTTCTCAGATACAGGAGAATGCTCAAGGTGTTTTACTAGTATTCTCTATTTTCAATATTATTTTCTTTCATCATCCTATTTTCCCTGGCATCAGAATTCTGTTTGTTATTGAGTTTGGCTTTTTTCACTATGCAGAATTTCATTTCCATCTTCTATGTTACTGTTTTTCCAGACCTCAGCTATGTTTTCCTTTTTCACATATAGTTTGTAGTTTCCAGTCTCAGACTGTCTTTGCGATGAAAGTTTCAAATGGAGATGACTCTTAGACAGAGTCATTGCAATGTAATATTGTTGCTTATCTTCTTTAAAACATTTGGAAATAGTAGCAATGGTATTGGAATGGACCTGGGACAAGAAGAAATACAGAAATCTCCACCCACCTTGAAAGAAACAGTGGATATTTCAGGACAAACAGAACATACATATGAAAAAAAATTATCCAGCATAATCCATGATAAATGTTTTTTTCCCATTTTAATCACATGTAATAAATTTTCAGTCATTTCCTTATCCTAAAAGTCCTTGAAATTAAGTTTTATTACAGAAAAGAAGAGGGAAAATTACTTACCTTAGCTCTTTTCCATAGTACTCAGCTGCATTTTCTTTAATTTTCTAATATGCAAGGCTTATTCCAATCTCTGCAGCTGTTAGTCTAATTGGATGATTTCCTGTTTGAAATGCAGAATAATTTAAAGTGACTAGCAGTTGTTCAGGGAACCTCCCTTTCTAGGACATAACTTAATATGACATATTCAACACTCATCAGAGATTCAACATCTTTTCAAACTGATTACTGCTTCCTCCATCACACTCCAAGTTCCTTGACTTCCATTTAAGTGCTCCAATTTAGAGTTTGATTATTCAAATGAAACTAAGAGGAAAAATCAACCTTTTTTTTTTTTTTTNTTCCTCAAAACTTATACTGCATGCAGTCCTCCGTAGTAATTGCTACATTCCTCATTTTCTGTGACGCAAGAGCAAGCTCTGTGTTCAGGGTTTTTTCTTTGCTGAGATTAAAAACAGTGATATGGGAGAAATTTATGTTGCATATGGCTAATATCCACCAGAATTTATCTGGTGAAATGAAGTTTAATTTTTTGTAAAAAAGGGACAACAGTTTCTTTTGAGTAATGAATTTCATTAAGGTGTGAGTTTCAAAAGCAGTGCAAATAATCAAGAAATGGTATTTTTTTGTACAGCCTTGAAACAAAAGAGTTTGAGTCTGATTTGCCAGGCCCAAAACTTCCTGTGATTCAGGTCACTGAAAATGTTGACTGTGTGAGAGAGACTATTCCCCTTACTAAGACCATTACTCAGGCACATGCCCCTCCAAGGAACCTAATTATATCAGCCTCCTGACAAATGCTGCTTACCATCTGACTTGTTTGCAAATGTTTTGATTTATTTTTGTTTGGTTTTGTGTTTGGTTGTTTTTATTCTCTTACTGTATTGTACATGCCTACAGAATTTTCCTCTTGGTAGGGTAAAGACACAATGTTTTCTCTAGATCCCCTTGAAAACATGAAAATTTTCCTCAAGTAGTTGTTCATTATTGTTGATGAATTTACTTGGCTTAAAAGCTATTTCTGCAGAATAAGACTTGAATGGTAGATAAAGGAAAAAACATTTGCGAACAGACTATGTAATAGTCTCCAAAGGAGGAAATCAGGTTTCTTCTCTGTGGAAGAATCTGGGAAGGCATTTACTGAACCATAATGGGAACAGTTCACTTGAGGTTTCATCTGGAAATTTTCATCCTTTGTAAGAACATCTGGGACATGAGCAGCTCACTTATAAAAATGACTGGGAGACAGATGAGACAAATAAGATTTCTTAAGATGTACACTTAGTCCATGGATACCACTTGAGCTCAAACAAATGCAACACATTAAAAATCAAAACATATAAATGCATTCTAATACAACCCTTGCACATGTGCTCATGGTGAAGGAGACCAAAACACCTCTCCAGGGACAATTTTCTAGCTGGTAATGTTTTCTGGCTGTCAGCTTGGCAGACTTATGATGAAAAGTGGCAATCCTCTCTTGTTTCAAGCTTCCATTCCCTTTTTACCTTACATTGCTATGAGGCAAGTTTTTCCTCAGAGGTAGCAATGAAAAAGGAGTTCAAAAGTTGAAAATGAAAGCTGCCTGGGGTATAAAATATTGGGGGTGATTTTCTTCTTTATTCCTGAGGGGTAGAACATGCTTCAATTATTGTCTATCAGTGGTTAAGTGTATATACAATTACATACATCTTTTGTGATTTTTTTTTTTTTTTGCATTTATTTCTTACTATGGTGACTAAATTTGATGAGGTCAAATCCTAAAGAAGCCCGCAAAAACCCAAACCACTTTCTTTGATGTTCAAGCACAGTGTTTACCTTAATAATCCACAGGCAGAGGGTGTGCAGAAATCTCACAGTTTATGATCACCTTGGGTAGTCAAACTTCTTTATTTAGGCTTAAGACTCTTTTTCATTTTCATTAATTTCTTTATGCATTCAATTGTGGCATCATGCACGATAAAAGAAAACGTTTGTGCAATATTGAGGCATAGATTAAAACGTATCCCATGTAGATATGAAGCAATGTACTAAGTACCTTCAGGCTCCTATGGAGGGACTGGACTTGCTACTCCAAGAGGAGAAGCACCAGGCTGTGCCTGTGTTAGCACACAGTGACAGACCAGTTGGAGTGCACCGTCTGTAAGGAAAACAATTGGCAGTGAAGTTCTGAAATATTTTTTGGCTTCGGCTTTTTGTTGTTTTTTTCTTTCTTTACTTCAGGCTAATTCGACTTTGGCCTGATGGATTGAGTGACCATTGGTTGACGGATTGCATCAGCCATTCTTCTGGAGCTCCTATTCCAGTTTAGTTTCATCTAAGGTGGTACAGTTCAAGATCTCCAAAGACCACTCCTTGAGAATCCAGAGAAGATCATGAATCTCACTTTGGAAGCACACTGCTGCTCCAGTTTATTTAGATCTAATCTGTTAGTCCAATGTTCTGCATGATACCAATAATGTATTGATACTGAGACCTCTGTATAATATTTCAGGCCTGTTCTCATGAAACAAATCAATTTTCTTTGGTACTCTGATATATTCTCTTTTCACCACATTCAAAATTAAGAAAGTGTCAGGTCAACTGGATTGATACCTTCATTGATGACTTGGGTTAGTATTTTGCCTTTCTATTTCTTGAAAGGAGATAAATGGCATTTTATCAGGAAAAATTCTTATAAAAGAACAGAGTTTTTAAAATTTTCATCAGTTTCTTTTGAGCCTTTTGAACCATAATTTTTTATGAAGCATATTACAGATGTGGTCGTGCATGGGAAGATTAGTCAGAAGACATTTAGAGCTAGTTAATGAACGCTGCTTTACAGAGTTTTTATTTAGTAAAATTAGAGGGCATTGCTTTAGTCAATTTAAAGGACCTATTATCTTCCAGCTAGCGTCCAATAATTTGTCTTACATAAGCAGCTAAAGTGAGTAGGGATCTCAATATAGCAGTTTGACAGAAGTGTTAAATATAGGTATCATCTAAACTCACTGGAAATGGGGATTGTTTTTCCTAAGAACACAGTCCAAAAGTGAACAAAAATGAAAGGGGAAAATTTCCAGCAGGCCTTCTTGGCTCAAATCATAACAACTATGTTAATCAGAGCATTGTTTTGCACTGCCTGCAATTGCCTTTCAACAGTCAGTACAAAAGTTAGCAAAGCATAAGCATTCATGTGACAAGAATAACTCCCTTAGGAGTAGGAGCTGAAGCTGACCTTCTGAGGAGAGGACATTGCACAACTGCAAATGTAAGTACTTGGGGAAGGCTTGTAGCATGGTAATTTTTGTAAAAGGATGCAGGTATTTGTGCCCAGTTCTCATGTAGAAGTACGTAATTTGTTTTTGTGCACCATGAAGTCTGAAGTGAAGAAAGAAAGAAAATATCTTGAACACCACTATTTCAGATACAAAATTGTTTATTTTTTCCCTCAGGTCTCTGCAGCTCCTTGGTATTAACAGAAATCCCTGACCTTAGAGATTGCTGACCTCACTATCTCAAGGCTACACAAATTGATCAGAGCAGAGACATGAATGAGTATCTCACAAAAGACCGGGGGGCAGAGGCTTGGAATGGTGAGGAACATTTTTGGTGGAGCTCCTTGCTTGCCTCTAAGCTATTGAGTGGATTTTATACTAAGCTGAGGGAATGTTATTTTTTGTAATATCATGGATATATTAAAACGTAATTGCCCTGCCAAATCAAGATGAGAACAGCACTGATCCTGAATTGGCTTCTGTTAATAAACTTGTGCATGCCTATAACAAGGCATGCTTCAGTACTGTGATGCACCTTAGTGCCTGAAATGAAAATTTAAAATCCATAGTAAATAAAACAAAAAGAATTTGCAAGGTAATATAAATACCATGTTCAGAGACGTTTGAATAAATATAGCAAAAAGAAAGGGCAAGATAATAAAAAAAAAACTACTCAGGGACATTTTAATAAAGTTTAAAAAGGCATAGATAGCAAGCTAGACAAAAATGAGGCATATTGTCTATGATGAGGTAATTATGTTTTAACAGATGAGGTGGGAATCCCTATTCCGAACACGATGGAAGTATTCCAAGTTCCCATAATAAATTCCCTGCTCCTTTTGTAGTTGTTGTTTCAGGCAGGAACTTTTCTGGAATGAAGAGATGGGCATTCAATCTAAAGCAAGATTACAGGTAAGTAAGAAAAACTACGGTCAGAAGTGCAGGTTTTTGGAAGGAAAGGTGATAAAAGTAGAAAAGCTGAATAAAGGAAGACAAAAGACAGGTGTTCTGGGTGGAATTGACAGCAATGTTTTACCAATTAAAACAGCTTTTAAAATAAAAAAAAAATCTGATGAAAACACCAAGAGCCTTATTAATTAATACTCGAGGAAAGAACCTACCTCCACTTTACCAAAAACTCTGTGGCATTTCTAAGGTATGCAATTTCTGCACTTCATACACAGAGTAATGTCAAAAGTATGTAGTGTCCTCTTGATGGTCCTTTACTGCTTAAATAATGTCTGGGTATTCTTAGGTGAAAAATAAAAACATGCTGAAAAGCGGCCCCTGAAGATCACCTGTGCAAGAAAGATGATCTCTTGTATTTGAGACATATTACAGACCAAACTGAAGAACAGGAAGACACTTATAGCAATACGAGCTCAAGAGCACTTCTGTCAATCAGCTTTCTCTGGGCCACTTTCCCAAATAACAGAATAAACTTTTAAATCAGAAAAAAGTAAAACAATTGGTATTTTTTTCCATTTTGTTATAATTGATCCAGGATGTTTTCTTTTTCTCACTAAGCTATTGGGATATGATACCAATAACATCTTTTTTAAAAAGCAAAATTAAAGATGTTAAAATTTCTTAATCAATCTATATATTTATTAAGTTAATTAAAGTCTGAAATCTCCTTATAAACATATTGTCTTTGACTACAATTGGTTTTTTTTTCCCTAACAGACTCCTCTTTGTTTGTCGTTTGCAGAATTCCATTAGAAATGTGCTACTCAGACTTTCTCTGAAGACACTACTGAATGTTCCCATGACAATCTGAAAAATCAGGATCTTCTTTTGGTCTCTGGTTTTGATATTGAGCTTAAACTGCATTATTACCTAGTAAATGGAGCTATTGTTAGAAATTACTGGAATATGACAGCTCCTGTGACAATTTCTGAGACTTTAAAATGCAGTTCCTCAACTTCAGACTGAGAAAAAAAACCCCTGTTTTTCTGGAAAAATTATTGGTGTAAAAATATTTATTTTTGTTTCAAATTTTCATTATGACCTCTCCCTGAGTCTTCAGCAATGATCAGAGAGTCTTCCTGGGAAGGCATAAACCTTTCTTTGGCTAACATCACCAAAATCTGCGTGTCTAAGAAAAGGTTATCTTCACAACCTTTCTTTTCCACAGTGTAGAGGAAAAAAAATTCTTTAGCAAAAATATTGCTGCAACTCTTTCACAGTTTAGTACTCTTCTGCTGGGAAGCAGGTTGCTTTCAAAACTTTCTAGAAATTTCTCTTCAAAAAAAAGGTGACTTGTCAATAGTCTTTTCATTGAGTAAAATCAAATAAAAAAATAATAAGAGGAAGGTTTCTATCACACATTCAGTTGGTCCGTAGTTTTTTGTTGGGGCTAAAAGGAAGCAAGGTATACTGAAGGAAAAATAGATTCAATGTTTAGCCTGAGGAATGTCTCAGCATGCCCAGAAGGCAATCTTTCTAGGCTAATTTGCAAGAGTTCTTCTCTGAAAAAAATTACAGAAAATTAATTCTTTATGTTATTCTCAAGAGATTAGGGCTTACTTGGAACAGGGAGCATCCCTGAAAACTCTTTGCTAGTCAATGGATTTAGGCTCCAGTGTGATCATAGAATAAATCTGTCTTTAGGTCTTGCGGTACGAGATCAAAAGAAAATCCCATGAAGCAAAGTAAGAAGCCAATTTAAACTCATTCTGTATGGTCAGTTTTGCTCAAAAGATGTTGCTGTGCTGACTTTGAAGTCTCAGGCTTTCTCCTGGAATAAGTTTCAATGCATTATCTCTTTTCCTACATGCCTGAAAATAAAAGGGTTTAAACACTGTATTGTATGCTTCAGTGCTCATTTGAAGAAACGCCAGCAAGCCTTCCTTTCTGCCCTTGCCTGCCCTCATTCTGGATAAAATTTGTATTTTGAGTTATCTGGTAGGACACAGATGCAATATCAATGGTTATTAAAACATGGAAAAAAGGCATAAAACCTACTATTCTCGCTATATGCTCAGGCTTTTTGCAAACAGAACTAAGCAAATGCCTGTTTATGAGGTTGGGGGACTATAGGTAATGACTCTGCATTGTCAATGTTTTTATATTGCATCTTGGTTTTAATTCATGAATCCTGTGACTTTTCTCATTTGCTTGTTAATGAAAGCTAGTATTAGAATTTTTCCAGCCTAGTGAAGTATTTTTTTGTTAGTGCTGCAGTCTCTTGGCTAAAATAGGGTGCTGTGTGTGCCTTCTCCACAGTGTAGAAAGAGACAGGTAATGAGAAATGGCCAGCAAATGAAGAAAGAGCGAATAAGCACTGCTGCCAAGCTGACTTCACAGAAAAAAAAATTCTCTCTTTTAAAAACTGAGTAAGGAGAAAAGTGGTACGAGTGCTACAGCTGGGGTTGTCAGAGAAAACCCACTTCAGAAAGTAAAACATACTGCAGAGATAAGGCTTTTTTTTTCTAACTCATCAGAAAGGAGTTCCAAAAAGAAAATGCAGACCTCACCAAATAAGTAGTCAAAAAGAGAGAGAACCATCTGTTGTATCCCTTTTACCCCCTCCAGGGGGAAGGGAAGACCTTCATAATCTGAGTCAGAAACCGACAAACAGGAGACCTATGGAAGGGGCTCCATTTCCCACTCCAGCTTGGAGAATTTAAAACAGTGGGAAGAGAAGACCTAAAGCTACAGGGAGAGCATGAAAAAGTAATAAAGCAAAAAGAATTTCAAAATTACTTTAGTTCCTCTTTACAGATATTTGAGGATGCTATTTATAGAGAGCAGTATTTGCAATCTAGTGTCAAAAACCAGATATTAGGAGATGCATCCATTAATGCGAATATCACAGGAAAACCTATATTTTTGCTAAAAAAATGGATGTAACCATGGTTCCATCAGTTTACAGTGAACTAATGTCATCAAATGGGTGGATTTCTGCTGAGAAAACACATTTCTTGAAAGATCAGAAGACCATTTGAAGATGTAGTTAATATTATGCCGTTGTCTTGAACATTCTTTAAAGATTAGAATAATATATATTTTCTGGAAGTGGTAGTCACAAAAAAGGGTAATATTACTGAAGTGTGAAACAATCAAGCAATGAGCACTGCTGTGTGACTGCAACCTCTATTTCACCTTGAAGCTTCTGTAGATGAAATTTCAGAGCATAATGAGATTAAATATTTTTTCTTGAGGAGCTTTCAGCTTCTGTCCCAGAACTACAACCAGGTCCTACAGGGCGACCTGATTTGAAGCTATTGGAACTCTGCAAGGATGCCAAGGTCACTGCTTGCCAAGCCTCTGGGAGAAACTCAGCCTGTGTCAGGTCTGACAACAGGAGTGATGACAGTAGACAAAGCAACCCTGAGGCAAAGTCTGGATCAAAATCAGGTCGCATGTAAAGGAATCATCGGGGTTGCACTTTTTGCATCAGCTGAGAATCTGGTCCTCAGGGAAAGAAGGTTAGTGGCAGATGGTGGAGGTTCTGTGGATGGACTTCAGAAGGGCAGCAAAGCCACATAGCAATGACGAAGATCTTTGGAGTCAGAATGACAAAAAGTGAAATACTGGATCTTGATTTGGCACACTTTTCATTCTCCTCTTCATTCCCTTCTTGTACAAACCTTTCATTTATTTTATATAGTTTTGCTGGTTTTCACTCCAAGATCTATTTAAATGTATATACTTAGACTGATGTTAAAAAATGTGGTATCTTTCAAATTGAGCTCAATTAATATGTAAAGTCTTTCAAATGGTACTGCTAAAACAGCAGAAGAAAAAATAGTCTGCTGCAATGGACTTCATAAATGACAGCTCTGCAATGTGGTCAAAATCTGTGATAATGATACTTGAAAATGAAGGTTAAAAAGTGGTAAAGAGCATCTATTCTTTTTTTTTTCCAGAGTAAAATAAATGAATATCATTTCCCCACGCTTACAAAGTGCTAAACTAATGGTATTCAATTAAATCAAATCCTCTTCAACCCTAGATGTCTAATTGACAGGACTCATGATCAAGCAACTATCTCCCATTACAGATCTGCATAGCATGGTCCAAAATCTAACCTTGAATACTTTGTTAAGGAAAAAAAAAAAAAAAAAAAAAAAAAGTCCTGTATTTCAAATTATATCCAATAGGAAAATAACAAGGACACTGGCAAGGGCATGGAGCCTGGCAGAGTTGGGGAATTTGTTAGGTGGAACACATCAGCAATGACACTGAGTTGCTTCCTGACAATGAGCCCATACCAGCCAACTAAGGAGGTGAATGCAGCTGAAACCAAAATCCTTCCCTATCAGGTGTTTGCCCTGAAGAAGAAAAATATTACAGAAAGGCAATTTGTGTCTTCTATGGTGTCCCTTTCTTGCGAAGGGTTTTTAGATTCAGTTGGACAGCAGTGCTAAATTCACCATAATTTCAATAGCTATTTAATGATGAGGCTAAGGTTGCTATCAGAGGCACCAGGTGGTTTTGGTGTTCTTAAGACTACATCCAGATAGAACAACGACCACTTTCTCTTCTGAGGTATGCTATACATGAGGACTGAAGCACATGAAAAGAATAGGAACACAGCTTTGCAGGCACCACGAGATGCCTTTGTCAAGAGCACACTATATGCAATCATACAATGTGAAATCAAGGCCTGAATGGAAAATGTAGGTCTGCCTCAGGAAAACTATGGTACCAAAAATCCCTTTGTGAACACTGGAAGCCAGGACAGAATTACAATTAACAACCAAAAAACTGTCAGGTAAGATCTTCCCTTTTTTTCTCCCTCATATTAAGTCTTTATCTTTCCCTTGTGAGATTTAAACTTTAAAGACTCTTGCTTAGAGTCTGCTTCCCACACTAATTACAGACACTAAGCATCTGTTGGAATGTCCTCTGGTTATCACTGGAATTTAAACTACCACCATTCCCCACAGTATAGTAGTTAAATCTTAGTGTTTTAAGTCTATATTCCCTTGTACTTAGTATGCAGTGAAACAGTAGATACATCTGAAATATGCAGCTGACTTCTAACACTCTCTGATAATGAAGGAGATAAAGCAATCATTCACAGGTCTTCTCAAATTAAATACGTACATCTCTCTATTCAGACAGGCAACTTCTAATTACTGTTTGCCTGAGAATTGTCCATACAATTCTAAGTCCTCTCCAGCTTTTGATTTACAAAGGTAAAACTGAAAGAGAAACACTGGATCTCCCTTCAGCACTGCAGCTTCATTCTTCACATCTGTTTGATAGTCTCTGAAAGTTGTTTGCTTTCCTTTTGGAACTGCATAGTGATTAAAGAAAGCCAATTTGCTCAGAAAACTCACTGGTTTGTCTTTCTGATATCTCTGCAAATTTTATTCTACTTGTAGAACTGGAATTCTCAAAATATTCAATCTTGGCTTTTCTGTTTTATTCAGATAGGGAAACAATCAGAGCTCTATTAGTTTGCTCAATTCCAATTCTATTCCTTGGAGTTTATCTGCTTTACCTGAGCATGCAATCTTTCAAAATAACTATTTCTAGCTACCAGCCTATCAGGCATCAGACGGTGCATTTTGGATTTGTTGTTCAGTTCTCCAGCTTCCCTCACTCCCAGTTTGATTCATTATCTCTGTACTTAGCTCATTCAGGTCCTGCCATCACACTAGCTCTTTCTAGTACGCTGTTATGAAATGTTGTGGTCTCTTCATTTTATTTTGTGTGGGAGCCTATTACAGTGATCATACTGGGTTTTGCTTCTTGCAAGACATGTATTTTGAGTAAAATAATTTGACCAAAGTATTGGGGGCAGGGAGGAAATAATATTTTCAACAAACAAGTCCCCAAGTCCCCTCACTGTATCCCCAAATTTCTATCTTATTGGAGCCTTTTCATCTCAGCTACACGGGCTCTCATGCAAAATGAAGCTTAGGTGTCCTAAGCCAGATTTCAAAATTTTCATACCTGAACACAAAATCAAGATTTCCCCAATCAGTCATTGAGTTGATACCTTATCCTGGGACCATCTGGTTTGTATTAATATTATGCTTTTTAACATTCCTGTCTTTCACAATACCCTGGAATATTCTTATCCTAAAAGTGGGTAAGACTGTCCTATCTCAGTTAAACCCTCTGCAAAAGTAACAACAACAACAACAACAACAAAAGGCATTTCTCTTTGTGTCTAGCTAGAGGAACTTGATGGCGACTGTTGCTGTTCAAGGATAACCATCTGCCTCCCGTGTGGAATTGGGGGGCCCCACCTGTGCTCTGCCCACCAGCCCTGGGGAGCCCTGCCCGTGTCCCGTGCCCGAGTGTAGCCTTGTGCTCCTCACACCCGCTCAGCACAGCGAGGGGCAGCTTGCTTGTCAGAGGTGACTGCTTTTAGCAACAAATTTGTTTACTGAAGCCTTGGGTGGCGATCCCCAATTACATCCTGCTCTTCACAGCCCTTTCTGGAGCCATCAGAAAGAAGATGAATTAATTAGAAATTACTTTAAGTGGTTTTGAAAGTTACTTAATCTCCTCATTGAAGAAGTGACCTGCATTTTGAAAGCTCCTGAACTTTTAATTTTATAGCCGCTCAGAAGTGGCTCTTATAAAGTGAGAAATAATACATCACAGTAACTTTCTGCAGCTAACTTTGTCAGTGTATTGCCTAGCTATATTCTGACTATATTATACAGTTGTAGGTGTAATTGTGCTTTGCTGTTCCTCTTTCCTGTTCTTAACAGACAGAGCTGCTTTTTTCAGCGTTGGCCTTTGGATAATGAATGACAATAATATCTGTGAAAGAATCTTAGCCTACATAGTGAAGCCCAAGTTAGGTTTGTTTCCATTTATATTCACTTAAAATGATTCCCATTATTTCAGCTCTAAGTAGGTGCAAAAAAAAAAAAAAAAAAAAAAANAAAAAAAAAAGAAACCATGGGAAAAATATATGAAAAAAAGCTTTTTCTTTACTTTCTTAATTGTTGAATGAATTTTAAGCTTTGTTTATGAAGTCTCCTAAATGCATAATCCATTCTCATTTCTTGAAAGCAGGAAGATATTTAAGGTTTAATGACATAATAAAACATTTGATGGAATACTTCTGTCTGTTAAATGTATTATCTTTTGTTATAATAAAATTTGATAGAACAGAGGAAAATCTTTCTTTCAGACATCTTGCATTTACGGAAAACGATTGTTATATTCTTAATATCAGTGACGTAGCCTGTGATTTAATGAGATCAGAGCTATCAGTGAGGTTTAATGATGTTGTAAGATTGTTGTAAGATGACTGAACCACAGTACTTGTTAAAGGCATGTTCACAAAACTACGATTTCTATCATGCTGTGTATATGGAAAATGGTAAGTCCATAAAAGAAATCCATAAAAAGAGACAAAGGCAAAATACGCTGTATTCACCCCTTTAACATTCATGAACGGTTAAGTCTTGGCTGAATAAAAACTTTGCCATGAAACTCAATGGGTTCATGGTTCTCCCTGTTGAGATGAAATCAAGGATCACGGAATTGCCATTTTGGCCCATCACTAATAAGTTTGTGCCACTGTGAATTCCAGCCCCACCAAGGTATCATTAGAACTCCGAGAGAACAGAAAATGTCCTAAACACACAGGGGCTATGTAGAATTAAGGGACTTAGAAAACATGGGCAGAAGAAGCCTGAGCCAGAAGAGGACAGCAGATAGTCAGATTGCGATGCAAAGTTGTGACAAATGTTCTCCAGGATTTGGATTGGAGGAAAAGCAATTTCTGCACTCCAGAGAGAAAAGGCATATAAGGAATAGTGGATATGCTTTTTTTTTCCGTCAGGGGAATATTTTTTCTCTTCCTTGGGGAGTAGAAGCTGTTGAACACAAGAAGAGCTGCAGCATAGGAGAAGGTGAGAGCAAGTGAATCCCTCCTTCAGGTGACTACCTGCATTGTGCCTGATTACCCTGGATTGCTCTGTTTCCTTGATCTTTGCCTCTGCTAGAAAATAATTTGGAAATTTCTGATGTGCAAAGAACTTAAAAAAATTCTCATTGGAAGGTGCAATCTCGCTACATTTACAGCAGAGTATGAATAGTGTCTGAACTTGTATCTCACCACATAGGAAATACCTAAACATTAACATATCCTATCCTACCCATACCTTGAGGAATGAAGTGAGGGGAAGATTCTTAGTCCCTTTGGGTGAAACTGTTCAGCTTGGCACAGTTTAGTGTCAGAGATGAGTGGAAAGAGAGAAAATGCAACCACAAGTCTAAAATGTGTTGATTAGAGAACTCATCTAGAAAAGGGAGGCAAACCTAATTGTCTGCCATTGTCCATTGAACACTTATTATAAAATTAAACTAATAAAACAATGGCAAAATTTCAGCTTTTCTTCGTCCTCATATGTGTCCCAAACACTTAATTACAGTTACTTTTATGCTTGTTTTCTCTTTGATCTGAAGAATATTTAAGTATTCAAAGTAGAGAGATTTCCAACAGCAGCAACTGAATGTATTTATTTTCACCCTGTCCTGACATACGAAACAGTCTACCTACAAAAAGATATGAAAAAGGATGAAAGGCCTGGGTAAAAGAAGCTTTCGAGCAAAGCAGCCACCTGAACCTAAGATGTCCTTAACATCAGCAGTGCCCTAGATACAGTGCAATTGGCAGATGGGCATGTGTGCAGGCACATTTTGGACAGAGCAGAGTTCTTAGCCTTGCTCTGAGAGCACCAAACAGATGAGGCCCTGCAGGCAAGGATATGGTGGCTCTGCAGAGAGACCTTTACCTTCTTCCAGGGTCAGATGACATTTTAAGAAAGTAAGAAGAGAGGTTATCATAGAATCATAAAATCATAGAATGGTTTGGGTTGGAAGGGATCTCAAAGATCATCTAGTTACAAGCCCCCTGCCATGGGCAGGCCAGGCGGATTAAGGTTATGTATCCAGGCTGCTTGCATTCTGCAAAACTTGGGACTTTGTTTGAAGAGTGGATCAATTTTCTAACAATCCTAAACTGTTATTTCACATACCTAAAATCATACTATTCAATGGCTTCATTCTGAAGTCCTTTATAGTTCATCACAGCAATTACATATAGCTATTTACTCTAGGTGATGGCATAGACATTGCATTCAGTTCACTTTCACGAATCTTTCTCTGGGGGGGGAAAAATTAAGAAATAAGTCCTGGGAAATTAAGAAATGGACACCAGCTTTTCACTTTCCTGGCTGAACCACTAATTCCTAGGCCACTGAATCAGGCTCTGCTTTCTGCAGGACCACCATATCCTCCAGTCTTCTATAAGATGCATTTTATCACCTTTCTGCTTTGGGAACAGACTCTCTAGATACTATCCAGAAAGTCCAGATAATGGCCATCATATTCAAAATACATGGGTGGTCTGCCACTTGTTTACTCTGTGTCCAATGCAGAACACATCTCATATGTGAGGTCTGGACATGGTAGGTAGCAGTTCTGGACCCATTATTTCCATATATTATGTTGCAGAGTGGATTGGCTTCAATAGGAGGGGTAGAATATGCACCTTTCCCCGAAACACAATACAGACTGGTTGTTCATGCACTCTTCTGAAAAGCATATGTGAGCTGCAATCCACCCAGGAATGAAGACATCCATTATAGAATCATTGAAAGGTTTGGGCTGGAAGAAACTTTTAAAGATTGTCTAGTTCAGCCCCCCTGCCAGAGGCAGGGATATTTTCTACCAGTCCAAGTTACTCAGCCGTGTCCAATTTGACCTTCAACAGTTTCAGGATGAGACAGTTTTCTGGGAAAGCTGTTCCTGTGCCTCACCACCCTCACAGCAAATAATTTCTTCCCAATATCTAATCTAAATCTACCATATTTTCATTTAAAATCATTATTCCTTGACCTATAGCTACATTGTCTGATAAAGAGTCTCTTACTGTCTTCCTGTAGGCCGCCTTTATGCTGAAAATGGTGTAGAAATTATTGCCAGAAGGCACTGAGGAGCTGAAAACACTCTTGAGCTCTGACTGAAAAAGGGATTAGATAAATGCATGGAGAACGGGTCTGTTTGTGCCTACTGAAGTTGGTGAGTCAGGTGCAGTCTCCAGCTCAGGTGTTGCCCGACGCCTTACCAGGATCTGGAGTGCACCAGTGGCCTTAAGAGCCCTGCTTGGCCTCCCCCTGACCCTGTCCACAGGCCAGGATCCCATGGCTGCTCCTGTGGGATGTCAGGTGTTGCCCAAAAAAGCTGCAAAGGGATGTTCTCCAGCTTCCACATCTCTGCTGCACCCAGCCATGAGCACTCACCTGAGCCAAGCCCAGCTCGGCCCATCCCTATCCCTATTCCCAGGGTCAGTGTTGGGAGCTGGGGCTGCCCTGGCTGTCCCAGATGCCCTGCTCCCTGCCTGGGGCTGTGGGACCAACCCTGACTGCCAAGCCCTGCCGTGTGTCCTCAGGAGAGGAAACCTTCCACAGATTGCTTTAATTGTTCCCAGATGCTTTAGTGTGACAAGACAAAAAGTAGGGGATGGTGACTCTTGTGACTTCACAGTGAGAATATGCTTTTTTCAAGCATAAAGAAATAAGGTAATGGACTTTCCATGAGTGATGGGTCAGTGGATTTACAGTAAGATTGATTGCCTCATCATTTCAACAAGGAACTATCAAGGTGTGATGGAAAATCTTTTCCTTAAAGAGGTTGACACAGAACTGATCATAATTTACGGAGACAGGACTCAAGTTAAATTTTCAAGTAATAAGTTGCCTGTAAATATCCTTAGAGTTCATTCTAACATTGACAAACAGAGAAATAATAGAAAAAGTTATTCTTTCCAGCATTATATACATAAAATAATAGAAAAATAGAAAACGTGTCAGTCAGCTTCTGTTCAGATGGCACAAATCAGAAAGGCTACACTGGTTTTTATTTCTCTGAAGCTGCTGCAGGAAAATCTCCAGCAGAAATATTCCACGGAACAAGGCAGGCATCACAAGGATTATGTGAGCAACAGAGGACTCCAAGGCCACAGCAATATAGTACAAAAATATTGCATTACAAGACACAAGGTCATAGCAATAATTAAAGTGCTGATAGAAAATTGGCTCAGATAACCATGCTGTAACATACTGGATTCTTCTTCAGCAAATCCATGTAGGAAGGCTACCAGATTATCAAGTATCTTCTGAAAGTTCACTTCAGCAGAAAAAAAGTGTTAGCTTGCCTCATACTGGGATATGGATTGCCAGGATTTGCAGATTATGATCTGAGCCAGAGGGCTCACAGGAAAATATCTAGGCAAAAAGCAAAATATATTGTGGTAGTTACTGTTCAGTAACTGAAAAAAAAATGTACAAAACCTGAAAAATAGTAAAAAACCACCTCTTAAAACACTATGAACTTGCCAAAATTATTTGGGAGCCTGGAAAATGACCTGAGACTAGAGTACAGTCTCTGATGATTTCTAATAATAATTAGTATTTCTCTAAGTGTTGGGACTAATGAAACTTGGAATCTGGTATCTCTCTCTTTCCTGTGATCTTGGACATTATAAAGGCTTAATATCTGAAGGATCTTTCCTCTACCCAACACCTCTTTGCATCTTAAGATCTTTGAGACCTCTACCCTTTACAAATTTTGGCCAAATCAGAAGAAAAAAAAATAGTAGAATAATCAAGAAAAAAATCGTACCTGAGGGAACATAAAGAAGAAAAGATAGTGGTAGAATGGCAGTCACAGTCTTTCTGCATCTCCTTATAAGCTCATGCTTAATAAACAAAGAAATTGTGAAGCTTTCTGCTTTTAGCAGGGGAGGTTGCCATGTGTTAAATACACCTTCTGTATGATAACAGAAAGATTTTACAGCATGAATATAATGATATTTGATATCCTCAAGATGACCAGATAAGTAGAATTCAGATCTCTTATGCACTTGATCTGATAGATGGGTGAGAATTACTGACCCGGTCTCTCAGTGTCAAGGGCCAGCAACAGAAAGGAGCACAGTAGTGGAGAGCACTCAGCATACACAAAGGGCACAGGAGAGGAAGGAAACAATTTGTGAGCTGTCCATGTTTCACCTTCAGTATTTAGCCTTATAGAACAAAGAAACCAAATCTTCAACCAAATCTCCGATGATAAGTAGCGAATAAGATTTTATCAGTAAAGGTTTGCTACTTTAGGGTGTCTTATATGGCAGAACCATCAATGAACAAAAGAAAACTCTTTTCTGTGTGGTAAACGAGAAGAGAATTTAGTTTGAGAAATTTGCTACTCTACTAACTACAAATTCCTCTTACACTTTTAAGAAGGGAACTTTCTCCTATTGCTATCTAATACTGATGCCTAAAGAGGCCAACTTAGAAACAGAGACTAGACAGGAGTAAGGGAATAAAGGTGGTTATTTATTAGAAAGGCCTTCAGAGGCACACCCTGGGCAGGCCAAAGGCTACACCCAAGATGGACGGCAGGTCACAAGTTCTTCACACTTTTATAGGTTTGGTCCATTTGCATATCAACACAATTTCACCAATTAAACTTTAGCTAATGATGTAATTTCCCCTCAGCTTGCCCCCCTTCTCAAGATGCTGGTTTACACATTTTGGGCCTAGGACGGTCTGGGTGTCCTTGGAGAGCAGCCTGGAGAGGCTTTGTTATGTCTATCTTAGCATGAGAGAACAGCAACTAACAGGCTACAGGACACTTCAGAGTTACACACTAGGAATACAGAATTTGAAAAATATAAAAGCGAAAATATAAGGCATCAATACTGCTAGCATTATATAGCATTATATACAGAATATAAAAGCTTAATATATGTGTGGCCCAACTGAATTTGATTGAGATTATAAATGTGTTAAGGTGTTGGTTTTCCTAACAAAAAATGTTTAAAAATGGCTATTTGTGATCTTGCATTGATTTATAGCATTTTAAGGAAACAAAGCATTTCTTGAGAAAAAGTCAGACTGCTTGAAATAAAACAAAAAAGCTTAAGTATCCATGAATTCTTCAGCATACGGAATTGAGGGAGTAAGCTTTGTTGCTAGGAGACTGTGACTAGAAGGAGAGATTGCTTTATTTTACAGATTAGAATCTGTAACCAAAATACTTAGCAGGTAATAAAATAGCTATATATATGAGTTCAATGCAGACCAGGTGAAGTATGAGGCGAGTGCTAGAAAGCTTATGAAAAGTGCAAATCTTCGAACACTCTTCAGCTATCCTGACATAATGGCCTTATAAAAGAAGCTCATTATTTGCTTGCTTATAATTAGGACAAAATTTCTATTGGGATATGAATTAAAGAATAAATATTGATGAATCCATCAAGAAGGGACTGTGATTTAATTTACTTTTGGTATTTACATGGTACTAATTTGTAGGTCTCTGAAAGTTTTTAAATTAATAGCAATAAAACATGTTGCATGTATAGAAAAAACAAGCTTGTTGCAGAGAAAAGAGGGAATTATTCTTAAAATTATCTCAAATTTGCCAAGTATCTTCAGATAAAGAAAAGAAGTTTGAAAACTTTTAAGCTTCTCCTACTTACAACTCAACACAAATAGCTTTACAATATTTATATAAAATTTTGACTTTGTAGAAATTAAAACTAAAAGTAATAACTGTAATTTAAAATGTTAAAACATAATTGAGAAGTAATAATGTATTAATTTTGTCTTGAAAAAATAAGATCAAGGTTTTTGAGAGTTTTTTTCGGTGGAAAAAGCTGTTAGTTAAAATGTCTCAGTTCTACTTCAGTGTGATTCAACCAATGGAGAGGCAGAGTTTTCATGGGATATAAACTACAGAGTTAATTAAAAAAAACCAATATCCTTCGTTTGGTAACTGTGACACATCTCTTGCTGATGTCCATATCACTTCATGGCAGGAAATTTTAGGTATCCAGGCCCACAGAATATGTGTGGGAACCCTGGATATAAGCATATATAATTAATTATTTCTAAAGATGAACTATTTTGAATTATTAAAATATAATCAAAACTATTTGTTATAAAGTCATGTTTAAAAAAATGTACTGTTCCTGAAATGTTAGAACAAATATTTTGCTTAATTGTAATTAGGTGACATTTTTTGTCTCCTACTTCATTCTCATTTTCCTTCTGACATTTCAGATCTTTCACTGGACGGTATTACAGAGGTGTTTGTTCTAAAGATACTGTCAGGAAATTTGTTCATATATGAAAACGCTCCTGAAAGAGCAGAATAAAACCTCAGCATGGCATATGACTTCCCTCGTGCAGTCAGTCATCCTAAAGCATCGGGGTGGTTACTCATGTTTTCTGGTGGGTGGACACCCTTCTGCAATTCCTTCTTCCGTGCCAAGCCAGCCTGCTCAACACATCAGCCAGTCAGCCACAGCTAGGCCCCCTCATGCAAGAGTCACTTAGAGATTACAACTTTGCAGTGTCAAGCCCTTGTTCACAGCAAGCCAGATGATTTTCTAGCACCACATGGTAGTCTGGTAGCTCATTTTCAGTTGTGTTGTTGTACAAGGTGAAATCTTGGCTTCTTTTTGATTTGTTGTACTTACATACCCATCCACCTTTTGGAAAACACTCAGAGGTTCTCATTAGCTTGAATAACAGATAATTCAAGACTAGTGGGATTTACATTTAGTGTTCTTTAATAATTTCCTATCCTTTAACATTATTTTTCAAATGTTAGTGATTGAGAAATATCAGAATTTAAAAAAACGAAAACTAGCACAATTTTAAATTCTTTGCATTACCGAAAACCAGAGATTTATATGTCCAAATTTACTTCTCTGGCTATTGGTGAGCTGAAGTATTCTATGATTCTATTATGTCCTCAACCTGCTTTCTGAAAGTATTCATCAAGAGGAGACACATCCTCAGCAAATTATGCAAAGTCTAAAATCACTCAAGTGCTTTGTGTTAGTGTTAATTTGCACATACCTGCTTTATGGTGGCAACAGCAAAGTGCAGGACCTGCATTCTAGAGGAGGATGAAATGATTGAAAAATATTATTTTTTGCTTTAAGTTGTGGTTCTAGTTGATGCAATTGACAAAATGGCATGAGTGTTAAGGTTCTGAAGCGTATCTTGACACTGAGATACTCTAGCAACTTGCATATATATGTGCCATTAAAGAGAAACAGTTATTAGCAGAAAAAAAAAAAAAGAAACTCCAGTTTGGGTCAGGAAAATAATTTATTAAGATCAACTTAGTGGTTTGTTTCTTAAAAATTTGAATGTGTTCATACCAATGTTACGGTTGAACTGTTCCACACTGAAACCTCATTTATATAGAAAATGAGAGAAGACCTTACTTCTGGAATATGTGGTCTATACAGTCTTAGAAAAAGGAAACAACTGTAAAAGAAACATAGTTATCCTCAATTTATATGCAGAAAATAAGGCACAAATACACAAGTGGCAGGGATCATTCGAACAGTTGTAATTGTTCACATTGTGGGTATTCACATGTAAGCCAATGACTTTAGGGTTCCTTTTAAATCAGAATTGAAAAACAGGCACTTCCAAGATATAATTCTCCTCAACATCAACCAAGTATCAAAGGATCATATAAGTCACACACTAAAACTGTCTTTGTTTCCCCACTGACTATAAAGGCAGCTTAGTGTCTTTATCTCTGTTAACAATTATTCTTCTTCACAGCTATATTTGGTCCAATTAATTGCTTCTGTATGACTAAAGTCGCCTAGTAAAGCTATGACAGACTTGAAGATTGAGTCAACCTTGCTGGAAATCCTTATCAGCTTCCTGTCAAACCTATCTTTTTCTCTGCAGATGATTCTTGATCATTTGAAAGGCAAATTTGAATGCAATGTGTGAATTCCTGTGGATTTTGTCTTTCACAAACTCATTTAAAGATTCATTACAATTTTTACTAATTTCTTAGGAACTTATGGAGACTACCATTTAATTTTGTTCTTCATCAGCAGGTATCTGCCAAAGCAAAGGTCACTCTTCCTAAGAAAAACGAACAAAAGGCTTTTTCAGATTCATTGTGTTTGGTATGAATATTTCATGTTCTCTGCTCACGGCTGTTGGGCACTTAAAATGAGTGCATACGACATATCCACACTCCAATGTGATTTTCAGAAATTGCAACTAGACATATAGCTGCAATACAATTTGTCTTTAAAGGTATTTACCTGAGATAACACGTCAAATTCAATTGTTAACATACAAGGCAAAATTTCCTGTCATTTTAATTTTTCATTGACTTTTGTGAGGACTGTAGCACTTTGGCAAAGAATTAGGTCGACATGTGTAGACTTATACCAAGAGTGGGTTTTGGGTCTCAGTAAAGTATAATATTCGTAAGAAATCTTTCTGTCTTAGGCATGGAAGCACTATGCTGTGATCAGAGGATAAAGCCAGACTGTGATAGACAAGTCAGTCTCAGACTGTTAGTGTTACTGTCATATATGCATTTTGTATCTGTGTAAGGAAAAGTGCAACAGCAAGAATATCAACCTAGCTTGTATAATTTTGGGGTTTTTTTGCTCTCCAAACAACCTGATATAGAGCCCAGCAAACAATAGGATATCTTCATTAGATAACAGGAACTTAAAGAGTCCACTAATTCTCTTCAGTCACTTTCAGGGAAAAGTTGTGCCAAAGCAATTGCGAGTCTGTAGGAGTGAATTTTCTTCACTACCTGCACTGAACCATTATGTCAAGAAGGTTCTGTCAGGTAGTCTAAAGTAATTGCATTAGAAAGAACAAAGGTTTTAAGATGAATGAATTAAGGCAAGTATTAAGTCATCAAAATATGTTGTCTGCAATTTCCTAACTGAAAAGTTGTATTTTCTGCATCTAAGGAACTGAGCTGATACCAAAAACAACTGCAGGTTTATGACAGTAAGTATTTGTTGCTATGATTTGAAATCTAATAAGCCTACCCATGTTGTGTGGTATTCAGAAATTCATAAAATATAGGTTTTAATCTAACTTGTGTCTCAAAAGTTTGCTAGTTGAGGTATTGGCTTATTTTATAATTACTTTATTAAAAAATTCTTTAACAAAGAATTTCTTTGAGCAAGTTCCCTGCAGCAAAATGCTTCTTTGAGTTGCATAGATATAAAGTTAGAGTAAATCAACAGACTTCAGCTCAGTAGCTACTTCAGATTTTGTGACTTTTTGTAGACAAATGTTTTCAAACCATGTTGGGGCTTTTTTTAACTTCTAGAGGACTCAACTCCAGCTATGGATTATATAATAAAAAAAAAAAAAGTACCAGTATTATTGCCATAACTGATTGATACTGATAGTCAGCAGTTATCAGAGCACAGTGTCCACACTCTGCTTTTGTAAAATGTGCTATTAATGGCCCCAGGACAGGGATGTATGTGGTACTATGCCGAGCTAATAAAACGTTAGTTGTATGAACTGAGAGCAGCATGGAGGATGCTAA
Organism: Pachycephala philippinensis; assembly: GCA_013397055.1. NCBI lineage: Eukaryota > Metazoa > Chordata > Aves > Passeriformes > Pachycephala > Pachycephala philippinensis. The sequence continues at coordinate 670,148 of VWZT01002278.1, forward strand.
AAAAAAAAGATTGCAATGGGCACTCAAAACACAAGATTATAAGGCCTTGAGAATATAAGCACCAGATGATAGAAAAGCTCTAAATGCAGGTCACAAATGATTGATAACTCACTGATTATTAAAGGAATGCAACCTGGAAACTGGGTAAAACCGGATTTAGGGAAAATAGATAGAAAAAGAACAAGTTAAGGTGATTTTTTTAAAAATAAAAATAATTACCTAAAGCAGACTCAGTATCTAAGATGAAGACAACATCAGTATTACAGTTCTTTAAAAAGTGTGGTAAGAACTTGGGTTAGAGATGACTCATCCCCCCTCCAGTTCTTGACAAAAACCTTTTATCAAGCTTAGGATCTACTGCAGATGTGAAAGGCTGAGCCTAGTATCAGAGAAAGAGGGGACATCAGGGAGTCTGTTTGTATCAATTTAGGCTAAATTATTTTGGAGAAAGGGAGGTAAAAAATAGATAATTTGAATGGTAAGTTTTACTCTCATAATAACCAGACTAATAATTATTTTATAAGATTGTTTTGATATTAATTAAACTAAGAACAAATTCTTGCCTTCACATCTAGGGTTTATTACTGTAGCACATATAAATTGTACATAGGGTTTGGTATGGTATCCTATCCTTGAGGCCTGACTGTTAAATCTGAATGCAGAAATTCATGGAGAATATAAGTGATCCAGGCTTCAATTTGCATGTAACAGCTGGTGGAGGATATGGGCATCTTCAGCTGATAAAGTTTGGATGACAATCAGGAAGAATCTCTCTTTGGCCCAGTGCTAATCAAGTACTTTACTGGAAGCAAACATAAAGCTGTAATGAGATTTGCAGATGAATGAAACTGGTTGAGAGAAAAGGAATAATCATGTGTAAAAATTTGTTCCTAAGAGCCCCTTGATGTGCTTTTCTCGTTTTAAGCCAAATATAAGTCCATATGCCTAGTAACCAGGAATATAGGTCATACTGGCCTGGTATGCACTTTCCCCAGTTTTGGCTGAGGTAATTGCTGGCATAGAAGGAGAATGTTATGTACAGAGTTACTAGGCCAATTTCCATGCCACATAAACTGATTAAGTCAATGCTTCAATTGCCCCTATTAAAGGAGGTCAGAACAAACATAGAAAAAAATCCCACTTTTTTGTAAATCTTTGTAGGAAGAGATATCTCTCTCTCCGTTTAATTTAATTTATCAAAGAAGAGATTTAGTAGTCATGAAACGATGACAGTACTACTGTGCAAAGAGCTATCTGACAAAGCAAAGGCGTACTGACATCCAAAGGCTGACAGAGAGCACTAGGTAACTTCAGGCCAGAAATGAACATCTACGAGACAATCAGTGTGATCAACTACTAGAGCTACTACAAGGAGTTCAGACAGAAGATATGCCACTAGAGTTTAAATGAAAGCTGTTTGTCTATTTAGAAGAAGAGCAGTAGTTCATCCAGAGATCAGAAAATTACTGGGTGAAAAGTTATAGTCTGTGCAATGTAGGAGATCAGAATAGATTGTATAATAGGCCCCTTTGTTCTTAAACTCTGTTATTTATATATCAGAATTTTCATTATCTGCTATCAGTGTGTTAATAGAGTTGAATTCTGTGTGGCTTGATTTTAAGGTATTTGGTTCCTATGATAAATTTTCATGAGAGTTTTGCATGACTGCAAATCCCAACAGACATATACTTTTGAATGAAAGGTTTGGCATGCACTTTGATGTATAAAAGCCAAGAAAGTGAATTCGAAGTAATACAACCCAAAAAATACATAAAAGCCCCCAAAGATTTTAGTAGTAGTCAGAATTAAAGACTGTGAGTTTCACAGAGGACCCCAAACACATCACATCACATCACATTTAAAGCAGACTTCTTTCAACTACCAGTAGTAGTTAACCATTAGCTGCCCATGTCCATTTGCCTTTGAGTTTACTTGTTGCCCAGGAATTGTGGCCAAGTTCACATTTCCTGTAGCCTGACATTGCAAGCCACCAATCATTCATGTAATGCACACAAGAATTTTGTTTCTGAACTGTAGAAGACTTTTTTGAACGCTTGAAATTACATGTAAAAAATTTCCTAGAAAGGTTTAAAACTAAACTGTAGTGATGATAGATGGGCAGCAGGCAGGAAGAGAGATTCATGGGAAAAAAAAAATGTGTTAAAGTCTATGTAGAAAGCAGGGATTCCCCCACAATGTTTCTAGTTGCTCAGATGAAAGCTAATGCAGTACAAATGTACCTCTGCTTACTCTGACATTATATCATATTACATTGGTATGTTTCTATTGAGTTGAAAAGAAGACATGACATCATGTGAATGTTTTCTGTGGAAATCCTTACTCTTACTTTCAAAGGTGCTAAAGGGAGATGTAGCAATCTTACAATGAATTTCCTTCCTCCTCATAATCAAAGTTTTTTTCTGTATCTGTTTGAGGGCTTTAAAGGAACACCCAAAACACTTGTGGCAAACATAAAGAAGTTCAATAAAAATAAAGTCTGGAAAATGTGACTCTTTCTAGTCAAACATAAAGATTTATCCATCTTTCATTGAGCAGAATTTACAGGAAAAAAAAACTTCAGACAATAAATTGTATGACTGCTGCCCTTCGTAAGTGTATTTGTTAGTTTCAATTAAGCTGGCAGTCTGCCACATTTAAACTTAGCTCTGTCATTCAGTTTCCCCCATGCAAATGAATAGGTTGTGTTTGTACAGCTGAATCCATTTAGACATTTTTAGTCCTATATTTTCCTTCTGTCTTCCAGAGACAGTGAATGTAAAAGATGCTGATGCACATTCCACACTTCACATGTGGTGCTAAAAATCCATTAGCTGAAGAACAGTGAAGACACAGGTTGATCAGAGAGAGCAGCTGAAGGTCAGGTTTAAATAGATGTATAACATCAGCCAGGCTTGATTGGCCATGGCTTTAGCACGTATCTCTGAATGGCTATTCAAATATTGGTGTCAAGCAAACACAGAATACTGAATACACTACTTGAAATTAAAATCAAATACAAAATAGTAAAACATCAGATTTGGACAATATTTTGAATATATTTATTAAAAAACTGTGGGATAAAAAAAATTGACACATTTTTTAACAGAAAGAGAATCCTTCCATATAGAGCATGGACTCTTGTTCTGATGTGGTTTTGCTGGTAAGACACTTTTTCTGTGCTCCTAGATGTTAGCAGATAGACTGCTTTTGCTACTGCATGGAAATCCCTAAGGGAAATAAGGAAAAGCTGACTCAGAACATCTCTTCGTTACACTTTGCACTGCTTCTTAAACCTGAGTGGTAGGGGGTCATGAAGGAATCCCTTGTGTCCCCTCACAGTGTCTTGTATCATAGCTGGCTTTTTAAAAACTAATTTGCTGGTAAGTATTTCTTAAGCAAAATCAACATGCTAGGGAAAGACTACAGGCACTGTTGAACTGTGAACAGTAAGAAAATAATCATAAAACTGAAAAGGATTATTTAGCTCTCCTTGAAGAGCTGAAACCTTTTATAATATCTTTGGTGAAGAAAAGTATTTTTCTCTTTTCTTTGTCTATTTTTCTACACAATCCTGTTCATGGGCTGGACCCTGGTTTCTGCAAGTTATTTCATAATTTTTATGATGGTCTTCAGGTTTTTAGTGTCATGTTGATAGACTGGGCTTCTTTCCCTATTGTCTCTTACGTTTTCTTAGCTCTCATTCATCTTCTACTTCTGAATGGCGTTCACGTTACTGCTTGACATAAAGGTCATCTTGATATAACTCTTAAGGCTTATCCTGAATATGTTGGTCTTCGTTCTTCCCTCATGATTAATGACTTTGGTTCCTTACCTTAGAAATTACAGTATAATGAGCTTCTGAATAAGTTTTCATAAACTCCTTCAATCGAAGGGTTTGAATTAGTTAATAGTTTATTCCTAAAAAGAACTGAAAATCTTTATGACATCATTATTTCATAAAGATGACAGTTTTGAAAAATCATTTTTGGGACTGCTAATCATGCTATTTTTCCAAATCTTTTCAAGGTTATAAAAGCAAGTAGAAGCATTTGGTCATCATTGCTAGATTTCTACCACAGTTTCATTTTCATTGTAAGGCTTCAATCTTGATAGGAAAACAGACTTATTTCTTTTAATATTTCTTTTCTGATGTTATGCTCCTTTTGGGACATTAATAACCATATGTTTTGTCTTCCTTTCATTGATGAAACCAACAGACTTTTTTTTGGTTTTTTTTATTTGCTCGCTCTTTGATGAGTCTTTTGTTTACCATCAATACACAGAGCTGAGAGAGGTAATGTCATCAGAAAAAGCAGCATTGTTATTTCCTCATAAATCCTTATGTTAGCTTCTTTATCATCTAGCACTCAAACTGCATGAACAATAGTGAGATACAGAAAAACCCTAAACTGCATTGGTTGTCACTAAAAACCACTAAAGGGTATTTTCCACCATCTCTATTCACAATGTTATTCTATTTGCTACAGCAGAATGTCTTTCCATGTAGTCTACAGCATGCCATAATTTTCCAAAGATCATCTCATGTGTTCCATAAAACTGCTTGAGAAATGCAGACATTTTGTCAAAAAAACTGCTTGTTGATCTATATCCATTTCAATCTAAAATGTCGAAGAAGAATTTGCTCTGCGTACCTGAAGTCAATATCTTAAATACCTCCCTCCTCTGCTTTTAGCTGAAGATCTATTTACTTCTTTATGTTCTGTGATGCTGAACATTTTTAAAACACACTGAGACTTGTTACAGTAGGTACAGTCATCTATCCTTCAAAATATACTATAAAGGTGTTTTTTTTTTCATTTCACATTTGGTTTAAAAGCATATGGAAGTCTGGAGGATTTTGTCACTTGCTTTAAGCTTTTCTGTGGTTAAATGTATCAAAAATTCAACTTGATCAAGTCAGAAGATCAGATATGAGTAACATTGCTACACATTTTAGCTTCATTTTAATATTTGATTTAAGGAAACTATAATTCAGCTGTTCAAAAATCGCGTGTATTATACATATAAAACATCTTTTATCTTGGCTGATACAGCAGCATCACTGCAGTATAAGTATAGGATACATGACTCTGGATCCTGCAGACTATATTGAGCTTCATTATATGTCTGACACCAGTTTCAGAGAGGAGAGAGAAAGATAAGAAGGAAGCAAAGTGTGCAGCAGCCCATGGCTGCTGACACTGCTCAGATTTCTTTCTCTGGTCCATCAGGAAATCAAGGAAACATTGTGAGAATGGGCCATGGGGAGACCCCCGAATTCTGCAGAGCCCTTTGAACAGTTTTCTTATTCTGCTCTCAAAGGCCACATTGCTTCTTGCCAGGACTTCCATTAAAGTAGTCAGTTAAGGCCAAAGAGAACACGATGTTATGAATGCGTCAAGCTGGGTTACAGGATCTGACAGGAGTCAGGTAGACATCCAGGAGTCAGAGGAAAGTGGAGACTACATGGAGGTTTTTATGTGTGCAATATTAGGTATCTGAAAAAGATAGTCAAGGTTTACAGTAATTGAAATAATCTGCTGAGATGTTCTTCTAAGTTCATTGATGAACATAGTACATTTTTTAAAAATTTAATACAGGAGAGGAGGAGAATCCTATCTTGACAGGAAGATAGTAGAAATGAACCTTATATTCTCTGTTCAGACACTGCATAGATGTGTATGGACATACACCCCCCTACCCTCCAAAATATATTAACACAGAATAATTTTAACCTTTACTAAAAAGGACAGAAATGAAGCTGAAATTTATCTAGTTTAAGTTAAAACTGAGGTGTCTATTCAGTTGAATCTCCTTTTACAAATAACAGAAAATCAGGTCCCTCTGGTGGACTATGTAAATAATTTTTCTTACTTTTACCCTTCTGATTGCCTCCTCATCCTGCTGGGGGTTGGCTGCCAATCCTGGTTAACCCTCAGCAGTCCTTTTTAACCTGTGGGGGAAAACCCCATCCAATTTCAGATTTCAAGAACTAGAAAAGTATTATTTGAAAAGCTAGTAGCCCTATAATTATATTAATGGACTGCAGGAACCAGGTACAAGCAGAACTGTCACGGGAAGTTGGTTTGCCTACAAAAATGATAAATCTGGCAATTTACTGGCCAATTGTCCTTTTTGTCCCATACATGACCTATTTTAAACCTGAGCTGGTTTTGTTTGCAAAATCACTCTGTGGATTTCATCTGATCAAATACAGTCATCTGCAGTGTAGATTTTAACTTTCTCCTCAAACTCTCTCCACTCCCTCCATTTTAGTCAATGTATGAGTATAACAGAACCCTATTTAGGCTGACCAATTGTCCACCTACCTCAGGGAAGAGTAAGCATATACACAGTCCTTTTCCTGATTGCTTTTCTGGGCTCTGGCTATTTCAACTCAAAGAGTTTTCATCCTGTTCAAGTAATTTCAAGATTTTAGCAATTTTCAAATTATTTATTTTTCATCTACTTGTACAATCTTTTTTAAACATGCATACACTCTTTAAGCAGCCACACAGTCCTTTGGCATGGAGTTCCACAGATCTTTTTTTCATTCCACTTCCTTTTGTTTCTTTTCAGTGCTGTTGATTTAATGAAGCTGCAGTCATCTTTGTCTGATGTCTTCTATTTTTAATTTTTTAAATTTTTTTTAGAAACAGTAAACAGCTGATCTCATTTCACCTTTTTCAGGCCATTCATGATTTAATAGCCCTTTAGCATTTTACATCCTTTCTCCCTGTTGTCAGTTTTCCAAACTGAAGAGTACTAATCTAAAAAATTATTCTCATCCTCAAATATACATCTACAGTAGATAAGACAACTCACACTTCAAAAGTGCTAATTTCTCTGATTTCTGAGGAAGCCTAGGATGACTAAACCAAAAACCAGACATTTGTGCTGCGTACTTTTAAATTTAGATGAAATCAGTCTCATCCTCTGTTTCTGGGAGTTATCTCATTGTAAATGAGAATTAAATACGTGGAAATTAGTGAAGAGTTTCCAGCATGCAAGAAATGAATAGAGCTGGTCAAAAAAAAAAAAAAAAAAAGAAGTAACTATTAAGCAATAAAATTGACTCATGCATTGTGTACAGAGATATGGAAATGAAAAATCCAGGCTCAGACGCTCTATCAGCTATAGCTACGTCTTCTTCCTCTATGTTTTTTACTGCAGAGTTATTAATAAGATTTTCAGCTAAAAATTCAAAATAAATGCCAATGTTAGAATATTAATATGTTTGTTAATTATTGTTCATAACTACTAGATATTTATTTAAAAGTATGCTGCTGTAAGTGTGTTCACTTTTACTCTTCCAATTCTCTCCCTATCCCACCCAAGGGAGTGAGTAAATGGCTGCATGGGGCTTAGGTGCTGGCTGGGATTAAACCAGTTAAAAAAAACAAGTTAACAAAAAAACAATGCTGCAATTCTCAGTTAATGAATCCTTTTGTTTAATTGGGAAGAGATAAAATTCAAGCAAGCTGAATTTTCTTCTACTTGTTTCTTTAAAAGAATCACTTTCCTAGTGACTTAAAGCTTTCCTTGTCTTCTCTAGTCATTAGCTAGAGCTGCATGTGATGCACACACTACCTGAAATCCCAGATGTCGGGTTGTGAAATATGTCCTATCAGTGCCGGAGTCTGGCCACTTGGCAGAGCCCTACGTTATCAGCAGCCGGTCATGCTAGCAACTCTCAAAATTGCCTCTGGGTCAGTCATGTGCTCTTGGCTTTTATTAAATCTGTGAGGGGATTTGAGTTCTCCTGGTGCTATGTTCCATTTAGATTCATAGATGTTAAGGCCAGAAGGGACCCTTGTGATCATCTAGTCTGACCCCCTGCTTAACACAAGCCACAGGATGCTCCTGATTTAATTCCTGTTTGAAGTGTATATATTTTAAGGGAGAAAGCACTCAGTCTTGTTTAATATTTCCAGAAGAAAATACCATGACCTAAGGCAGGTTATTTGAAATATTATTTATCTCCAGTGTTAAAAGTGCACACCTTATTTCTGGCATGAATTAGCATGGTTTCAACATTCAGCCCTGGGCCTTTGTTGTGCTCTGCTGGATCGAAGAAGACATCCATATTTTGTCCTCCTGTTATCAGGTCATGCCATAACTTTTCCTTTGTTAAACTATGCAGATAGCTCTGCCAAAGTTTAGCTATGAAGCTGTTTTGTGTTAAATTGACATGATTGTTTATAGATATTATGGATATATGATGAATATCAGTGAATATGATGCTAAAATGGTTGCTGATGGAAGGGCTCTCTAGTATTTAAGCAAAGTGGCTATTTTTTTTATGTGCAAAATACAAGAATGTTTTATTGCAATACAACACCCAACACCTTGAACCAAAACTTCAAGAAAGTGTCAAGGAGAAGGAGCCAGGAGGTCTAGAGCAGTAAGTACATGGCACCAGGACAAGGGACAAAGAGTGTAATTTCACAACTCAGTTCAGGCTGGAAGGAGAAGATTGTTCCCACGAGGACAGTCAGACAGTGGCACAGGCTGCCCACATTGTGCAGTCTCTGAACTTGAGGGCTTTTAAGCCTCAACTGGACCAACCTGTTCTGACCCAACAGCTGGCCCTGCTGTGAGCAGGAGGTTGGACCAGGGACTGCCTGAGGTCCCTTCCTGTATGAATGACTTTATGATTCTGCAATGTCAGAAGATGATTCAAGACACAGTGCCATAAAAGTTTTTTCAGCTTTTTATATGCTTTTAAAAGCAAAAAAATGGTATAAATACCATAAAAAATGGTTTCTAGAATTATATTTGCATTAAATGTTTAATCTTTTTTGGTAGCATTGATAATTTAGTTTACGAACTAACACAATGTTTTCTTACTTAAGTTTCTGATTATAAAGCAAAAAAAGTTTATTTTTAATAGATGGACAAAGTTATCAAAAAGATGTGTGCTGTTTTCTTTTGCATAGTATAATGTCTGTATATTGTTATTGATATAATTAATGTAATAATTAAGACAACAGGCAGAAATTGTTTCCTAAGACAATATAGGGACTAGTTGATTATGATAGAATAGAATAGTTCCATTTGGAAAGAACTTACCGTGGTCATCTAGCCTATTTGTCTGACCACTTCAGGTCTCCCAGGAGTTAATTCATGTTATTACTAAAGGCATTGTCCAAATGTCCTTTAAATGCTGACAGGCTTGGGGTGCCGAACACCTCTCTAGGAAGATTGTTCCAGTGTCTGACCACCATCTTGGTAAAGAAATGTTCCATAATATTGAGTCTGAATCTTGCCTGATGCAGTTTTGAATCATTACCATAGGTCCTGTCACTGAACACCAGGGTTAGCACCTTACATTATGTACTGTGTAGAAATGAAACACTCCATGAAAAAAAATCCCAGAATGAAGCTTGATTATCAAAAATACAATGTGCTGAAATTTTATTAAGTTTGCATTCATTCAAACGAGGTTATCATTGCACATTTAAAAAATATTTGGATTTCTGTAGCTTGAGGTATGGACACATCTGCTGAGGTGTGCATTACAGCTTTCTTCCACTTGTCCTGATTACAATAAACCAGGAGTGGTTTCACTTTACTAAATATAGCGGTAAAATTAAATGTCTTCTTTTCATGACATTTTGATGATTAGTTGGCCAAGGACAAAAAAAGGGATCAGAGGGTTACCATCAGCTGGACATCTGCTGTATCAGGCAAATAGCTTAAAAAGTCCTGTGCAGGTCAAAATATTTTTCAGAACAGACAATGATGGCTTCATGTTTAACTACATTAAATTATGTCCAGACAAACAAATAATCCAGATCTTTCTAGAATGATGACCCTCCTTTGCTTTCTACCCCTCCCCTAAATTTTTTAATCTATAAATTTGATCAATAGTTGCTCTTTCTTTTCTTTTATTCCCTGGTTTGGAATCTGATTGGAACTGAGTGTTCACACCCTCTGTGAGCAACCACTGAATTAGAGTTCTTTGGAGAAATAACGGCAGTAGCTGACCATACACCACTGTCCATACCAGGACTGGTACAGATGTGTGTAAACACAGATCTGGAAAACATTGTAATTTATGTTTCTATGTCTTCTACTACATTTATCATTAAAATTTACTATCCATAGATAGCTGATTTAACTCAAAAGAGGATGAAAAGCGGTACCAGGACAGCACAGTGAGATGGAGAGAAAAAGGTACTTAGTTATTTACTAAAAGTAATTTCATTTCTCTCAGAATAATGTCAAAGTACATTTCAATGATTTTTCAAAGGAAAATAAAGACTTTTCCTTAGAGTAGAGAAAAAGACAGCTAAATAATACAAAGCACTGTATTTTCAATGTGGGAAAAATGAGTGTTAGTGGTACAGAATATTTCAATTGTTTGAATTCAATTCTGAGAAGCTCTGGTGTTTGGACTTAAAATCTCAAGGACATTATTGTGAAAAACTTTAAAATCATCACAGCTGACTATTCAAAAGTTTAATTTATGCATTTGAACCTGATCTAGATTAATGCATAAATAGCAACGTTGATCTGTCAGATTTGAGAGTCTTAAAAATCAGTCTATTTAGGGATACCCTACTCCTTTATCACATCTTATCCAAGCGGTCTTTAAATTTCATAAAATATTTTCTATTTGATACTTTATTTGATACTGGTGATACGGGAAGTTAGAAAGTATGTGGTATGACAGATATTGAAGGAATCTATGCTCATAAAATACAATAAGGTTGTTTGGGGTATTTTCCTTCTAAGATAAGCATGAGTCTTTAGCCTTTAGAAGATAATTTAAACTTTTTTTTTTTTTCTGCCTTTGACTAATAAATCAAAAGAAAACATGCCATTTACCATAATGGTACCTGATTCCAGTAATGCATCTGAAGGGAATGATTTGGAAATTGAGAGACTATTCCTTCCAATGACATCCCAAAATCAGTTTAGGAGACATTTCTGTATTTTTTGTTTTAATTACATTCATAATAACATTGCTAGTGTTTGTGGCTAGCCACAAACTGCTTGTGACTTCCAACAGACTTGCAAACCTGGATATTTTCTGAATAGGGGAGCAAAGATATAAAGACAATTTTATCATCTGTGTGCAAATCATTTTAAAAACTCTATAAACTGGACTGATAAAATTTCATACACATTATTTGAAAATGCTGTGAATGATTTTTAATCCTTAGAATTGGTTTTCAATAACAATAATGACAAAAAACATTTTCAGAAGTAGACAGTCACACTATTGATTTAAAATTCTAAAGTACATCTGTTTTTCAGATCACTTCATTTCAAAACTCCATGGTAAAGATTCATTTTGTACAGGTTTAAGACCTTCTACATGCATACTGGGGGTGGAGGTTGTGGGGGGTAGAGAGAAAAAGACCTTAGATTTAATTGAAAAAAAGGTACTCTCTACAGCTGACCCATTCTTTGCCCAAATACTTATAATTAAAGACATATCAAAACTCCAGTTCCTGAAACCTGGATGTAGAATTCCCTGCCTGCAGCCTTTAGCCAAGCTAGAGGCACTTCTGTAACCTGCAATCTAACTATTATTATCTTCATTTTTGAATAAAATGAAATTGATATGCTGTAAAAAACTCTCAATTTTCCTTTCCTGAGCCCTGCTTCTTATCCTACTCATCTCCCACATAGTAGCAGCACAAGGACTCTAAGCCCAAACAAGAGAAGTCAGATCTGCCCCTGCAGGTGTAACCAGGTGTCATTGGCAGCCTTTTCTCCATTTTCTTGTGTATCCTTGACAAGATGGTTGTCCTTGATCTGCGCATCAGCCTGACTTGGTAGAAGAGATCATAAATGTGGGAATATTCTGCTGCTGAACCTTTGCCTTGCATAGGCTAAATAGGCCAAAATTCCTGAGTGCGTCGATTCAAGGATGTTTCCCAGAATTCAAATAAATGCGATTTATTTGGCATTCTTCTGAACTTTTTCCAATTCAAAAAATATTGTTTCGAAACTCAGAAATAATGATTCCAACAAGATCACTGACACTAGCAATCCGAATATCACCATATAATATCAAGTCTTCTTGCTATTCTCTTTTTGTTACAGATACATTTTAAGCCTGTGTGGATGCTAAAATAAGTTCCATGAAGTTACCATTTAATTTGATAACTTGTTAGGCTGCAGTTTGATTTATGTCAGATTGTGATACAAACCAAAAATCAAAGGTTTGTTTATTTTCTCCTGACCATTTCTGTAAAGCTTCCCAAATTTCAAAAGCAGACACAGATTTAAAATACCTTCATTTTTAGTTACTTACACTGATATACTTGGGGGGATGGGAGGGGGTAATGTTAACCAATTTATAGGATATTTGTGAGCCTAAACGAATCCTTTGCTTCCCCTACAGACAGGAAAGACAAATAGGCACCTCTAGAGCCTGGAGATTTTATCTTACTATAAGACCTAGAATATTCCTGGAAATACCTACATATAAGAGCTTGCATAATTATATTACATATGAAGAGAGTAATTTTTTTTAATTAAGGTAGATGAAATTAAGAAATACTGAATATCAATAAAACATGTCAGTGGGATCAGGATACGTTCAATGGTTATGAAAATTATGCCGCACTTTGGTCTCCCTGAATAAGCACATTAACAATTAGCCCATTTAACTATCAAAACTCTCTGGTGATATTAGTCACAGCATTGCTTTAGATTTTAGTTAAAAACAAATTTACATGTTCTGCCTTTTACTTTTTACAGAAACAATGTGATAATATCATATTATTAAGACCTTGGCAAATACATATTATGATTACAGTATGAAAAATAGAGACTCAGCATCTGAGATCAATATTATCCAGGATGTAGGGCTGTACTGTATCTATCTGTTCTGGCAACAAATCCTTCAATTGATTTTTTAAATACCTTTGGGGCTGTGGGGTGGGCAGGATACAAAATCCTTTCTTTAACTTCAGCTCAAAATTGCTGGGTCTGTGTCTCAAAGACCTTTTGCTGTCCTATAAATCAGTGGAATGAATGCTTCAATGACTGTGTGTAAATAAGCCTCACACTGCTTGTTTGCTGTGCAGCTGTCTAAAATAATCCCCTAAAGGAACAACTTGGCCCATATTGTCTGTTTTGGAGAGCTATTTGTTTATAATCTTAAAATGAAGGGGGTTCACAAAATAGAGGTACAGTATTCATCATGAAGAACTAGGACATTTTTTGTAACAGATATCTGTAAGGAAACAAAAAAGGATTGAGGTTGGAACATTTCATCATAGGAAATCTTTAGAAGCAATGTTGTAGATTTGAGGAACATTTACGTAGTCAATGATATAAATCAGAAAAGATCAGCTGTTTTAAAGATGCACAGCAAAGATATTATTCATTTAAATTTCTCTACCAAATAGATATTACAAGAAAATGAATCATTACGGTATTAATGTTTTTTTCTTAAACATGTATAAAACCTCTTCCACATTAAAAATAACTATATATACTTAATTTCTCCAGAAAGAAAAACACTTGCAGATGATCAGGCCTTCTGAATATCAAAAAACCCCTAAAGCATCCTTTAAAATAACATTATTAAGGCACAACAGACTGTGGGTCATATGAAAGTGTATCAAATTGTGGCTAATCCTGGAAATCAAGTTGGATGCTTTTTCTCATAAAAAATAACTGTGAAAGAAGTGACTGGCAAGATACTTTGAAAAGTCTTCATATTTTAGAAGCAATTATGAAACAGAATTTTGCAATACATGAAGGGCATGAATCCCGAAATAAAGAAAAGGTTGTCATGAGGAGAAATTATTCCCTTGATGGTATATTCCTTTTACTTACAAGCTCTGTGTGCTAGTCCCAGGAACCATTTTTACTGCTGTAAAATTTTTACTGCTATTCCACTCAGTCAATATTTGTTTAGTATTTATAATACAAACACATGCTGAAAAAAAGAAGGTGATGTTCTTACGAAGATTCTGCAAACCCAGATCTTAGTTAATAACTTTGCTTAAAATTAGAATGCTGTAATATTTTTAATTATTATTACTCCTAGAGACCTATTAGTACCTAACTTTAATTTGTAATTTTCTCTTCAATATTTATAGTTTAGATTACATAACATTGACTTATTCTTTACTCTAGATTAAAGGGCTAAAGTTGAAGCATTCAGCTCTTTCATAGACTGCCAGTAGAAGTGATTACAGATGTACTAATCATCCTTGCTTATGTAAACAGTTGTGACATTGAATATAATTTAACAAGGTCAAGCTTCAGAGCTGAGATTCTTGTAAATTCACTGCTAAAATCCAAATGCTCCTAGACTTTTCAAGAAAGAGAATGATTTTCCCCAAAATTTCCCCATCATATTTATTAACTTTTTACATGTAAGGAAAATGACAAAATATGGTCTCTCATATTCACACCCATTCTTTCCCTGATACCCAACAAAACACAATATCAAACTTACACTAAAACAGGACTCCTCTGTACATCAGACCCTCCCTTTTGGCCATATTTATACACTATTTTTTTGAAAAAAGAACACTTAATGAGGTATGGAGATGAATTGCAGTGAGTTTAGTAGAAAAAATTATAATGGTCTAAGACAGCATGACCATTGGGAAAAGACTGAAATATCTGAGTTTGCTTATCTTAGAGAGGATATGAGGGTTTCTCCTAATTTATATAAAGGATTTAAAAGCAAGACATTGATCAGTTGTTCACTGTGTCTGTGAGGGACAGCACAACTAGAGAGCATCCTAATCTGTGACACAAGAGATCTGGGTTAAATATTAGGGAAAATGTTCTCACTATACGGACACACTACAATAGATGGTGCCAAGGTACAACGGAACTTCTTCAATAGGTCATTTTAAAGAAAAGTTAAGAGAAAAGTATTTCCAGATGGCCTATTTAAAGTCCAGTCAAGGGATGGAGGTTGTCAGAAGTGGACAGGCTTTCAAGGGGTCTTTGCCAGCCTGCATTTTAATTTCCCACATTACAGGCCAGTTGAGCTGACAGAAATTCAGAGAAAGCCAGCAGTCCTTATCACGCAGAGGTGAATACATGTGGCCACCTTTTTGAAGGCATTGTTTTTCTGCATAAGGTGCCAGTTTCATACCTTATTCTGAGTCAGCAGCTCAGACAGGAGCCAGGAAGTGGAAAGTGTCACCTCTGTTGCATTTTTCTCCTGCTGACTCTTGAAGCTTGCCCTGATCCCAGGTGCATATTGTATGAAGTCTTCTCTAGTTGCTGTGTTGTGAAGCCAGGATAAGAGGTAATGACACTTGGAGTGAAAGATCTCATCAGATCTCTCATCTTCCTCTACTTCCACAATTCAGTGAATATACTGAACAGCAAAAGGAACAAGTGCTCTGCAGATGTACAGACTGTTCAGAGGTATTAATGCTGATTCACTTAGTTTTCTCCAGCCATGGCCCTCCTAGGCCTATTCCAAGGTTGGAATCTTATTTTTAAAGCTGTCAGTTTATGAGACTGAATGCTCAAGGTCCATCCCACCCCTGACTCATAGCTATGTTCTAGAGAACCCACCATCACCGTTGCAGAGACACAACTGTGTCATGAGCCAAAAAAAATCTCTAAGAGCACTAGCTCTGGCACACAATAATAATAAGTTCATATTTTCCATGGTGAAATTATGCTAAAATCTTCTTTTCTACACAATAGTTAATAATAAATGATCATCTGTGAAAGAGGGGAAGCAGGGAATATAGAGATAATATGGAATATAAATTCTGCAGATTTACTCTGAAGAGTTCTTAAGTGCTTATTGTTGAGTAAAGCAGGCAGATTTAAAGAAACTTGCTTTTCGAAGGTCCTCAACTAAGAGATCTCTCAAAGAGGTCAATCCACCTGGGTAAAGACTCCATCTTATGATCTGAAAGTCTGATCAAACCCATTTGTTATTTTCTAGGATTTTCACTTATATTCAGTATTCACTGAATCAAATATTTTGAAATCATTAAAAGAATTTTTAAAAAACAGCATTTTGTCATGCAGTGGCATTTTGATAAAAAATTCACATCACATTGCAACAGCAGAAACAAAATGCTCTTGTATCTGAAATGCTTACAGGAGCTAGCTGTACCTATATAGGTACATTTGCACCAGCATTGCTTCTGAAAGTAGGTTGCACAAATTTTTACAACTTCTAAAGTTTTATTTTTTAGATACCAGATTGTATCCCGTTGTGTTATATAGGATCCATTTAACCACTGCTGTAACAACTGTTGAAATGTTTTCTACTGTTTTAGTGTTTGGCTGAGTTTTGTGTAGATGAAGGCTATGCTGTCTTTACTACAAATTATACCACTTTAGTCCATCACATAATAGTACTTGTTCTATTACACTCTTCTAATGCTGTCATAGTTTTGAATTTATATTCTCTTTACTTCTGACCATTGTTCACTGTTTAAAGGCATTAAGCCCTTCTCACAATGTTCCAGCAGTTTAGTTCTCTTAATGTAGTATACAAATTCACAAAAATTATTTGCCAAATTACCATAGATAACTTCCAGTTGAGAAGAACTGTGATTCCTGTGCAGCTTGAGAATTCTCAGTAGGGCTAAAAATAAGATTCAAAGAGGGAGGTTTTTTCTCTTTTATGCTACTTTTATGAACAAAGGCATAGTAGAAGTTCCTCAGCAAGATGGCATGCAATTTAGCAGAACTAGAACTTCATAGCAGGGAACCTAAAGACAATCTTGGGAAGAGATTTGTTGTCTGGTCACTCTTCTTCTGTCTTAATAGGTTGCATTTGATAGTGTTTCCTGAAACATTTTTTCTCAATGAGAGAACAACTAGATTTAAACATGACTGTTTCTGTAGTTAACCTTTTCTATCAGTATTGCTCTGATTTAATGGCCCAGAAACTTCCACAACAGAGGGACTGTTGCTGGTGGACTCTCCTCACTGCCTCTTGGATCCCACCCTGGGAAGGCCAAGAGAGAGAACGACACGACTCAGCTGCACAATGAAGGCAACTCAGCGGTCTGGTCCTTAGTAAGGTCACTGATGACACACATTTATGTAGACATAAAGGTTTCTTGTAACAATGGTAGTCCGAAATTACCTCTTAGTTTCATCTTCAGTGCAGCCAAGGACATTCATTACATGATCTGTCACACAAACATTTAGAGTCGTTTACCCATTCCCACAGCTTTCTTGACAACCCCATCTTTTCTTACTGTTATTTGTCTACATTTCAACTGGCTTTAAAGAAGTGATTCCCCACTGTTCTCTGCCCTGTTTGGGAGGATCAGTCAGTTACCAGATCCCTTATCAGTCTTAACATTGGAATGATCAAGACTGAAGATCTACTTCAGAATCAACACCTTCCTTCTCAAATTGCCCCAAGAAATGAATACTATGATTGCTATTCATTTGTATTTCACTTATATTTTGAACTCTAAGCCATGTACTGGAACCCCGTTTGGACAGGGTCTGTA
The DNA here is from genome assembly GCA_013397055.1 of Pachycephala philippinensis. NCBI lineage: Eukaryota > Metazoa > Chordata > Aves > Passeriformes > Pachycephala > Pachycephala philippinensis. The sequence continues at coordinate 687,583 of VWZT01002278.1, forward strand.
CAAAATGTAGAACAAAAAACAGTACTAGCCCCAGAGGTTACCAACCAGCACTAAGTCCCGTGGGACAAGATTTGTGTTCCACTCCACAAGTCTCAGACAGCATCACAATCAGATCCCAAACTCATAAGGAATCTAGACCCAGGAACCACTCCATTTCGCTTCCTCACCTCCAGGTCCCCAGAAAGTCATATAGGATCAAGGGCTAGGATACCCCTTCAGCACATTCACTCTGAGTTCGGACCTGTTCAGACTTTTCACCTGTCAGGGCACTGGAGTGAGGGTCCTGTGGCTGGGCATGTCTCTTGGTCTCGATACAACCACGCACAACCCCTTCATTGCAATGTATCACCAGAGATATTCAAGACTCAGCTGTAGCACCGCTTCAATTTCAGCCTCAATTTCTGCCTCCTTGTTCCAAATCATGGTATAAGTATCCCAGTATGGGCACTGGGTAACTTTCTGGTGTATTAAAGAAAAAAATATATGTACAAGAAGGAGGATATGCACTGTATAAGGTGTAGCTAGCCATGGGCACCATCACTGCCACAGATAAAGCTGCAACATCAAATCCTTTCCTGTCACTTTTGCATTTCCAGGCAGGGATTAACTTGAGTCCTCTGTCAGATAATAGAGATTTTTTTGATATGGAAAATATTAAGTGTGTTACCAGGGCCACAGAAAGATAGTTTCATGTAGCAACTTTCACGTACCATGAATTTCTTTCCTCCTTCCTGTTTTCCAGCCTCAGTTCACATCACTAAGAGATCAGAAAAAGATTGGAGCAAGTGGGCATTTGGGGCTTTGGGGCTTTTCTCCTACCACTACAAAGCAACAGTAGAGAGCTTATAGGGTGATGGTGAGGGAAATGGTGCAAGTCAGGTGCGAGTTGGGCCCTCTCTTCTTTCCAGCACACCTTGCAGAGAGCTGCTGCTTCAAGCAGGAGGTACCCCCACTGTTTCAGGCAAAGTTTCTTCTACTGACATGCAAATTTCTGTAGGATTGCTTCGCCTAAGCGGTAACAAATATTTTTGATTTGCTGGGTATACAGACTAATTAGTCAGCTGTAAGAAACAGCTGGTTCACAATGTTCCAATATTAGTTCTTTCCATGATTTTGATTTAATTTCAAGGGCAGACTATGGAGACCAAAGTTGTAGAAAGAGGATTTTTGTTATTGCTGTTGTTGGCTCACTTGTTTGTTTCACTTCTTTTGCAAACCTTTATTTGATGCCTATTCATAAATTATATTGCTATATTATGGTATCTCATTATCCTTTATTAGCAGAACACTACTAAATTGAAGTTGGAATTATATATCATGCCCTGCATATGGAAGAGAGCAGCATATGGAGACTATGCCTACTGCAGTTTTCAAGCATAAAAAAGCAGGAAATTATACAGGAAATTATACATATTTCACAGAATCTCTGCCAAGTGCTTCTGTGCTGTATCCTGTAATTCAGAGTCATGTTCATCTTTACTGTGTCATTTAAAATTCATATAGTAGAAATATAGTCAGGTCAAAATCCATACAGTAAGGAAAGAAAGCAAATTATTTTCCTGAACTTACTTAAAATAGAACAAATCCCAATAGAGCTGGTTATTACATCCCCAGTATCACATCAATCAAAATGGTTTCAGAGGGTATGTTCCAACTAGTAGGGACAGATTGTTTGTTTAACATCAAAGCATTCTGAGCAATTCAGTCTGACTGATAAAATGTAAAGATGGGAGTAATGCATCCTCTGTACTACCATGAATCTGATCGGGAATCTCTCCTTTAAAATGAGTATTATCTCAGTAAAAAACATATGCAATTCTCAAAAAGAAAACATTTAAAAGTGTTTACATGTAATGATCTTGATTAAAGCATAAAATGAACCATATCCTAAGGATTCTGGAAAGGAGTGGGGCTCTTTCCTTTGCAAAAAAAACATTTTTACCAAACAGCAAAATTCAAATTTAAGCAAAATATTTCAGTTGTGTAGACATTTTGATTAAGACAATTTTCTTTCATAATATAATTTTTTGGTAATTTTAGCACGTTAGAATTTTATTTCATGGTGTATAACAAAACATATAATGACATCATACAACTTCCTGTGAAAAATAATTTTCTTTGTATGTCTCCTTTTTTTGCACAGGGAATAATTTTTTTTACTAAATCTCAAAGAGAAAATACTTACCTGTAAGCCAAACATCATGATAATAAACAAGGTAACATAGACACTGTTTTCACTATGTCCCATTTCATCTAAATTCAGTAGCAGAGAGAGAAGGGTGAAATAAATACAGGAAAAAAAACCTCTCTGTAGATTAAAATCAGAAGCATCTTAATCCATAGTGACAAGATCTGGTTAATGAATAATGTCAGATCAAATTTTACTGTGCAATGGACTGTCCATCTATTTTTGGATTGATACTCGTGGTGAAATCATGCAGCACTATCACCTTTTTTCTGAGACAAGTATTCGGTGGCCTTTAGAATAATTGGTAGGGAGAAAAGAATATATACATACAAGCAAAAGAAGTAGAAGAAGAAGATGACACATGGAGGTGTCCTCTGGTACTGTGCTGAAAAGAAACCCCAGAAAAGTGAGCACTGCCTTCCTGTACTGACAAATTCTCCAAGATTTTCTGTTTTGGGACTCATCCTTCCCCTTTTCCCCATGACAGTCATAAAGATGTTTCTTCTTGCAGAGCCTCCTCAGGGCACCTCAGGGAGAAAGGGTAATCCTACTGACTACAGCTCCTCTCCAGATGATTAGGCCTAGACTGGCACTCACCATTCCCAGACGGCCAGTCCAAATGGCACACCCTTTGTTTTTCTCTCAAAAGCCACACTCCCAGCTCAGGAGCCTACCATACCCGAACTTCATGTTTAGTTTAACTAGTAGCCAAGTACATTAACTTAAAATTAAGTGCAATTTAGGCATACCAGGATGGGAGTGTTTCTATTTATGTCTGTATGGAGTGAAAAAAGACATGCCGTCCTGACTTAGGCCAGAAGATCCTGCAATGATCTGCTCTGAAAAAGGGTGGAGAGCCTGTGCCACTTTGACAAGTTATCAAATTATTAATCTTTTTATCCTTAGGGAGGAAAGTCACCAAGGTCTGCAGAAGAAAATTGTGGTTGAACAATGATGCAGCACATGGAACTGCACTAGGACTATACTATGGAGTCACTTGGGATTTATTAGAACATATCATGCAAGCACTATCACACGATAATGTGAGGATTTTATGTGCAAGTACTCTAAAATACATGTTGCCTCCTGTCACTGCAGTCTTTTTCTGAAGCTCTTGCACAATGAGGATGGCCTCCACTTCACTGCTTTCCCTCGTAGAAATTAATCAATTAATCAGCATTTTCCTCCATGTCAGGTTTGGACTGTTTTCTTATGACAGTGGAACAAGTAATTTCTTCTCATAACAGTCATTGTTTATTTAGGATTCTGGAAACTAGAGATCACAAAATTGCCACTGGCCATTTTTTTCCTCAGCTAATACCTTTATTTTCTGTTTTTTAACTGGGGAAAGGGCCAAGAGTTTGACAATGATGAAAGAATTAACAACTTTTTTGGCAAGTGACAGCTCTGCCTTCAGGAAAACACCCTGCCTTGGATAGTTTCCTCTGTTATGATAACATAAGCAGACAGGGGTGTTTCCTTTTCTCTCAACAGCCAAAGGTATTTTGGAAGAAAAGAAAGGGAGAACGCCAATATCAGTTTTACAACATAAAAGAAGGAACCTGAAAATGCCCAGCAATTTAGCTATTCCACACTCTGCTCTTGTGAACAGTGTTTGAGGGAGCTATCTAATGCCCTTCTCTCTCTTCATGAAATCCACCAGCACCAGACCTCATAAAGGAGAGAGCCTGCAAATATCACCCTCACGAGTACAGAAAAAGGGTCTTGCTGAAAAAGCCTCTCATGCTACTCAAACAGTTAAGATTAGTAGTTAGAGTGTGGTGATGGGATGTTCTGAGATTTGGATTGTGATTTTAGGTAGGGGCATGATTGCTGGGCACTAAATTGGGCTGCTGTGCGGCTAAGGGACCCAGAAGCCATTGGCATTTGGAGGCAGAAGGAGAAGCTGGTACCTGTGCACCTTCAGGCACCTATGTACTGTGTCAAGGGACAGTATGTCCTTTTACATTTGCACTGGAGAGTGACAGATAAACACCGCATACACACCAAGTACAAGACGGAGAGGAAAAAGGAAAGTCAAGGAAACGAAAAAGAAATCAAAAGAATGAAATGATAACAAAACCTTTTCATGAAAAAAAGTCTTGATTTTCTTCTTCTATATATATGATCTTCTTTACTGAAGAGAACAACTGAAAGGTTTCTATATTAATTTTGAGAATGATGAGATTGAGCAATCATATTCTAGACAAATATAAAAGTGCATCTGCAGTGTCCATGGCAAGATGATCACTAAACAGATGATGTACTTTTAGAGCTAGATGAGAAGGATGCATTGTGTGAGATTCATCAACCTTTGCCTTTTTGTAAGCACAACTCTTATGATGCATGGCTTGCATCTGCATGTGCCATTTGAACCTTTGGCCTTCAAATGTCACTGTCTGCGCATTAGCCAGAAACAAGGAGAAAAAATACTGTGGTATGGGAAAAGTTACAAAACAGCATCTGCTTGTCAGAGGAGCCAAAGACAGTAATTTCAAGGTCAACATTTCACTTGGTTTTATTCCATATAATTTTTTATTAATGAGTTCTGGGCAAGCAATTGCTGAGCTTTTGGTTTTGGATTTATTTTTCGGGTGAGGGTTGAGGTTAGCTTCGAGTTCATTCTCTCCATAATTAATGGCTTCAGATATATTTAGATTTAATTGGAATATCTATCCATTCCCACTGTATTCATTAAGACTGAAGAAGCTCCAGGAAGTGGTTTGCCAAGATACCTGACATCTTCCAGCAACCACTCAATATGGAAATTATATCGTCTAGGGAAGTTTTCTTGTGTTGATTTGGCTATATGTAGACAGCATTTGGCTATATGTAGGTCAGCAAAGAGGAACCGATACATTTTACCACCCTGCTCCTTTACTATGAAGCTTAATATTTTGAAAAAGTGCAAAATCAAGGTTAAGGAGGATAAGCAGTTTAGAGAGAAGCTAGGGAAGAAAATCACACAGTTGGAATAGACCTTCAAGATCATCCAGTTGAACTATTGGTGTAGCACCGCCATAAATCACTCATAAACCATATCCCCAAGTTCCATATCCAGATGCCTCCTGAACACTTCCAGAGACAGTGACTTCACCACCTTCCTGGGGGACTTAGTTCAAGGCCGAACCCCTCTTTCAGTGAAAAAAAAAAATTCTAATATCTAATTTGAACCTCCTCTGGTGCCAAGTGAAGCCATCTCTTCTCGTCCTTCCACTTGAGACATGGCAGAAAAGACCAACCCCCACCTCAGTCCAACCTCCTTTCAGGTAGTGTAGAGAGCAACGAGATCTAACCTGAGTCTCCTCAGTCTGCTCCAGACTAAAAACCACAGTTCCCTCAGACACTTCCCATAAGACATGTTCTATAGACCCTTCAGTTTTGTTGCCCTTCTCTGAACACACTTCAGCACCTCAGTGTCCTTTTTAAAGTGAGGGGCCCAGAACTACACACACTACTTGAGGTGTGGCCTCACCAGTGCCAACTACAGCAAGGGAATCACTTCCCTAGACCTGCTGGTCACATTATTCTTTATCCAGGCCGAGATACCATTGGCCTTCTTGGCCACCTGGGCACACGCTGGCTCATGTTCAGGTGGTTATCTACCAGCACCCCCAGGTCCCTTTGTGCTGAACAATTCTTAAGCCACTATTCTTCAAGCCTGTAGCCCTGCCTGGGGTTGTTGTGACCCCAGTGCAGGACCCAGCACTTGTCCTCGTTGATCCTCACACTGTTGTCCTCAGACCAGCAATCCAGCCTGTCCAGATCCTTCTGCAGACCGTTCCTGCCCTCCAGCAGACCAACACTCCCACCCAAATTGATGTTTGCAAACTGACTGAGGGGGCACTCAATGCCTTCATCCAAAACATCAATATAGATATTGAATAGGACTTGGTCCTGTTGTTGTTGGATCAGACAGGACCACTGGCAGGGCTGAGTTTCCAAAATTCAATTTCTTTGTATTATAATTGAGCTTTCATTTGGAAATGTAGAAGAGTCCCTATATCATTTCTTCTTCATGGTCTCTCTGTAATAAACCATCATCACAGCCGTGGTACAAGAGACACTTTTCTTTACATTATTGCAGCGGTGGCAACCTCTATGCCATAAAACACTTTCTGCCAATGAGGAATCAGCCAACTCAATATCTTCATCTGGTTTTCATTTCCTTGGAGAAATAAAGAAACTCTTCGTGCATGTGACAATGCATGTGGCTAATCTTGCTTTCTATCTAAATTGGTAATAATTGTTAGAAACAGTTTTTGAGAATGAGGTATTTTTATCAGCAGATGAGGTTTGCAATATCTTTAAGGAATATATGTTTTTTCAGGGTTCAGAAGGTGAAAACACACTCTCACTCTAAAGGAAGCAACTTTCAGAATAGTCTCATTCTGTAGGAGGTGGAGGACCTTTAGCTTATTATAGTTGTTATTTTCTATTTCATTTGCTAAATCTAATTTCAGGCTACCAGGTTATCAGATTTTATCTATCATTTTAATATTCTATTTCTTATTCTTATTTGCTTCCTCTGAGCTGATGTGATTTCAGATATCTCAGTATCATTTCATGACATAAATCTGTAGTGCTTCATGTTTTGCATCAATAAGAAAATATTTGTCCTGCTCCTTTTTTGCCAGTTATCACAAATACAGATACGTTTACCACTGAACACACTTTGACTCCTGTCTGCTTTTAATAGAGTGTGAAATCTCACAATAATTACTTTTTGTTTGCATTTAGGATTCCTTTTTGTCAGCAGATGGCCTTAGGAAATTTTTTAAGAGATATATGTCCAAACCATGTCCAAAATCTAGCAGTAATCATTGTTAGCATTTTGTCTTTTAGAATATTTGGAATATTTGTGGACATGTGGAACTATTGTATTAGTGTTCTACAGATTCAAAAGCTGCTAATGCTACCACACAATCATGTATTTCTAAGTCCCTCATAGTTTTAGCCTGTGACAAGTGACAGGGTCTCAGCCAAATGCCTAGAATCAGCTCAGGAGCTAGCGCAGTACCAAGATTGCTCCCCATTGGTAATATAGATGAATTCACCCTCTGGAGCAGAGCTTGGGCTCTGACTCTTCAGTTTACCACAAATGAACTGCTGGAAAAGAAGACACAGCAGTAAGATGACACACAGGTGAAATAGCAGAAGGGGTTTTTATGGAAGCACTCTTCTCCAAACTTTATTTCTCTATCTCCAGCCCTCAGATCAGTAAAGATCTGTTTAGTGTGACTGTAGAGGACAATGCAGCAACCAAGGCACTTTGCTGAAATGACTTCTGAGATGTGTTTATGTTTTCTTTCCTGAATAGACTGATAGAAGTTAGATGAGCCACTTCCTGCAGTCTGAGTGTTGAGCCTGTGAATGGGATTGCAGTGGGACCCGCTGCTGAGGGACCTCCTCAGGAGCTTCACACTGATTGTGTAGGGTCAGCCCCAGGGCTCACCTCCCCCTGCCACTGAGATGAGGAGCTCTCTGGAGATGGACTCTAGGTAAGTGACATTACTGTGAGGAGAATGGCACACATAATGCAATTTTTTCTGATAATTCGGCCACAAAGGGGAGTTTCAAGGGAGGAATCTCTCTTCTCTCATAAACCCGCCATATGTCAGTTGCTGTACCAGCCTGTCTGCCTCAGTCCACCACAAACATAAGCTGTGCAAACACAAAAGCCTGTTTCTGGGTAACTAGTAGTCTGATGTCATTCAGCTTCATCCTCTTTGTCATCACAACACAATGCATACTTTAGTGCTTAAGTCTCATATTACCTCTGTTTTGCAATTTTCTTTGAAATCATTATTTAAAATTGAATTCCTTACAATATTTTTGAGGAGAAAACAAAGGGTTTTGTAAAGCAACCTCTACAAAGAGATTCTTCTCCTTTTATCTATTCTTCTATCCTTTTAAACTCCTCTGCCTTTTCAAACTGAAAGAAAAATGGCTGGTACTTTTGGTAATTCTAGCTACTTTAAAAGAAAATGCAACTGGCTGTGAAGTAAGTTTTTAGAAAGACTTTATTAGGTATTAAGAAGACTTAGGTGTAAAAATATTTCTCTTTTTTAAAAAAATTCTAATTTTCTCAAATAATTTCAAAGAAGAGTTCTTTTTTTCATCTGAGAGTTTTTAGTGTAGTCTAAATTAACACATATTAAGGAAAATAATTCAATAAAAGATTTGGGGATGTTAATCAAACATAGATATATACACAGGTACTTAAATTTTTCCATTATCTCAGTGGCTATTGGCAACATTTTAGTTAAGATTGTCCAGTCTTTGCTGATTTTTAATTCCTCGTATTTAACTTTCTTTTTTTTTTTTTCCTTGACTCAAGCTTTCAGCAAAATAACTCAGTCATTCCTTAGGATCAAAACTAGGAATTAGATTCTCATATAACTTTCCAATATCTTCTTGGTGACCAAGAACAAGCAGGCAAAGATCTCATGCTTGACTTTGCTCAATCATAAAATCTGATTTGCCCTGGGGAGAATGAATGAGAATGACTATTCCTTGTTGCTCTAGTTTCCACTCAAACTGTTTCACTATTACTTATTTTCAGTGAAAAAGTAGGAATTTTTTTGTTGTTGTTTGTTTTCTGTTGTTTTGTTTCAAGGAATTAACATTAACTGTAATTGCTATAATAAATTCTCCACTTTATTCTGGTTTCTGAAGGGAAAAGGTGAAACTGTAAGCGCTTTTTTCTTTTCAGCTGGATGAAGTTGCCCTTCCTTTCTATAATTATGCAAAGAGGAAAGTTTAGTCTGTGAGACAGCATACCATGGGGACTAAAAAATAGTTTAATTAAAACACTAATTATACACTTATCTCTGTCAGAATAAGACTTTCAGAAGGGAACAGGGAGCTGTTACACAGTTAGGAGGATTTGTCTTGGGATAGCTTCATGTGAAGTAACCTGCTTAGGGGTTTTGTGGGGGACTACAGATTGTTAACGCTTACAGGCCATTCTCAGGTTGGACATATTTTGGGAAGAAAGGGACACAATAAGGTAGTAAGAGCACCTGAGTCCAGTCCTCCTGTTGCTGTGCAGGGCTTGAGCTGCTTAGACAGCCTAATCCTTGGTCTGACCCCAGTGGCAGACCCTGCATCATGATCCTCCAGTCATCACAGGAGATCTTGTGATCCTTCATGACAGACATGGGATGAAAATGCATGTTTCCACAAACTATTCATATTGAAAAAACCACAAAAGTTCATTATCGAACTAAAAACCTGTGGTTAAGCTTCAAAAAATTCCTTTTTCTTTGTGGAGTGCTGTCAGCCCGTGTTAGCCCTCCGCTGATCTTCTTTAAGCATGATTAGGATCAATTTAGTGTTTATATAAAGTAGAATGAGAGATATTCATTTCCCTAAGGGAAAAAACCCAAAACAACCCAAAATAAAAACAATCAAGGGTTGCACAAAACACTCTACTAGTGGTTTAACAATTTTTCTGAATCAGCTGAACTTACCAAGATAGCAGACTTAAATTCAAAGCCTTGGTCTGAACCAGGCAGAGCAGGGATTGGCCCTGGCAGCACTGTCTCCCAAAAAATTGCCTAACTGCTGCACTGTAGGATTTCAGAGGTACCACCACTATTACTCAATAATTCCGTGAGTGATTCCCAGATTTTATGTTATTCCAAAATCGAAGCATATTAGAAAAATATTGATAGAATTGATTACTGTATTTATTTATGGCTTATGGAATTTAGCAAGACTGACCTCAGCACCCTCTAGTTGGAACTACAAATGAAAAACATATAACATATCAGCAGGCTTTGCTGCTGTGCAGGAGAGTAGGCTGCAAGTCTACGACAAGTAACTAAATAGGAGACGGCAGTAACTAGAAGAAGTGGTAAAAGTAGAGATTTATGGAAGGCCTGGAGACCAGGAAAGAATGGATAGTGACAAAAGAGAGGCAGCAGATAAGAGAATATTTTTATTATTTTTATTTCACTGAAAAAGCTTCCATAGTAAATTGTAATTCACAGGTAATTTGGAAAAAAACTTAATTCTTTGATGCTGAATTTATTCACTTGCTAAACATTTAACGTCTAGCTAGATTTAATGGTATCGGAGACTGGATTTTATTTGTTTGTTTTTCTGAGGCTGATGCTGTTTCCAAACCAAAATGACACACTATGAAGCTTCTTTATGCTGATAATTCTGTTGGAGAAATTCCATGTGCTGAAGGTTTTACTGATGTACCAGTTGTACTTTGGAGTACTACCAGGTTTGTTTAGGGCTGGTTTAGTGTTATCACTGCTCTTTCACTTGCTCCATTAATCTGACAAAAATCAGTAAGGTGTTTGATATACTATTTCTAAAACCATTAACGAAGGCTGCAGTAGACAACTGAGCCTTGTCCATGGATTTTGGGTGAACAACTCTGCAGTCAGTTGTTCCTTCTAATTTTGGCATCTCAGAAGGGGCAGGGAGGAACTTGGTTATGGTGTTCCAGAAGAAGCCAGTTGCCACAGTCTCAGAGGCCTCTGAGGATGAGATGTTGACATCAGTGTTTCTGGCAGCAAGGGCAGGGCTGCAGAATCCGGCATATGCTGCAGGTTTTTATTTTCATGAATTTGCAGGATAACATCAGGGTCACACCGATAGAGAAACTGGTGAATGGAATTTGTCTGTGTATCTCTTTCCTTTGTGAATTTCCAGTACCACTTCTGTTCAAAAAGCCTGTGTGTTTCCTTTCATTTCTGGCACAGCAAATATTTCACAGTACCAAGGTCAATGTGCTTGAAGATGCCATTTTAAAACTCCTCTGCCTCCTAAACTCAGTGTTGTAGAAAGAAAATTTCTTTCTACATTTTTTTTATTTCAAGGGGTGTAGTTTGTCATAGGTGTTGTACAAATATATTACAGTATATCAAACATTGAAAAAAAATTGTACACCAAAAATTTTCGCTAAAAACAAAAAAATACTTAAAGAGGGAATTACACAGGTATCCAAGAAGATATACAGGGGTGCTAGCATTTCACAGACACAACTGTGCAGGTGCATGTAGGTTTTTGGATTTTAAGTTTATTTTTTATCATTCTCTTGCTTCTAGAAACTGGGCAACTGCTTCCACCGAAGTTTCACAGCATAGCACGTCTAGCTGTGTGTCTCTGACTCTTACTGCCAGAGCAGGGAAAGAAGCATGTTTCTGAGAAGCTGCATGAAATATGTTGCTGTGTGCATATATTTTAGAGAGCTGTTCATGACCTGGAACTTCTGTTTATGCCTAAAGTGTCTTTGCCCCTAGAAGATCCATCAAAAGTTGTCACAGGATTAAGTTTTTAACTTGTGTTGCAGCCTTGGAAGCCTGATTACATTCAAGTTCCACCAGAGCAGGTATCCAAAAACAGCACATGGAATTTAAAGAATCAGAAAAAATTAAGCTTAGAGGAGACTTGAAAGACCATCTGTCCCTCCTAAAACATCATAGGAGTCCTAAGACTCTACAGCAGGTAAATCTTCCCTGTGATTTTCCCCATTATTAAGCATGTGCATTTCAAAAGAAAGTGCTGTAGTCCCCATCCCGCCCAAACTCTCTCCCTTGTCTGCTGTAGTAACAGAGAAATTGTGTAGGGAATTCTTGTCAAACAACTATGAATTGCATCCAAAATAGTTTCTTTACCTCCTATATTCTTTTATGAGTAACAGTAAAGGTGAGTTGCAAGTATGCCCTGATATAGAACAGCTACACAGTGAGTATTGCCATCTTGTGTTTTGCCTGACAACTTTGCCATGACCTTGCAAACTAAGGCACCCATCTGTCATTTATAATTCATGTATCACCATCAATTTATAGAGGACTAGGCAGTTTGCTTCATGTCTCTTGCTAGGAAGAAATGAAAAACACAGCAAAATCCCTCTTGAATTTTTTTTCAGTAGAATTGTTACTGAAGACAATGATATTATCAGTTACTTTTTTTAAGCCATTAGCTGGACATTCAGGGAAGACAATTTTCTTCCCTGTAGCTTAAACAGACTTCTTGTACTTTTCTAACAAATAATTTTTTCCCACAGAATAGGATAGGATGGTTGATGTGGTAGAATATCTCAGTGAGTGATTGGTTACCTATGGACATCTGGCATTCTAAGTGAAATTTTCTATCTTTTAAAAAATCTTTTAAAAGTCCCAACATATGAAGGAGCTGTCAGTAATTTTAGAAATCTGTCATTAAATTTTCTAATTAAAGAGAACTGCGAAGGTGGAAAGGACAACTTTTTCTTCTTGTTGTTTCTTTGCTATTTATTTGCATGTCTTTTAAAAGTATTTGTGTGAACTGCAGCTCTGAAATTTATATTTCCCAACTAAACTAGCTATCAATGTTGGAAAATAGCAGTTTACAATTAAATCTATCTTTAGTATTTCACGGAATCAATGAGGACAAATCTTGTCTCTGCTTTAAATTTGGCTGACTTTTCTAGAGACAAAACTAGTAGGAGTAGCAAGGGCATCAGAAAGCCTAACCCTCCTCAAGGCTCCTTTGGGCTGGATGCAATACAGAACAAAAGAAGGGGAAAAGAAAACAGGAAGAAAACAAAGAGACAAGAGAAAACTGATTTCCCATTATCCAGCAGATCAATGGCAGATCCAAGAAGGAAATCCACATCACCTAGTTCCTAATATATTGTTTCATGTAATAATTGAGGTGACCAACTGAAGCCAATCTGTACTTTCTCCTCCAAGAGAAGCAAGTAGAATTTACTTGGCTAAGACCATACCTGCCCATGAAAATTGTGTGCAACATCCCACCTAATACATGTTTCCAATTAATCTCTAACCAATGTACCACAACAAAGTTTACAAAGATTTGGCCAGAGGACACTCAAGCAGACACTTCTGATTTAATGTGAGAATCAAGGTGCTGCCACTTTCAGAAGTCTTGCCAATGGGTGGGTTTTTTCAGTAGTAAAAGGCTACTTGGGGATTGTTCCTGGACTATAATGGCATCCTTGACAACATTCATTAGAACGTGCTTGAGTCTCCCTCCTACCAGATTTCATCCCTTAAAACGTTTACTTCTAAAGCTGGATCAAGGGGGAGATCAGACTTAAGCACCAAAGCCAAAAGCTAATGAAATAATATTGTTGGGAATGAAACAACAAAATTATGTCAGGTCAGTAAATTTTGTAAACGTTTTACCCTTTCTTGAGGTTTCATTTCTGAGATATAAGTTCTATGCAAATTTCAAGAAGAGAATGAATCTGCTGAATATTTTAACACCTTCCCACATGCTCTCGAAGAACATTACAACTTCACTGGAAAGTTCCATTATGAAGACATACAGTATAAAATTTCTTGTGCTAGAAAAGACCAGTAAATCTCTTTACAGACACTTTTCAACTTCATGCTGGAAAAAAAATTGGTTACAGCACATATCTGAGACAAAAGGATGCATAAGCAACAGAAGTCCAACTAAATGCACAGGCAAAACCTAAAGAACAAGAATTGATGTGAGCACCCGCTGACCCTCCAAGAAGTCCAGTAGAGATCTTTGAAGTCCCCAGTGCAGACACGTGTCCAGGCACCCACATGAGGAATGGCTGGCTGAGAATGCTGTGTGTGGCAGCATCACAGAGGCTGGAGATGTGAGCTGCTCTGTGGGACACCATTAAAGGAACAGAGAGTGCCACCTGCAGAGCCCAGGCTGCTGGCACTGATGTTATTGCCAATGAAACACTGAAGCCTCTCTACGCCAGCAAAGCCATATAAAAATATTGTAATTGTCTCTAGAGTCCCATCAAAACAACTGGGGGAACCAAAACATTCCAAATGTTTATCTGAAAATAAGGGAGAGTTGAATAAAATTTTCATTTCCCTTACATAATAACAATAAAAGCCTGGGAGGTGGTGTTTATAATTTTGTAAAACTTATTAAATCTGTCTAGCCCTAATCTTCACTTTAATAAATTGGAATTAAAGATATTTAAAATCTGGATTCTTCCTTATTCCTCTGAATAGACTGTTTCATCTGTGACTAGAAAAGAATGTCAGACAAAAGGCTGTGATGTGTCCCAAATTTAAATTTGATATAGTAGGAATACACATGGGTTTGCTGCTTTTTAAATTAATATACAAGTTTCTGCTACAGAAATCAGTTTTACAGTTTTTAGAAGTGTTCCTGCAGATTATTCTAGGAGTTCATAAAAATTTATTTAGAAGAAGAACACAGTGCAAAGGGAATGTCACAACTGGACAAGGAAAGATGAAAATTGACAGACATTCCATGTTGCTATGGCTGCATGCTTAGAACAATCACATAAGTAAAGTTTTCCACATAAATTATACTAAAATCATCATGCTTTATCTAGTTTATAATTAAAATGTGCTTCTACACCTCTGGAAAACTCAGTATACGAATAGTCTGCAGGAGGAAGGATATCTACGTATAAAGTAATTGTAGCTATATATGCATGTCTTTTATCTTGACGGATTCTAAATGGCTTTGCCAAATAAAAAAATAAAGGAAATTCTTCAATATTAATTGCCAAATAAGTTTGAATGTAAAATTAGATAAGCTAAATCCAATTTATTATAATAGTTTATCCACGACACGCTACCTCTTGTAAAGAAAAGTCCTTGTTGATAATTATAATTGGTCTAGTTCTGAACTTTATATAGGACATGAAAAATACACCACATCCAGATTCAAGAAACGCTGGTTCCTAAAAACTAAACAGGATGAATTCTCTGCTCAAATTCCTGCTGAGAAAGGAAGGACTCCTAATGCACTGTTCTTTCTAGATATATTTCACTTGAATGGTGCCTCTTTGCTTTTAGTTGCTATTGGTTTCCATGCAGTCCTGTGTGCCACATTTTCACAAGCACTTTCTTATAAAGCCCTCTTTCTTCATGTCTCCCTTTTAGAAATACATCCCCTTTTTCATAGCAAAAATTGTATTTGGGTAACCACCTTTAAAGCTCCACAGTTGCAAAACTTCCTACTCATAGACTTCATTTCTGCACAAGTTCAGCCTGTCCCTGATATTTCATGTCACAGGAAACAATTGCTTAATGTGCCTTTTTTGCCTAAACTGCCTGCACAGTGCAGATTTGTTTCCAGTTTGTCTTCGAAAGTCATCCTTGACTTCTCTGATCCTTTCCCTATGAGCTGTCCCCTGCCTTACCTTCTCCCTGTCATGCTGAGGGTGCCATTTATCCCAGGCTTTTCTGAGCCATATTGTGGAGTATCAGAAAATCAAGCTCAGGGTGACTCAGCCGACAGGGCTATCACCTTTTCAGACCTTAGTGTCATCTATTACGTAATCTATTCCACTTACACTGAGAAAAGATGCTGAATGATTACATCCCAATAAGAGCTGCTAATTAAATATTTACTTGGAAGACAGCTTGCACCACAATACAATTCACCTCCATGAAGAAGATCTATCTGATTTCACATACCTGCCAAGTGTATTCTTATTTCAGTGTACAGTGGAAATAAACATAAAATCCCCACACAGCAAGAAAAGATTACATGTGTGCATCCAAAAAGTAGTGGACATTTCTTATGTTTCTGACAGTTTAGACACCTGTTTTATTATATCTCCAAAAACAACATGTGCATGCATTTTCATTTGAAATATTACCATTCAAAAAAAAAATTTAGTAAAAAGACTGTGCTGCTCTTTCATACTGTTTGAAATCAGCATTCAATTCACCGTGTAGTATGTAATCATAGTAGAATCTGACACAAAAACAGTGCAGAAGGAAATATTTATGATGGTTTTGAAGGTCAGTAAGTTCTTCAGACGTTCAGACAAGAATTCAAACTCTTTGACTGCCCTTAACTGAAAATCTTCAATAAAATCCTAAACCTGCTATCTCTGCCTTTGAAAATAGCAGCAGCATCAAAATACTTTTTAGATAGAAATCTTGGCAGAATATTATTCTAAGGAAGCTGGGAATAAATACACAGTGTAAATTATATTCACTAAGGCTCCTTTCAGGTCATGGTAACAAAGGCATTCTGTTCCCCAGAACAAAAAAAGAAATAGAACCTCCACCAGTGCTTTACTTGTCAAAAATATAAAGGGTTAACTTTAGGTTTTGAATAAAAAGTTCTTATAGCTATCTTTTCAACAACATGAGGGCAGTTTTAAGAAAACAGAAATCCAGGAAGAATAGTTTCCACAATGGAACCACCATTGTGCCCTGCTCTGCATAAACAGGGCTTTTGTGGGAAATTACAACTTTGTAGCTTCACTTGCCCTAAGGTGATTGTTCACCTGGCAAAACCATCTCTGTATAAATATGATCTCTGATTCAGTGTTGCATGAAGTCAGTGACCATGCCATATTTTGGATTGTCTGTTGACTTCCTTATCTGACCTGTGTTGAAGTGTTCCAAATTCAAACTGCAGGTTTAGTTTAGAGGTTTCAGTTTGCAAGGTGGAAAGCAAAACAGCAACTCAGAAAAACCAAGTTAATAAACACTGTGAAGTAGTGGGTATGTAAGATAGAAAGTCAACATTTCTTTAAATTATAGCTAGTTTCATACATACCAATAATTTTTGAAGCTTTCATAATACGAGGCAATTTACAAACACTTGTTCAAAATTTACTATTCATGGTTTGCATCTAAGTATATTATTCAGATTAGATGCTATAATGTACAATTTTAGAGTTGCCTCTGAAGCAGTTTATGATCCTGCAGTCTGAACAGTTTATTGGTTTATGCTTCTTAACATCTTATTTTCATCATATTTAGATGACAGTGTCCCATTCCTTACCCAGTTATTGGCTGAGATGAGTAGAGGAGTGAAAACGAAGAGGCTGTGAAAGACTCATCATATGTGGAGTTTGCTAAAGTCACTTATGACACTGGTTTATAGCAAGCATGAAATCAGGGAGTTGAAGGTCTCAAGGGGAGTGAATAAGGCTGGAGCAAAGCAATGACCCTGGGCTTCAGACAAACAGACTTTAGATGGATCAGGGAGCTGTTAAGTGTGATCCCATGGGAAGCAGAGCAGAGGAAAGGAGTTGCTCAGGAAATCTGGTAGTTCTTTAGGGACAAACTACATCTGAGGGCAAGAATGATCCATTCCAATACTCAGGAAAACAAATAGACATATCAGCAAACTGGTGTGTCTAAGCAGGGAGTTGGTGGTGGAACAGCATGAGGAAGGGAGAAGCAGGCTACAAAGGAGGACTTTAGAAACATTTCCCAGACATACAGGAGTGCTGTCCACAAATCGAATGCTCAGCTGGCGGTGATGTTCACAGGAGACAGAAAGAGCAACCAGAAGAGCTAATTCTAGTAGGAAAAGAACAGTTAGGTGGGGCTGTGGCTGAACAGCATGTTTGATTTAGTGACGGTGAACACAGATTAGTCTGAGATGATCAATGCCTTCTCCGCCTCAGCCTTCATCACAAGGTCTCTGCTTCTCAAAGGGGCTCAAGAAAGAGGATATAAACTGGCTGTGGCTGGGTAAAGGATTGCTTGAGAGAAATTACAGAATGGCTGTGGCTGAAAGAAAACGCTGAAGATGGTCTAGCTCAACCTCCCTGCTCAAAGCCGAGTTGCCTACAGCAGGTTGCTCAGAACTGTGTCCAGTTAGGTTTTCAATATCTCCAAGAACAGATATTCCACAACCTCTCTGGAAAACGTGTTCCAGTCTTTGACTAACCTCACCCCCATCCCCCCCAAAAAAGTGGGGTTTTATTTATGTTTAAAGGAAATTTCCTGTATTTCAGTTTGTGCCTGTTGTCTTTTATGCTCTCACTGAACATCACCGAGAAAAAACTGGTTCCATCTCCTTTACTTCCTCCCATCAGGTATTTATACATATTAATAAAAGCACAGAATGAGTCCTGTTAGAGTACATCTCTGTGAGCATGAAGGTGAAGGTGATCAGGAATGGACAGAAGTGATTTATCAAGCGCAAATCATGCCTGACCAAACTGTTTGCCTTCTGCAGTAAAATAGACAACCTCATTGCCTTTCATAATAAAATGAGTGGATTTGTGGACAAGGAAAGAGCACTCGCCATAATTTAGCTTGACTTCAGCAATATTTTCTACAGAGTTTTACACAATATTCTTGTATCCATATAAAGAAGGTTTGGTCTGAATGGATGGACAAGAAGATGAGTAAAGACATGGTTGAATGGTCAGAGGGCAGTAATATACCTTACCTGGAGGTCTGTAACAAGGGGAGTTCCACAGGAGTCTGTCCTGGGACCTGCCTTGTTTAACACGCCTATTAACAAGCTAGAGGAGCTTACAGACTTCTTGTTCATCATACTTGTTCTTGACCCCAAACTGGGGGGTGCAGACAGCTCCTATGCTTAAGCACAAGGCTGCCAGCCAGAGTAATTCAAAGTGACTGGGGGAATGGTACAGCGGGAGCCTTACGGAATTCAACAAGAACAAAAGCAAAAATCTCTAGGGCAGATGAACCCCTCAGCTGTTTGGGAAGCAGGTCTGTGGGAAAGGCCCTAAGCTTGTTGGGGGCAGCAAGCTGGACATTCAGCCCACAGCACAAGGAAGGCATCGAGGAATTGGAGACTGTTCAGCAGAACCCAACCACTGTGGTGGGAGTTGGAGCATTTGTGCTCTGAGGAGAAATTGGGGGAGCTAAAATATGCTCACCTTGGAGCAGAGATTACTTTGGAAATACCTAACAGCAGCTGCAGTGCCTTCAAGGAGCTCACACAGGGAACAGGGCTGGGCTCATCACATTGGTATAAGGATAAGAGACAACTGACATAAATGGAAAGTAGAGAGGGTCACAATGGATATAAGGAGAGATGTTTTCCCATGAACACAGTCAGACAGTGGCACAGATTGCCCAAGGAGTTTCTGTCTTTGGAGGTTTCCAGTCCCTGAATGGATGAAAACCTGAGTGGCCTGATCTGACCTCAGAGCTGCCCCTGCTGTGAGCTGAAGGTTGAACCAAAGAACTCCTGAGGTCCCTCCCAGTCTGAACAATCCTCTGATCTTCTGATTTGTGGTAAACAAAACTTTCTTATCATTTTGCAGATGGGTCAACTACAGTTATGGCAATAATTGCTTCATTAATTCATTTGCGGTTTTCAGACATTGTTCCATGTCATTAGAGTTTCTGACTTGTTTTTCTTTTTTTACAGTCATCCAGAGATCAAAACAGACTCAGAAAGTCACTACAGAATGCATAAATAATAACTTTCTACGCTGTGATAACTCATTGTGTGGCAAAGACACTTTCAAGACAGTACACTACTTAACTCTGTTCTTTACTCTGCTGAACATGTTCACTGGATCCTGAGCATGGAAGCTTTGAAAACATAATTTAGACTTCTACGTATTTCATTAGGGTGACATGCATTTGAATTAATTTGGTTTGACTTGATTCCTGGCAGACTGATGTATCACAGTTGTCATTTATACTAAAGGTGGCAGTCTGTCTTCTTTTCACGTGACTGTATTACTCGGTACAACAGAATTTGACTAGTCACTGGAAATAAGTACAATTAGTTTGCAGACAAAGAAATAAAATCACATATAAGTAACATCAATGAAAAAATAATCCCTGTATTTTAAACAACAAGACTACGAGCGGCCTTAGGAAAATATGTATGGGCCAAGTTACAGGTAGAGTGTGAACAGTGTCCTGCTAAAGCCTTGCTCCTCATACACCAACACAGTAACGTTTTGTTCATTGTTGCCTTTCAAAGATGAAACAGATGAAAATAGTACAAGAGTACATTTATGTAACACCATGTCTTCTGAACATTGTCATCTTGTTCTCCGAAATTCTAAACTTTAATACTGACACGCACATGCGGATTGTGGGCACAGTGATTCATCGGTGCAAGAATGAAAACTGAATCATCCCAAAATGATTATGGAGGAGGTGGATATGGTGGTACAGGAGGGCACACCAGAGGCAGCATGCTGCAGCATCTGAAAAACATGTGCAGGAATGATTGAAGTGTTCTCAGATGAAGTCTCTCTTTGAGTATTAAAATAGAGCAATGTGATTTCTCTATAATAATCTACCATGTAGAAAAATATATTCTACAAATAAAACCAAATTTTCAGTACAGAAAAGGCATCTGGGATTGTTCTTACATTTCTACTTTCTCAATTTATCTTAGTTTTAAATAAGAGTGCAAGTGTTGGAGTGTCTCCTGTGGTGTTCAGCAGTCTTACCTTGCACCATGCACCTTGAATGCTGTCATCTTGCTGCCCTCTGTTGTAATTAACAATGACCTTATAGCATCATATCCAGAGAAGCCTGATGAAGAAATCATTTTCAGCTGTACACACCTCTTCTGTTCCTTACATCTGTCAAGCCCTAGAAAGGAACAGTAATGTAGAGAGTCTGGTCTCATGACCTGCTGTTAGTATGGGTTCATTTGACCTGACTGCTTGTATTACCGTATATTTGTTTCTTGTTTCCACTTTATCTCTCCGTAAAAGTGTCTTAAAACTGACAGATTTAGTAAATGCCAGTGCATTTATTCCTCCTCCATATTTCCCATTCCCATCACTTTTGATGGTTCAGGTCAACTTTTGTGATACAGAATTAAGATAGAGATACAAAATTAATACACAGTAATAACCCAGTATTTTGAATGAGAAACATTAAATTTCCTTCTTTTTTCTTTTTTTTTTTTTTTTTTTTTTTTTAATTAAGCAGATTAAGCTACACTTTTTAATTATTTTTTCTATGGCTTCCCAAGATACTGGCATAAAATTCCTCAAATATATCCCACTCTAGAGAAGCTCACTAAATATTACTTGCTCCAACAATACAAGAGAAAACAAAATCTGGTTAATTCTAGTTATAGCAACAAGTTTCTCCCTAGAATAATGTTTTGATTTGTTCTGTCTGTTTTCCAGACAGAATTCTTATTCTTTTTTATGACAGTGATTCGTGAAATAAAAAATCTCTAATTCTATGCCAATATTGGGCAACCATGAATTTACACTCCTTATGGAAATAGCCGTGCCTGTTATTGATCCTGCCAATTGTTCTGGACTGAGATGTGAAACACAAAGTGTTTCAGGAAATGTAATTTTCTTACATGAAATGATACCTTGCCCTAATATTCAGCACCATGTTATATAGGCAGCAGGGAACACATTGACTTTTAAGATATGACCACAGTCCACACTAATGAGAACTAAAGGGAATCTGCAACAGCATTTCATACAAAGGCCTGAGGAAGCAACTGAAGATTTTACATGCATTTTCTCACTGAAAGTGAGGGATAAAAGCATCTCAGGCAGGCAATTGGTAAACCAATGGATAAACTTGGTTGGTTTAGTGGAATTCTTTTATTTTTTTTTTCATTTTTTGCAAGCCTTAAACTGTAACAGACTCTAAAGCTCCATCTGCATCTGTTTTGACTCTGTTCATAGCTTCTAAGACTGGGCGTTTTCCTTCTAATCTTCTTTCAGAACTGTACTACAGCAAAGAACATAGCAAATCAAATGCTTTTCCAACAAATTTTTTTCAGAAAATAATGCTTCATGTACTGAAATATTGTTTAGACTTCTCAAAGAGGATTTGAAGGTGAGAAAGATATCCCAATGTAGCTAAAAAGGCTAAGGCAGTGATCAGTGATGCCTAAGTTAAAGTCCCTACTCCAATCCTAACTTGCAATCAGGACTTAAATTTCACAGTCCAACATATTAAATAAGTACATGCAAGGCTTCTAAAATGAAGGTGTATTCTGGTGTCTCTCCTTGTACAAGTTCAGTTTAATTCAGTCACAGAAACAAGCAATAGATTTTCAGAGCAATAGCTGAATTTTCTGGGCAGCAGTAACATTGAGTAATGAGAGTATCTGAAACAGTCCATGCAGCCCAGCCTGAGAGCATCTTCACAGAGCTTGGCCTAGGCTTGGCCACTGCTCGTCTGCCTCATCCTGTCCCACTTACAACAGATACAGTTCTCATGGGGTATCCTACACATATTTCACAGCAGATCAGTAAAGGAAAAAAAGGCTCAAGATTTAAAAAGATTTAATCAGTCTCTCATCTAGATGTTCATGGTTTAATGTTTTGTTTCTTACCTAAAGGGGAGATCTAAGACATAAAGAAACAGTAATATGGGAAGTGCAGCAAATAAATTCACATTTAACCAAATAAATGTAAAAGAACAGAGGTTATCCTAATAAGGGTACTTTAAAGGAAACTGTTTGTTTATTTTAACTGTATGTATCCTGCCCTTTGTTATCTCTATTAAAGGGCAACCTCAGTGTACTCATAACCACGTGGTGTGGAGAGAAGGGCATGGGGGAACCAAAGGAAATGAAACGCTCATCTGAGTCATGCATGAACTTTGTTTTTCAGAATCAGTAAGACATTTTTATCTAATCTCTCAGATGCTTTAAAGGGCTTACAAAAACATTGCTTACATACTCACAGCTTTAAAGAAGCTTGCATTAGTTAGAAACCCCATACATTATTTAGTCAGTGAATGCTATTTATAGTAGTACAGCTATCATCACATTTATAGAGCTTTCCAGCCATGAATATGTGATATACTATCTCTGTGCCCAAGTACAATGGCTAGATAAATGAGGCCAAAACCAATGAAAACAAAGTACCACCACGAAAGTTTGGTACCTTGAAATCAGTGACAAATTGCCTGTTCACTTGATTTCACTGGGACAAGGATTTCAACTAGAAATATCACCACAGAGTAAAAAATCCATCAAGTACCAATTGAAAATGCACATTAATCATTTCCATTTGGGAGAGCAATAGCTTCTGATCCATTCGTTTGGGCATTTCTACAACGTATTAAAATGAATAACATGCAATGTTTCAGAAAGGCAGCAAAATAGAACCAAAGAGCCTAGTCTGAATCTGATAATTTTAAGCACAACTTATTCATCCTCCTCCTCGCTATGTAATAACAGCATGGCTAGACAGTCATTCCTTCTCTCTTTCCCCATCTGCATTGCTGCTGTATTTACCCTGTGAAGGGCCAGACTGTTGAATACACACAGATTAGGTTAAATAGTGAGAAAATTGTTCCAGTGATTATCCGGCTTCTCAGATGTCACAATTATTCCAAAGATTCAACAGCTGCTTCATGTTTACCAGTTACAGCTACAGACTGGTCAGTAGAAAAGAAAGACTGTATTTGATTTTTTTTTTTTTTTAATTGTGGTACATTGCACTCAACTAAAAAGCTAATCAGAAGCCTTAGCTGAAATACTGAAGTCAAGAATTGAAGACAGATCTTATTCTCTAACCTGACATTCCAATCAAGTGTATGGAAAAAACTCGAAACATGCAAACATAAGTATAGGGCTCAGTCATTGGTTTTGAAGCAAACCTGATTTCCAGAAATGTCCTGACTTTCTTAGCTGTTGAGAGAAAAATCAATTATTGGAAACTGGGCTCATCCAGGGAACCACAGCTGTCAACATTAAGTTGCTCTCCTCTTGCTTTAGTTCTCCCTTCTGCGTTGGTTTCAAGTTATTTTGTGCATCTTATGACCATCCTCTATATCTTTCTTGCTCTCTTTCTTTTTTTCTTTCTTTTTTTTTAAATTTTTTTAATGTTCATTTTGAGTATCTCTAGGTTTTGGTTCAGTCTGCTTAATTTTCCCACATGTTAAACTCTCAGGAAGACACAGGAGCATTTTACTGTGGTCAGACAAATTAAGGACAGCCTTGTTTGCTCTGAGCAAGGTACATATTAGTTATGAGTCCCTTTTTTGAAAAAGCAGTGGGTAGGTTGTTGCAAGGGAGGGAAATTCCCTAGAAATGGGCAGCTGAGAATTCAGCATGGCATATGTTTTAGGTACAGTTATTTCTGTACTGAGATTTTCAAGAAAGTTAAACAAAGTGCATTTCCATGCTACCCCCAAGAACCAAAAGGAGGGCATATATGCACTGAAACTTGAAAATTCCTTCAGGCTTTCCCAGGTGGGGAATGCCAATACCACTATACCTGGCACAATTTATGGAGCTCCAGCCTGCCTGATTTCTGCTGCCTTTCCTGTTCTTCCCACGGACTGCAGCAGATTTAGCTGCTGCACGATGGTTTGTGTTCTTATGCTATTTTATTCTCTGCAAGCCTCAACCTCAGATATTGGACCAAGTGAAGGGGAACAGGTGAGGTCCCTTGGATTAATTTACCCCTGTACTTGCACTGCAGGGAGCCCTCTGGCTGGAGACAGCGCTTCAGGGATTAGCAGGATGCTCTGCTCTCTTGCATTGAGTGAGTGGGATCGGGTAGCTACATGACCTTGCACTGTCTTTTAAACTGATTCTAAAACAGAAGTTCAATATGGTGCACTTCCTTGCTTTCCTGTCAGCCTTCCAAAGCACTCGTCGCTTATATACCGTTTCTTTTTCATATTTTGGTGTCTAAATATGAGCAATATCCAGGCTTCCAGTGCAGCTATCCAGCTGTACCTAACAGAGGTGATGGACTCTATGGAATCAATGTAGGATAGTCTGTGATCCAATAATTTAAGCCTAAAATTCCCTTCTAAAATATGGTCAGACAGATCTTACCCCACGACTCTTCCAATTTGTTGCCAAGGTTGCATATTTATAGCTTGTTACTTTTATATCTAATTTAGGAGCTTCATTCCAAACATTTTCTCAGAACAGAAATTCTTCATACGCAAAGGCTATACGGGAAGTATATATAGGGCAGATAGTTCTTTCCCATGCTTTTAGCTGGAAGACAGTTTGCTCAGATATGATTTGGTAGGCTAGTTCCTTTGTAAGATCACTTTAATGTGTCTTGAACCAGTAGAAAACATATTACTATATCATATTTTAATTAGCACAAATAATTGTTCATTTAATTGACAATCTCATCAGTAAAGAGCCTTTAATAAGAAGATGTAGGCAGTTCCAAGCTTGTGTGCTCTTCCACAGTAAAATTCTCAAGGGCTATTTTCAATTAAATAGTCTGTTAACTATCATGAGGCTTTCTGAATCAACTGATTTCACTTTTCTGTTCCAAGGTTAGATGTAGTCTGTGCTTTTCCCCACCATTTTAGCTCCCTGTAAAAGGTATAAGAGGGAAGTAAAAGACTCAATCAAATAAGTTCAATAGATTTTGAAATTAAAGGGAACATTATGATTTTTAATAGCCTGACTCCCTAAATAACACAGGCTGTAGAAACTCTCCCAGCAATTCCTGCATTCAGCATAAAATGCCTATTTTAATTTTAGCACATCCATTGGATAGCACAATTTTAACATACCAGTCTCAATGTATAGAAAGGTAGGATCTAGCACATCCCTAGAAATGTTCTATTTGGTAAATTACCCTGAAAGGGTAAACGATGTGCCAGACAGATTTCATCAGGTTTTCATACTACTTTTCGTGGTAAGCAGAGATAATGAGTCACTGCCCATACTTTGTTACTTGTAGATCATCAGCAGATCACCTCTTAATCCCTTTTTGAGCATATTACCTGCACTGATCTTCCTATTGTCTGTACCATAAAAATGCTTTTCAGATAGACATAATTAATTAAGCTCTTCTCTGAGACTTCCCCCCCGCCCCCTTTTTTTTTTTTATTCTGGATATCAAAATGTGACCCAGATCATGCATACAGAGGTGAAATTTTCTCTCTACTTCATCTTAATACTGTGCAGTTTGTATTTCAAGGATAACACTTTCTTTCCTAATTATGACAATATACTGACAGTTTCCCCTGGGATATCTATCATTACAACTAAGTTCTCAGTAGTGTCATCAAATTCCCCTGTCAATAGTTATTGTTCTTAGACATATGGAACTCTACTTACTTCCATCAATTAATGTTTTTTCAATGGTGATCACCTTATCATTTGATCCAGACCACTATGTAAAACAGATATACATTAAAAATTTTTACCAGTCTAGAAAATCTAGATAAACTGTCACTGATTACATTGGTTTTCTCCCATAAATTTGCTAGAAGGGTTGAGCTGCTATGAAGGAAAACTCAGATCTCTCTGTCAAGATTGTACCTGAGCTATGATGATGTACTGGCAAACTGCTTTTATTTTTGCATTTAGCTAGTCTTAATCCAGTTTTAATGATCTACTTTGATTTAGAGAAATTCTTTTTTTTAACAACTGTGATATTAAAGATTTAGTAAAATGTCTTGTCAATATCTACTATAATTGCTGAGGGGTTTTCTTGCATCCAAATTTTTTACATCAGGGTTGTTTGGCAGAATTAAATAAAAGTTACATAAACCCTTTTTGATTGTCATTAGTTATTCCAGCATCCTTTTATTTTTATGTGAATGGCTTCTATATTAGACAATCAACTGGACTCACTGGAACTTTGAATGCCCTCTCTTTTAATGATTGGGCACCAGATTTCTAAAAAGTGTAAGAATGACTGATTTTGAACATAAGAGAAATCAACTGAATATTCACTACAAATAGCAAGAAAGCCATCAATAGCTTCACTATATTTGGGAAATAAAGGACTGTTTCAGAAATTGAATACACTAGAAAAAATTGTGCTCTTGGACTAAAATTTGGAAAGAGGAAAAATTAATGCTTTTCCACGTATGGCTTTAACAGTATTAGGCATCTATGTAACCAATTGATTTATTACAAGTATTCATCATTTTCACAAAAAACATCATTACTTTAACCTATTTCCAGACAAAAATTATGAGAGTCACATTATTACTAAGCCCAGTTTTCTGTATGCTTGTATAACATCAATGACAGTGTGAGTAAAAAAGTGATCCATTCTTCATGCATAATTTTTAATGCCATTTATTTCTATCTATTTTTCTTTGTGAAAACCAGTTAATTATGAAAGCCAATGGGCACCTTTAGCCAATGGCCATATTAGAAGCTCTGATAGTTTGGTGGGAGATTTGTAACTGCTGCAGTTTCTCAAAAGGTAGAGGATTTCATCGATTGTTGGTGTTGCAAAATGTGTGTGTAGGTTTGTGTTTTGGAGAGTGAAATAGCATCTCAGTTCTTATGAAAGCACCCCTTTTCTTCAAATTAATAATGGGGGAATTCCTTCACTTCAAGTGGTGGAGGATTATGCTTTTTTTCTCTGTTTTTATTTATGACTTGTAGCTGCATTCAGCAGTGAAGAAATCCTGTAGGTCACTAAAGACTAAAGCAACAAACTACTACCTGAGTCTTTAATGGTTTTTTTTTCTTTTTTTTTTTCTTTTTTAAGAAAACAGTATTATTTGAGAAAAATACAGACCATCAAGGCAATAAAAAAATTTCCTTCATCTTTGCAGTAATTCCTGGTTATTTTCATACAAAGCAATAAATTGGGTCCATTTTCACTTGCCAAATGTCACAATTTTGCAATATAAAATTTAGCTTAAGAGAAACTTCCCCTTCAACCTTGCATTTTTTCAACCAAAACCTTTCTCGTAGTTTTATTAAAATATTAATTAAGAATACTCACAGCATGTGTGTCATTAGAGGTTTTAAACAGGTTCGAATACAGAATACAAAAAACCTGTTTTTATTATTACTTCAAATACCAAAAATAATACCATTCAGGGCTGTCTATATTCAGAGCTTTCAATTTCAAAGTGATCCTTCTTTTGGCACTCACCCTTACTTAATTATTTCTTACTTGAGGAGAATGATTCTTTCTCCAGCTGAGGCAGCAGCTGCATCATATTAATGTAATCCAAAAAAAGGGGGGGGAAAAAGTGTTATTTTTGCTTGGACAGATGACTTGAGGAGACTCTATATAGAAAATGTCATGTAAAGTAACAATGTTGTCTCTTTGAGGCAAATCCATCTGCCACTGCAATTACTAAGTTTCTTGCACACACTGAGTTTTCTTTTGATTTTGTACATTATACACTTGTGTTCCATTAATTATTCTTACTAAAAGAAGAAAAAAAAACCCTCAAAAAACCACAAAACAAATCCAAAAATCCCATGTCCTGCAGGTAAGGTATTTCATACTATCCAGTTTTCCAAGAACAGCAGTTTGATTTTTTTTCAAGGGAGATAATATCTTGTGACTTATAGGTCATGGATTTAGTGCTAAAGTATGAAATTTTGACCACAAAATGTACTATTGACACCAGGAAATTGTTTGGTAAATTACTCTGTGTTTGGTTTTGGGGTTGTTTTGTTTTCCTTCTCCCCCAGCATTTCTTTGTGACACATTACCTGTGAGGTCTGACGTCTCGATTCCAGTGGTGAAAAAAAATAGCTGTAGTTGAAAAGTACAAAGCTCTGTAGGAGATCCTGATCATCATAGTGATTGCCACTTAATTTCAAGAGCCCTGAAGACCTAAGCTTTGTATTCTCCTTCACATAAAATAGTTTAACAGTAAATAGTCATGCAATCTGTGTGAAGGTCAAATATGATTTTGAATCCCAGGTTCACTGCTCTTATCTTCGCCTTCAGAAGAGGCAAGGTTCTGGATCCCTACATTTTCAGGTAATGCCCTGAAAGCTAATGGAAACAAATAGTTTCACTTCCTAGCAGTACCTAATTTCCTTATCTGCAACTTTAAATTCTTGGTTATCGAGCCAATTCACTGACTCTTTTCCAAACTCTTGAGTTTCATTAAGGAAAAACAATCTGTTTGTTTTATATCTCTGGCTATTTATAATAATTTCAGTCATCTTAATTTGTAATAGCTTGCAGTAATTTAGGCTGCTGTCAATTATGTTCACTAGAGATATTTTAGCTGAAATAACCTCATATGACTTGCTGTTAAATTAGATCAGTTTACTTTTTTACCTTCCAGTTCTCTCTTTTATTTTTTTTTTTTTTTTATTTTGTCACAAGCATGTGGTCTTACTGAGGTATTTTTGTTAGAGTTATTTTCTGTATCCAAGGGTTTTTTTTTACTTGGCATTTTATTTTACTTGATTCTTTAAGCTGCTCTATGTTAACCACCTATGTAGTCACTTGTATTGCACGTTTCTTGAATAATTGTTTGCTGTTTCTGAGGTAGATTAAGCTATCTCGCACAATCTTAAATGGAGCAAAATGTACATACAATTTGCTGTTGATGACAAGTTAGTGTCTTGTAAATTTATTACATTTTAAATTTACTATGTTAACTCACGCTGCAATGACCATGGTCTGCTCCCTTCATCTCCACTGTGTGGAAATCTGTGACCTTTCAGAAGCAAATGGAAATGGATGAGCTAGATGGTGGTACTGCACAACCACAAAGACTGGCAAAATTGGAGCAAAATAGAGATGTTATAAAAAAAGAAAATGTTTTCATTAGTTCATTAGCATACTTGCTAGTGGTTTACATGGTCTCAGCAGCAGGTTTTTTTGCAATATTTGTATCCCTCATCACACCTTTTTCCTCCTATTTGTTTCAGAATTTTGCCTTAATCCTGACTATATCCCAGTTTCTTTCTTTGCATGTGTTATTTCTCAGACTATATCTGTTTGAAGGTCACCAGGTATTATTAAATGATCCTGTTTGCTCTTTCTCTGATACTTCTTCCCAGCCCAGTCTTCCAAAGAACAACATTTTAGGATTATAAAAGGATCTTTTCTTTCTTATCTTCTCAGCAATAAACCCAGTGACTTAAATATTTTATAAGTGGAGTTCCCGCAGTGTTTAAGAAGAATGTTCTGCAAATACAACATGTGCTTTTGCATCTCCTAATGTGTGCAAAAACCCCCATTTCCTCGGATTTTTCACAACTTCCATTATGGACTCCTTCCTTTAAGATGACTGTATAGCTTAGCAGCCTCTGCACATACCGTGCTCCTGCCTACACTGAGCAGCTGAGCCTTTATGTTTGGAATCATGAAAGGCTTCCCACATCCTTTGGATCTTCATCACAGTACTCGATTGTACCTAATGTAGTTCTACTTAGCAGAAATAATATTTTAGCCCAATCACCCAGAGCCAAATTCCACCACACTATTCACATTAATTAATTACTTACTCTGCCAGTGGTCCCCAAGGTATTGCAAATTCAGAGTGATAGAATGTAGTTCTATATAAGCCAGGTATGTCTTCTGTTTAGAAACCGTAACTACAAATTACTTGGATGTCTTTAATTAGTGCCCCTTGGGCACACACAGAAATACATACATCAGGTTCATGAAGCTCCAGCAGGGAAGGAGGTGTGTCTGATACTACCAGTGTGGTGGACCTGACCATTTGTAATCTGAAAGCTTTGACTCTGCTCCCCCTCCACATGACTATAGAAGGTTTGTAGCACAACAAACCAGGTGCTGCTTCTTTCATCCTCCGTCCAAAATCTTGCCTGTGGTTTTCTACCAATTTTTTTTTCCTTGATACCTCCTAAAAGAGCAAAAAAGATCTTTGAAGCCACTCACGGACCCACTGTATGATGCAAACTCCATTCATGGCATAAACACACAAGAAGATTTTAGGTAAATTATACGTAAGTTTAAAAATTGTTTTATGAAGATTAGTGTCTTTTCACCTTACTTGATTAGTGAGACTACCTGCTCTCTAACAGCAGGAGCTGGTTACTTCTGGCAGCCTAGCTCCATACTTTATGCTGGCACCTGCAGATTTGTTAGGTCATATCAGCTAAAAATGCTTTGAACCTTCAGTCTTAAACATTTCATGATGTATCTTCGTGATTTTCCAGAGACTGTACAAGAGGCATCACACTCCTGTGGTGTGTTAGCTGGAAAGGGAACTGCACTGCAATCCAGTTGCAAACACTTCATTTTCAGGAGAAATACATGCAGCCAGCACTTGTTTTCTCGACTGAAAAGGAAAATACAATCAAAAAGTTAGATACATGCACAGATGTTCTGTAGCCCAGCATAAATGGCCACAGTTCCTTTGTGTGTAGGATGGAGAAGAACAGAAACATGGAAATGGGGAAGCAGGGAAACTGGGAACAGGGAAAGTGAAAAAAGAGAGAGTACAATTTTCTTCTTCCGTCTAACCCAGTGCCAGAAGACTCATTTCCAAGTGACTATATGGCACCATTTTGAATAACATATGTGCTTAAAAGTAGAGTGGGGCTGTGTATAAAGATGGTCCCTTCCCAGAGGAAGCCATATGAAAGCAAGAACTTCAGGATGGCTGTTCCTTGGCAGATGGATCTAGGGCCACTTGCTAGAAACCACTTTTCCTCCTCAATATTACAGAGTACCTATTTTTCATGTGACACTAGTAAACTTGCTGCAGAAAACTGTTAAAGTGCTTCCTGAAAATAAAAAATAACTTTTCCAGGATAAACTTGCTAATAAAATAAAAACCTCGATTTTTGCACTGAGTGGTGAGTTAAAAATGCTTCAAATTTAAAAAAAGAATACAAAATTGTGAAAAAATATTTTAAAAGAAATCTGTAATCCTGACAGGGGAAAAGCAGTGCCTACAATATAAACTTAGAACTGATACTGAAGTCTTTATACAGCTTCCTTTTTTTTTTCCAATATGTTCCCTTTTAACTTTCACAGATAAAAGCTTTCAGTTCCTTTCATAGAGGCTAAAAGTTTTTTTGTGCTAGTAAGGGGAAAAAAGTGAAAAATCCTCCTGACTTTAGTTTCTCTTGATCTCAGAAACATCCAGGTTCCTCAAGCATTCGAAGGAGAATAAGGTGGGACAGGCATGATGGATGTCATACAACAATCACTCCTGGGTTAATAGTGCTAATTGCTGATAAAAAGTGGTGTTATTTTAATTATTTTTTTTTCAGAGGAATCCATACACCTTAGAAGCCTGCCTAACTTCTCTGACTACACAGCTTCTCCTGAGAAATGGAATTTCAACCTGTGATCTCAGCAGGTGGATTCTGAGCGGCTATTAATATGATGGAATATTTTTTGCTTCAGCAGATCCCTTTCATTGTCCTCACCAGCCATTTTTGATTTTCTGGGAAACAGGAATACACAAATCCTTATGCATTACAAACAAGAGTGCTTGCTTTTAGTACACAATAGCACAGAAGAGCATGTTAAAGCATAAAGAAAGGCGGAGGAGACCTTGTTGAAACTGAAATATAGAAAGGCACTGAATTGCTGATTGATTCTGTAATGGAGTGGTCTGCCAGGAAATGTTCCTCCAGCAAAGTGGCTGTGGTCAGTCAAAGGTGCAATCATTTGTTCTCCTTGGATGAATAGTACCATATTTAATGGAAGCCTCAGTGTGCTGAACCACCATATCTCTTTCCAAAAGTCTCAGGAGCATTTACAATGGGCATGAGGGGAACTGCAACATCTTGTGAAATCTAAAGTGAGAAGATGGGAAGCTCCTAAGTTGCTTCAGAATTGTCTTTACAGTGTCAACACATTTTTGCCAATTATCATGCTAGAACAAAAAACCCCTTTTTGACTGTTGGCTTCTGGAGAAGAATTCTGTATATTTATGTTTGTTTGTAAAGGTTTTTATGTAAATATATTTTTCCATTTGTCACCTGATCCAATAGGGACTTTGTTCATGTCGGCATACCAGTAAGCTCAAGTTAACACATTTGCTTCTCAGTAGGGGCTAAATTCACAGGAATATGTCATCATGCTTCTGGTCCAGAGGGAGCCCCTGCAGGAAGACAGTTGTCTACATTCCTCTACAGAGGCATTTCCTAAGTTATTTAGGTTGAGGTTCATGTGAAGAAAATGGAGTAAAAGAGCAGTTTCATGTGTAAGCAGATGGGTGGAAATCTTAATATTTGCCATCAGATCTGAATTTGTTAGCCAGTTTATTTCTGAAGTTTTAAGGACAGTGTCCTTTCTACAGGTTTCTTATAAACTTAACAAATATTTCCCCAAGACCTTATACCCATGAGTGTGAAACACTGAAGATTATTTTGCAAGATATGAGACAAGTTTGTCTAACGGATATAAAAATCTTGCAGTTGTCACTGCTTGCATAATCATTCAGTGAAGATTTTTGAAATATCTTTCTCTTTCTGCTTTATGACTGTTAGTTCATGGAAGGATTTTTTCTGTGTTCTGCTGCATATAACAAGCAACCTCTGACCAGAACAAAAAAGTTAAGGAAGTTCAAACTACAGTCGAAATTCTCACTTTTCATCTAAATTCCCCACTGATGAGTCTCTTTTCAATCTATGTATTAAAAAAATGAAATCAGCATCATATATATTTGTGAGTTTTCTGCTAAAAATAATTGGAGTAGTGCTATACTTGGTCATAGCCATAAAGAGGAACTTTAACATCTGCCTCTTTGAATCCTGAAATATCTGAGCGAGCAACAGCCACTTTCTACTGCTCTACTATTGAATGAGACAAAGTGCAAAAGGAACAGGAAATTTGAACATGGTCTTTATCATTATACTTCCCACCCTCTCTAAGTCAGTTGTGATTCTAGTGTTCTTGCTTACTTTCTTAGGTTGGTAACACAGACTTTCTTTCACAAAGAAGGAGCAAAATTAGTGAGTTTTCTTCTAAGATTCATTAGTTTTCTAGTATAGCTGTATTTTTCCTGGTGCAGTGTCTGACTCAAGGCTGTAGTTTGGTCCAAAATGCCATTGTCTGCTCCTAAGTTTTGTGGATATTTTAAATTTTATTCCTGAATTTACTTCTACTATATGTCTTATTTGACATATCTCCTGTGCATAGACAAACAAAAAAATGCAGGAGACTCTGCATGGATTAACAAGAAAAAATCTTGGATGGAATCCTCTAGGGAATATTGCCAAAGTCAAAAGAAGACTCACAGCAATGAAATAATTAATTTCTTCTCTTGCCATGGATCAGTAATTAAGCATAAATGGATAAAAGCATTAGCTGGAAATGTAGAATTGTCTCATTTCGCATTTTTTTCAACATTTGGCAACTACAGATAATGCATTCTTGTGAGACTTAGTGCATGCTTCTAACAATTAATTGAACTTGTGGGAATTTTTTTTTCAAATGTTAAAGAGAGGGCACAGTCACACAGGAAAACAAGTTGCTCTTGATTTGTGCTGGTTTTGTCTGGGGTAGAGTCAATTTTCCTCGTAGTAGCTGATATGGGGCTGTGTTTTGGATTTATGCTGGAAACTATGTTGGGAACACAGGGATGTTTTAGTCACTGCTGAGCAGGGCTTACAAAGAGCCAAGGCCTTTCCTGCCTCTCACCCCACGCCACCAGTGAGTGGGCTGGGGGTGCACAAGGAGTTGGGAGGGGACACACCTGGGAGAGCTGACCCCAAGGGACCAAAGGGACATTCCAGACGATATGGTGTCATGCTCAGGATATAAAGCTGGGTGAAGGAAAAGGAAGGGGAATGTTTGCAGTGATGGTGTTTGTCTTCCCAAGGCACCATTGGACATGGTGGAGCCCTGCTCTCCCAGGGATGGCTGAATACCTGCCTGACCATGGGGAGTGGTGAATGAATTTCTTGCTTTGCTTTGCTTATGAGCACAGCTTTTGCTTTACCTGCTAAGCTCTCTTTATCTCAACCTACAAGTTTTCTCACTTTTACCCTTCTGATTCTCTCTCCCATCCCACTGGGGCTGGGGAGGGGCAGGAAACGAGCAAACAGCTGTGTGGGCTGTTTGCCAGACAGGAATAAACCCCAACATGAGCCATAAAGAAGCATAAAGAAAGCCACAAGAGAGGAAATCTTACATGTACCTGCAGTCCAATGACTTCCATAGACTTCTTCTTATAAATGATGCAATTCATGTAGAAGGTGTTGCTAAAGGTATTAAAATCTCTTAAAGGTATAAAGATACCTGGAATTAGTTTAATTCTTTTCTGATCCTATAACCAGTAAGTACCCTCTGCTGTCTTTTCATAGGTTCAGTGTTTAAGCAGTTTTGATCCTGAAAACTTCGGTAGTGCTATATCATGGGAGATAGTGTGTAAATCTTCTGACATAAAATTTTTAAAATGCAGGTTTTATGAACCGCATACAACATTTCAGACCACTAGTTTGAATTCATCACAGTAAATATTATGTAAACATACAGTAGGAATCTGTATATCCACAGTCTTACAACATCCAAAATAACTGTCAGTAGTAAATTTGGCAATAGTCAAACCTGTATGGGCCTGATGTCACGATTAAAATTAACAAAATGAACCTGGCAAATACTTTCACTTCTTTGAGCTACAGAGTTAAAATAAACCAATATCCTATGTCAATAAAACATTCTTACATGAAATTAAGAGTGGTTTGTCTTGATGAATATTTATCTGCATTCAGCAACAGTAATACTAACCCAAGAACAGAAGAGATGAGAGAAGGAATAGGTAAGATGTTCTTTTCACTGATACTGATTTTTTGCTTGACATCACATTTGCCAGTTTTTATGGAGTTTGTACAGTTGGGGATGATAACTAGACAGTGCTATTAGCTTTTCTGCTGAGAAATTATATTTGTAAATTTTTTTACCTAAATATTTTCCCCATTCCACTAGGTCTTGACTATCCTACACCACTGTTAGACATCAGTGAAATCCAGGAAAATGTTGAAGAATGATATTATTTAGCATAGTTTAAGGTATGGTAACTTAATACAAGACACTTTTTTTTTTTTAAGAGAGGAGTAAACCCATGTGAATAGGAGACTTTTTTTATGGCATTATTCTGTTTTGTTAACTGCTTAAATATTTTTTAACATTTCTTGAGAAATTGTTTTTATTTTCATACATATCACATTGCATATGTCAAAACAGTTTTTTGACTTCCACACTCAGGAATTTATTTAAAAGAAAAAGAAAAAAAAATTTCTTAGTGCTTTCATATTCAAAAAAGTTTTATTCTTGTCTTTTATTAAATGAGACACAGCAGAATTTGAACAGAAGGAGCTGTATGCTCACCTTCATATCCTCTTTAAGCAGTGAGTGTTTGGAACTTCAATACCTATTTTGCTTTCCAGTATCTTTCCTCTCATCAGTTTCTTTAAAGTAATTGTTTTTCTATTGTTTCATCCCATCACAAACTTTCAAATTATGTTATCAGATCCCTTTCTTTCTTCATTTGTGTCCTCTTTCTGGCAAGTCTCATCCAAATTAGAAAAAGCTGTCTCTGCTGTTTTCATAATTTCTTTTTGGTAAAAAAGATTTCATTTTGATAACAAGTTATATTCCAGATCACAGTGGTTATATCAAATATATGCTTTAAAGCACAAGTTGCTGAGTTCTGGTTCTTACATTAAAAGTGAATTAAGCCAAGCCACTTAATGTATTAGCCAAAAAAAAAAAAAAAAAAAAAAAAAAAAAAAAAAAAAAACCCACACCACTGAATTTTAACAAAAAAAAAAAAAAAAAAAAAAAAAAAAAAAAAAGAAAAGAAAACCCTGGCAGATTCTTGCATTGGTTTTAATATCAAGGCCTCAATTTTTTCCCACAATAGTTACAATATTGATGCTATTCTGTGGAATAGTAGGTACCTAGTTTTTTGTTTTAACAGGTGGGAAAATAAGTTACAGCAGCTTGACTGATGCAAGTGAGAAACTGTACCAAAATCTATTAACTGCAGGTGTGGCAGGGTGGAGGCTTGTTAAATTATATTTAGTGGATGAAGAGAGACAAACACAACAGTGTTTTTTTCAGATTTCTTTTTTCCAGAGCAATTAAGATGACATTTAGTTTGTGCATGCCTTATGATTCCTTCACAACTGAAGTGATAGGAAAGCTCTCCAGAGCATTATGGAAGAGCAGGAGTTATTAACAGACCTAGCCTTTGGGAACAGACTGTCGTATCTGCCTTGAAATTTGAGTTTATCGTGACCACTCTGTGTCCACAAGACCGGGAAGGGTTGCTGACCTCCTGTCAGGTTTTCACCTAAACTGTCAGCTTCTAAAAAGCTGTGCTTATGTCCCAATGAAAGCAGAGTTTACCAGGTTTTCTTTGCTTTTCCTCTGTAATAGAAACAATGAATAAATCAGGCCTGTTAGTGCTGAGGAGATTTTAGAAAGTTAATTTAGTAAGGGGAATTTATTTGAGCTGCTAGGTGCTGAACGGCCACCTGGAAAGCATTACTACCTTGTCTGTAATTATTGAGGCATCTTGCAAATGAGGTCTTGTCTGTTTATGATGAACACTATAGATTTTGGTAAAAAATATGGGGTTATTAGTTTTATAATGTTCTCTAATATAACTGAGTGGGATCATGAACACATTCCTCACAATGGACATTTTTGGACAGAGTTGCATATACTAAAGTGGTCATTTCCTTATATTAGTATGTCATAGACAGAGTCTCAAAATTGACTTCACAGAATCCCAGAATTAAGCAGGTTGGAAAAGACCTTTGAGATCATAAAGGTCCAAGACTTTCCCCAAAGGACCATTTAAGATCATTCCTAAAATCTGCTCCCAGGAGCTTTCCACATTGCCAATTTCCACCGTGCCTGGGGGAACCTTTCTGTGGGTGCTGTGTGCATGGTGCCCTCATGGCTCAAGCACCAGAAAACCCTTACAGTGCTTACACCAGTCCCTACCTATGTACAGCCTCACAGCGGGTCCTGGCAGCAGTCAAAACTCACTGCTGTAGCTCAGTTAGAAAACACTGTTAACCATTTCTTTTGCACTAGCTTAGAAGGACAGTCACACACCTCAGCAGCCAGGGATAACCCATTAGAGATGCATCCATACATTGGACTAGGGAAATTGAAGGTGTTATCTAAAATAGCATCATGAAAAGCAACTCGTAAATGCAAGCTTTTAAATCAAAATATCTGGCTATGGTTCTGCCATAGTAAGCAATATTTTCCATACTGTTTTTAGCTCAGGACATGGCTAGGAACACTAGAGCAGTGAGTGCATATCCATTCAATTAATGGAAAAGCCATTCAAAAGTTGAAAAAATGGCAGATTTCTGGCCATTAAACAGAACAAATAATAATATTTTAAAACCCTGCTGTATTTGGCAACTGATTTCTGCTTCTGAGCCAGGAGCAATATTATCAAATTTTATCATGTACCACCGCAAACACTTCAGTATGTGGAGTCTTGACTGCTGCTGTTATTGCTGACCTGTTACCCCTCATCACAATGTCACCCTCTCATTTATGGAAACAAAACAGTTTCTGTGACAACACATCAGTCCAGATTTCAAGAACGACTAAGAGTTTTGGGACAAGACAGCAGGGAAAATGACTATTGATCAATTAAAGATCAGTTAAGAAACTTTTGCACGTATTTTCAGGGATAATTGAAAGCCTTAAGCTTTAGAAATGACTTCCATTCACCCTGTGGAAGTTACGAAGAAAAAGAAGATTCCATAAGGACAGGTGTGGTAGGTTAACCTTGGCTGGCTGCCACCCAGATGTTCTCTAACTATTTCTTCTCTCCAGAACACAGAGAGAAGATGGAAAGGTCATTGGTTGAGATGAGGACAGGGAGATCACACTGGTTATCCCTATGGGCAAAAAAACCTTGAGTCAGAGAAGATTATTTTAATTTATTGCCAATTAATAACAGAGTAGGCACAGAGGGATGTGGAATGGAAGTTGTGGTCAGACCATAACACCTGTCTCTACCATTCCTTCCTTGTCCAGAATGGGACCTTTCCATGGTATACAGTCCTTTCGGAATGAATCGCTTTAGTATGAGTCCCCCAGGTGTCACAGCTCCATCCAGAAAACCTGGCTCTGTGTGGACTTCTCTCCACAGGCTGTAGGTCCTGACAGGAGCCTGCTCCAGCATGGGCTTCCCATGCACTTCAACTTCCTTCAGGGCACGTCTGTTTGCAGCAGTGTTGGGCCCTCCAGGGGCTGCGGGTGGATCTCTTTGCAAACCTGGGGGTTAATACAACGCTTATTCTTCAAAACCCACTAGCCTATGGAACAGTGCTTAGTTTGTTGGATCGTGCTAAACATTAACCAAGAAGAAGAAACTTCAACTTCCTTCAGGGCACGTCTGTTTGCAGCAGTGTTGGGCCCTCCAGGGGCTGCGGGTGGATCTCTTTGCAAACCTGGGGGTTAATACAACGCTTATTCTTCAAAACCCACTAGCCTATGGAACAGTGCTTAGTTTGTTGGATCGTGCTAAACATTAACCAAGAAGAAGAACTGGAGTAACCACCCCAGTTCACCAAGCAGTCAAGTATGACTTTGGGGTCACCAATCACCAGGGACCACCAAAGAGACTCCTGAGACAAAAGAACACATGCACCCGTGGAAAGGAGCACATGCCACAGACTTTGGTGAAATGATTATCATACATGTGTTTCCTCTGGAAAAACCTATTAATATGTATATAAAATATAGTATATAAACAGGAGCTTTTTCTGTGCTCAGCATGCACAATATTTTGGAGGAGATACGCCCTTGTGCATCTGGCTGAATAAAGAATGGCTGCTTCTTAATACAATATTAGTGCTAAGGAGTTGTTTTTACTGGTTTTCAGTAACAACACCTGACTGGAATAATCTGGAGTCTGGGAAGAAAATTTTGGACTTGTTTTACCTCCAAATTTGGTTCCTCTTGAGTGATATCTTTTCAAACACAAAGCCTGACAGGTGGAAATGTTTATGCTGCCAACAATTGTAATTACTTTGTTACTTTATAAATAGTTTATGTCCTTTAATGGTCTGATAGGCTTTTTTAAGAATTTTATTAATTAAACAAAAAGTTCTATTAACCCACGTATAAAGACTGAGGGAATTAAAATACTGTAAATAATTTACATTTTCATCAGACAGTGTTCTGTAGTATTTTACTGGAGCAAGTGAAGTAATTTATGACTGGCAAAATATTCAACTTATGAGCCAGAATCACTCAGAGAGATGGAGAAAATAAACAGTAATTTTTGTTTCTTAACAAGAAATTCAAAGGAAATAAAAGCAGAGTAAAAAGCTAGGTAACAAATTATCCATTTAGAAAAGATACCAACTGCGAATGTAAGAAAATGTTTTGAAACTTGCTAAGGGAATTCAGCATAGTGCTGCTCAAAGCATGTTCCTTATGAAGGTGGCTGGAACTGAGAAAAACCTAAGTCTTGCCATAATAACTTTTTCCAGTTGCACCTGGAATAAAAGACAACTAATGCACAAAACACAGCAATAACTAACCCTTGACTGGAGGAGATGAAGATGAGTGGTCCTTCTTTGTGACTGATGCAAGGTCTGACCCCGTTAAGGGTTTTAACTGATAACAATATTTATCTATTGTTTATATCAAAATCTGAAGTAACAGAATTTTCTTAGCCACTTTAATAATTTGTGTTTATTAGAGAAAGAGAGCAGTTCTCCTATGAGGAAATGCTAAGAGATTTGGAATTGTTCAGCCTGGAAAAGAGAAGGCTTCATAGTGATGCAAATGTGGCCTTCCAGTGCCAGAAGTGAGCCTACAAGAAAAATTGAGAGAGACTATTTATAAGGGCATGTAGTGACAGGACAAGGGGGAATGGGTATGAACTGAAACAGAATTGGTTTAGATTAGATGCTAGGAAAATATTCTCTAATGTGAGGGTGCTGAGGCTCTGGAAGTGGTTGCTCAGAGAAGTTGTGGATGCTCCATTTTTGCAAGTTTTCAAGGCCAGGTTAGATGGGACTTTGAGAGCCTGAACCTGGTCTAGTGGAAGATCTCCCTGCCCACAGCCGGAGGGGTTGGGACAAGATGATCTTTCAGATCCCTTTCAACCTATGCCATTATGATTCTATGTTTCTATGATTCTATGATTCTATGATAATGACAGTGTCATTTATGCATTTTCCCTGAAGATGACTTCAGGGTTTAACTCCTGCATTTTGAAAGTAGGAATGGAGTAACATTCACGCATACTAACCTCTCTAAAAGACTTTTAGCTACTTCCAAAACCAAGTTTCAAGAGTCCAAATCAAACACGAAATTGTTGTGCCAAA
Organism: Pachycephala philippinensis; assembly: GCA_013397055.1. Lineage (NCBI taxonomy): Eukaryota > Metazoa > Chordata > Aves > Passeriformes > Pachycephala > Pachycephala philippinensis. The sequence goes on from VWZT01002278.1 coordinate 728,420, forward strand.
GTTGAGGACAACATGAAACCTTCCTGCACACAGTTTAGTATGCATTTGTCATTTAAGCTGCTGTACTAATGCTTTGCATTGCTATTGAACAGAGGTGATGCGTCAGCTGAAGGAACACTATTACATGCATGTTCTTTCACATCCCTGGAACACTGTATGTAATGAAGTTATAAATATTTCTTGATAGTCCTGTAATAAAATATAAAAAAATAAAATCACAGGCAGCTTTATTTCATACATTTTCCTTATTTTGTACACTTTATTGTGAAAATGTAGCAGTTCTTTTTTCCCCCCTTGTTGCTAGTTATCATCTTCCTTTTTCTCCTTTTTTTTTTTTTTTTTTGGTGCAGCAACATCATTTTTTTTCTAAATCTTCAAATAATTTAGTTGAAAATAAAGTGGTATCTTTATATAAAATCTTACTAAAGTCTATGTGGATTGATTTTCAGTAGGAATGACATTTGTAGGTACAGCAGTTTGTCTTGCTAGAGCTATCTGGGGCAGCAGCAGGTGGCCATCCTCTGCATTCTCTGCAGTAAAGGGAAAATGGGAGGAGGTGAGGATCTGGAGTTTGATTCCAGATGAGGGAAAGGAGTGTTCTCTAAGAAAGAAGGAACTTTCTGCTCCACCCACCCCATTTGCCCCCAAAGTAGACCAGGTACTGGAACTGGCTCTCAGCTTCAGTTAACTTGTTTTGTGGGATTAGTAAATTAAATAGAGCCAGAACTCAGGTCTATAAGCACTGTCCTGGGACTGCCTGTACTGATTTATTGCTAGCATTCTCTCTGCCATGTTTTTAGGCAGACATCAGACCACTGCGGAGAACACTCACTTAGGGTTCAGGGAGCAGTAATTGGGCCAGGGATTATTCTGGAGGAACTCTGGATAAAGCCACTCTCCTTTGAAGGAAAAGGTGTCTATTCTTATCACATCATGCCTTACTGCTTTTCTCCTGGGCCAGAGAATGAACTGTGTTCATCTTTCCAAAGCGTAAAAGGCTTTTCTATAAGCCACTAAATTTATTCTGTTTTATTTTAGACGGAGTGGTGTAGGGAGCACTCACACAATCAAACATCTTTGGATCAGAGGGAATGGTAGTGTCTGGTCTGGGAGCTGTAGTAAACGTTTAACAATAACCCAGTTGGTGAGTTGATACCTCTCATTCCAGCAGAATGTCATGATCCCAAAAAGGAACATCTGTGTGTAGACTAAATTCCAAGGAGAATCACATATACTTGAGGATTTTATAGCTTTTAGAAACCAATCCATAAATGGAGTATTTAAAGGGAAGATTTCCAAAGATAAATTAAGTGGGTTTTTAGCACATGAATTGAAACTCTGGTCTTGTGATCACTATAACATGAACATTAAAGAAAAAATTGAGCAGTTTGCATTGTCTTTTATTCAGAGATTTTCATTAATGGTGGTCTGGTAGGCAGGCCAGCTACCTAGGATTCTTATCAAATATTTATCTGTAAAAATTCATTAAAATGTCACTTACTACAGATATTTATTGCTATTGACAGGTGTGTGTAATAGGAGGGACAACATACGACTCCACATTATTATTATTTTTATTCAATCTGTAACCTGTTCAAGATTGTAATTCACAAACATATCATTATGACTGACATTGCAGCATCCCCAGAACAGCTGCTTTTGAACTTTGGTGTAAAACCACAATGCCTCCACTGACATAGATGGAACCAAACAGATCTGTATGCGCTGCAGAATTCTTTCTTTTACCCTTTATTTTTACAGTGTCTCCTGTCCATGAGGGGCTTGCTCTCTAGTAGCATTGTCAGGAACTGAGAAGGAAAATAAAGGATTGAATACTGTTTTCCTCATATAACTTGCTTTTTCTGTGTATTTTGCCTCTTTACTACAAAGAAGTGGATAGTTAAGAGACCCAAATAGCATGTGTGTGTGTGTGTGTGCAAGTATAAACATGGGGGAACAGCAAGCATATTATAGGGAACATTTCTGAATGCCAGAAAAATGAATGATGAATCCAAAAGTCATACTAATAATGTCAGGCAAAGTTAGATGTGCAAAAAAATCCATAAAAGTTTATTTTCATCAAACCTTATCATGGGCATAATTGAGGACATTTAACTGTCTAATATAGAGAACATTCAGTCTCCTAAAAATAATTTGTTTTACAGATAATTACCACTTGGCTGAACCACTGTTTATGGCTATTAGATAATTACTCAAGTGTACAGCTTTGGATACATAAATGTTCTGTACCTCCTGATGACGAAGATTAGGTTAAATGCTAAATATGCAAAATACAATATTCAATTCGCTTACTATATTCTGGAGTGGTAATAATCACCAAGAGAAATGGTTGGTTTTCTGCTTTCATTACCATCTTTTTTATGGAAGGAAAAAATATTACATTAGTAGGCTTCACTTCTTAACTTTATGAGTGACACTTTCCTTTTTCCAAGGGATAACAGGTGACACATAAAGTAATAAAAGATGTGTCCAAGCTAATCAAAAGAACTGAAAGAAGAGCTGACAATGAAATAAAGTGCTCATTTTTCTTTGGCAGTCATGTTAGTCCCTCAGCCCTCCTTTATTGTTACTTTTGGCTTATCAGTTTTATACTTTATAAAATGCTTTACCTCCAGTTAGGAATCAGCATCCCTCAAAGAAGGCATTTCTTTCCCTCAAAGAAATTATTTCTTGGTATCAGCATATTGTTCTCAACTAGCCCAGCCTGTTTGATGGGATTCTCATTCTTCTGTGCTATCATTCAGGTGTGATTCTTCTTTTTTACCCTCAAACCTGGCATCTAGTGGTTGACTGAATTTCAAGGGGATTCAACTTACATATTATTTGGTTTGGTTTTCATTAGTACAAAGTAGTAGGTATTATTTGGTCAATCAGTTCATGTTTAAGACTCACTCAGGCACAGAAATCTTTGTCATGCAGACATGCCTGAGAGTTTATATCTTCATGATTTGTGTTCCTGCATTTGAATTTCAATTTAGTAATTCCCAAGGTAAAACATATTTTTAATCATTTAATCATTGAGGAACAAGGAAGAGTAATCAGCACAAATCTACAAATACACAGAAAGGGTAGTAGATCTGCCTGTTTAATAACTGTTGGCTTCTTGCTTTTTGTGTATCCAGACACTCACATGAGCACACACCCTTCGGTGTAGGAGTGGTGTGTTCAGTCATCAGTGTCCTATTGTACAGGTGTCACAGAGCTGCTTTATGAAGTTCTCCCTGTGTCTCCAGGTATCATTCTTACTAAAGACACCCTGTACAAAAGCTGCAGTTAAAATCACAGAGTCATAGAGGTCTACATTTGTTACAAGCCAAACTTCACCACAAATGCTTTTTGTTAGATTTAGAACAAAACGGCAAACTTTGTGGAAGCTGGGAAAACTCATTAAAATGGAAATGTAAACATTAGAACAAATTAACATGGCTTGTCTTAGAAAAGCACGTAATTAGCTGTATTTCTCAGCTTTGGGCTAGCCATATTTTATTTACATAGCGTAACAGTGGTTTAGCTTTTTGAAAAGCTAAAGAGTTAAGAAAAAGTTGTATCATTTATTTTCTTGTCTCTTCCCTAATCAGTCAATGCTATGGTATGTTTCAAATCATCCAATATCCAGCAAATCATATTCATCTCATCTTACCACAAGGGTTGTAATATTTTCTTGTTCTCACGCATAGTTGGCACTAAGCATTTTTGACAAAAAGCAAACAATTTTACTAATTAGGATAATTTTGTCCAAAATAGCAAATACTTCTGAAAGAAATTTCTGTTCTATATTTGAGAATGAATTCCACAGCAATGACCAGAGAGCAATAACATATATGTTCCTTCCTTTTCAAATTGAAATCTTTTTTTCATCATCAAAGGTCTCATTGAACACAATGGAAACTGTCATTTGAAAAATGAGGGAAAGGAAAATAATGATAAACGTCTTGGTTTTCAAGCTGGTCAACTCAAGTCAGTATGACACTTTTTGGGGAAGTGGGATTTTTGAGCAAGATGGCTTGGATCTGACCCTCAGGAATAATGGAAACTACTGGTTATAAAAATCCCAGCTCTTCAACTAACACCTCCATTTTCTTTAAGCCATAATTACCTACATATACAGAAAATGCTAATGACTTACCACCTCACCTCTTACAGCACGCTGCTTTCTTCCACTGTTTCACAACTGCTCCCTTCTCCTCTATTATTTCAGTAGCATAAGTTAAAATGAAATGTTTTCAGCTTCCAGGTGTCTTGATGCATCCAGTTTCTATTTCAGATGTGTTGAAAAGTTCACTCCTGTTTTCTACCTATCCTGCATTTTAACTAAAGCAAATTACTTCTTCCTGTAAGCCTTAGCCCAATGAAAAAAATTGTAGAGGTCCAAGTCCTAAAGAGTCGCCTGAAGGAGCAGAAGGCTACACTGGCATCGAGAATTTCAGAATAAGGTCAGACTTTTTGAATGAGAATTGAAAGGTCTTATTTCAAGTCCACTTGCTTGGAAGCAAATTGGAAGCTACATCTCCCAAAGAACATGGAAGGATGCATCTGGTCTGGAAAAGTAGTACCACACACTGAGGCAACCTATTTACATCCTAGTGGATCCATATCATTTGGGAGTGTAAAGGGAAGAACATTACAAAAAACCCCTGACTTCCTCTTCTATCGCTAGCAGCAGCATAATACTAAAAATAGTGATATATTCAGATATCTGTACTCTGATTTGTTCTTGGGGCTAATGTTTTGGAGGCTTTTTTCCTCACGGCTAAGACTTACCCAGATTTTGGTAAGCCATCTGTCGAATGAAAGAATATTGAGCTCTTTCCAAACTGCAGGGAGAGTAATTCCAGTAGTTAATAACAAAAGATGAAATAATACATACTGAGCTAGGCTAGCAGAGTAATTATCGGCTCTTAATAAAGCTAAAGTAGAGGATAATAGGCAACTTATCTAAAATGAAATTATATGTTTTTCCACCAATGACAGCCAGTTTCTGGACAATACCACCACATATGAATCTGAGTACATTTGTCCACATTCTCTTAAACATAAATCATTGCTGACAATGACACTAACAATATAATAGGAACATCCTCAATCTGCTTAATGGATGAAATTCAGTTTGTGCAGAGAGCCTGAATGGGGCTAGGCAAGAAATATGACCATTGCAATTTCAGATAATGAAATAACAAGGGATTCAGAATATGCTCAGAGAAGGTAGGCTCAAATTACTCTTGAATCTGACACACTACTAATCAAACACTTCCTTATTTTTCTTTAATAATTGTCAGAATTTATACTGTGGGCATATAGCCTTCGAAATAAAGCAAATTAATTGTTGTATGTTACATGGTGCTGTAAATTGTCCCTGAACCTCAGGAGCCGAACATACATATGTCCCCAAAACACCAAACACCATTCCTTCCTTCTCTGAAGTTTATTTTGATTTTTGGCACGGTCTTTCCATTCAGGATTTGCATATTAGACTGTGCTGAGCACCTCATATAAAATTTTAACTCCTACTGAAGCCAAATCTTTTGAGAAGACTTGATAGCAGAGGGAAGTGCAGGTCTGGGACTGATTCTGGGAAGGGCATTTCTGAGCAGACTCATCTGCCACTGACCTCCAGGGGAGGTGAGGACATGGCTGTGTAACACAGCACAGACCTTTGCAGGGAGCAGGAATGTGTGTCAGGCTGGGGGAATAGCCACATGTTTGGAGAACTGTGCCTCTTTTGAAAACATTATTGATGGCATTTTATTTAAATACTGTTATTAAATAGCACTGAAGAAAGAAATGCTTTCTTAACTCAGAGGTATAATTCCTCTCTTACCTCCATGTATATGGCATGTTACATAACATCTCCTCAGTTTTTAGAAAGGAACTGGTTTTCCTAGATTTGGGTTTTAGGATACAGTAAACATTTCATAAGCCTTGCTTTCTTTGCTTTTTTTCATTGAAATTGTTCTTTTTCCATTGAATTCCTACTTAGCAAACTGTAATATTTTTGTGCTTTCATTTGTATTATGGAAGTTACATAAACAATCAATTCGAGATGCAAAAAGGACCTTTGAAGTAAATGCAGCTGTACATATTTTCAAATATTTTCCCAATGCTGTAAAAACTGGGGATTTGTAAAAGAAGATGTTAAAATGTTAATGATCTACTACAACAAAAAAAAAATTGAAAGCACCAACCCCATTATAATGGAGATTCATAAGCTATACAGAGCTTTGGAAATTAGAAAATATCCATCCACCACCACTTGTGGTGAAGCAGATGTGAAACATAAATTGAATCCACAGAAGATCACTTCCTGCATAGCTTACAATATTGATATTTCCCTGCACAAGCGCAGCCAGTTTCTTTCAAAGTTAAGCCCAGGATAGGCTTAATTCTGAGCCACATAAAATCTTTTTGTGATATATCTTAATGAAGTCAGTACAATTACACTAGAGTAAACTTGGTATGAGAGCCCTTAAATTTAAGTTCTGGTACATATAAACTGTTTTGGAATAGTTTATCTATATTGGCTATGAGGGACTTTTAAGGACATTTTCTTCTAAAAAATATTTCATTTTCAACACTTGATGTCAAAACCTTTCTGTGACATTCAATCTTTTGAACAAAAACTCTTTTATTCATGGGCTCATATATATGAAATTCTGTATTTCTGTTACAGGAATTTTTTTTCAGAAGGATCCTAACCACAGAAGGGTTCTCAGTAAGAAAATGGCTGAAATTTAATTCTGGATGGGGATACAGGAAGCAAACGTTATGAAAACAGCTTTCTCCTGTTGCATAAGTATTTGTTTACCATCTCATGTTTTTAAGGACTACAGAAATTATGTCCAGCTACAATCACTACCTTTTGTCATACTGTTGATTCCTCTTACTGAAATATACTGAAATGTGTGATCTTTTCCAGAATAGCTGTTATTACACATTGCTGAAATACCGGGATTTCGGTTTCCAGAAGTATTCACTTTCTATTTAAAGTTTCTGTCTTTTGATACCTATACTCTTGTAATTTCAGGCTTCTACTTTATTGATTCCCAGTCCAAATCAATGCCATTTGTTTTAAACTATTGTAGACCTTATATAACTCTTTCCCATACCAGCATGTTATACATTTAAAAGAATGGGTTTATTGCCCTGTTTTCTTTTTTCTTTTCTTTCTTTTATTACTTTTTTTTTATTTTTGAAAACTACATGAATCAGACTATTTTAGTCCTTATATGAAAAAAGCTCAGTTCCCTTGATAATTTAGACAGTTCTCTCATACAGCTCTCCCAGTCTGATTTTTTTTCTTGCTGAACAGAATGACTAAAATTTCACATGATATTCCTAAGGATGTACTACCACTGTGACGTGACTATTTTTGTATCTCAGATACAAATGTCCTAACTTATGCATCCTGCAGCCTTTTTTTTTCAGCATCAAATGGATGCTTTGGTCTTGTGATTGTTAATGTACCTTTTTTTTCCTCCGCAAACTCCAGAACTGAATTCTCAATTTACAGCCCAAAGTTTTGGGTATATATGTACGTACTGCTTGTACTTTGAGCTGATATATTTTGTTCTATTTACATGATTCCTATACTTAAAGGTGTCTAACTTTTTTCCCCTCAATTGTATTACTATTATTTGTCTCCATTTTGTCTCCCACAGATGTATCATCAGAGCATCACCTTTGCACAGTCTGTTGTTTTTACTGTGGACATCATTGTGAAATTTTATGGAGCACTCCACAATTTTGAAGCATCACTTCTCAATCCCCATGTACAGCTTAGCAAAACTGACACAAGCTGTTGGCACTTTGAATGTTCGCATAAGAAAGAACAAAAATTTCTCATTGAAATGTACACAGCAAAATTCTTGAGAACCCCTTAAGAAAACCTGCATTGAATACCAGGTATAACACCGCAAAAGCGTTAGTTGTGAAGTGTTGTCCCTGCTCACTTTTCTTCTAAACTGTTAGCATATTGTGTTTTATTTTGTTAAATTGATACAGCATATAGTGTAGTAAACGTAACATAGCAATATTAATATTCCTATTGGTAATGTAAATCTTACACTTCCTGCTTAGGATTCCCTAGGACACTAGAGTATATGCTTAGTTTGATTCATGTGAGTATTCCCAGTGAAATCATTGAAGTTACCTTAGGCAGGAAGTTATGCACATGTATAAGTCCTTGTAAGATCCAGATATTGTTGCAGTCTACTCAGGAATCCATAGCCTGGTCCAAAGGAGATGGACAGTGGATGTTATATTGTATTAAACTGAAAGCCTTAACAAAAAACAACTGCTTATAGCATTTTGGCACCTTTACTTTGCCTCCATAGCTAATGATGAATTATCCATCATTCTGAATTTCTTACTTGGCAACTTCAGGTCATATGACTTTTTGAAATAAGCCATATATGTTCCTGATCATCACAAGTTACCAGGGGAGGTTGAGAGCAAACAAAGGATGTTCATTTAATTTACGTAAATGCATAACTTGGCTCAGATTGTGAAACATCCTTCGTTTTCTGTTCTTAAATGAAAAACACTTATTTTTGTCCACGCTTTAATAAATAAAAACATTATCATAAACTAGCAAGTTCTTATACAGTCTGCAAAGTACTGCATTTTAGTGTACTGTAGGCAAGATAATGGACGAATAACTATTCGTCCTACCAGCACTCCAGAGGTGGACATGGAATTGATAGGTATGGAAAGCTAAAAATGAAGATGAAGATTTTCAAATGGAGTTTTAAAAAGCTGTTAAGAACTTGTAGAAGTACAACCCTGATGCCATTATACTGTCTTGAGAGAGAAGAAGGAAAAGAATAGTGACTCTGAAATAGTTTCCTCTTTCTTTTGGTTTAGAAAAGAGGACAAACATGATATATGGGAACATAAGGGGACAGCAAAGAAAGGATTTGATGAGAAAAGAGCAAAACACATGTCTAGTTCTGCTAGAAGCAGCTCTTGTTGAGATCTTTTGATCTGCTGTAGAAACAAAGTAATGATATTTTTTGTGACTGGAGCTGACTCTCTCATTCATGACTGCAATGGTGAGTACAGACTGGGGCTTCTCATAGAGGAGCCAAATGCAGATTTTATCAGGTTAAAAGTGGGTGTATCCTTGTTGCTGTTCAGTGGGTGTCCAGGCTGTAGAAGAGATCCCCAATGTATTAGAAACAGAAGGAAACTGCAAATAAAGTTGCCTCTAAAACAGCTGAGAGGTGAGACTAGATATACCACTGACACCATTTTCTGAGTGTCACCTCTTTTCTCCCCATGCTGAAATACCACCAAAGAGGAGACAAGTATGAGCAGGCATGTCAGATTGGGAAGGTCATAAACTGACAGTAGGGATGAGTAAGGGAAGAATAAGTATGTTTCTGCTAAATAATTCCCAGGTAGATGGAAATTTAACAATTCCAATCCCATCTGTCATTTCTTGTCGTTTTTGCGTGTCTAAGACAACAGAGAATGATGCAACATCACTGATCAAAACTTTGCTTATATTGCCTATGAAAAAGAAACCTGGCTTGGGAGATTTTGAAGAACCAAAGCTAAAGGGAAGATCAGAATCACATCAAGACTCACAAAAAAAAAGCTTTGCTTTCCTCAAAATTTGCACACTAAAATACATATTTAAGAGAGCAGTCCAGTGTCTTCATAGTTCATTTGAAATACTTAAATCCCAGAAGCCATCGATTTAGTCAATTTCTTCACCCCAATTAAAACTTCTTTACAACTGATTTATTGGGAATTAGGCACTTAAAAAAAAAAGCAAAAACAAAAACATAAGGACCTGAGCTTTGGAATTGGATTTTATATTTTTTTGTTCACACCTTTGAATAGAAAATAGTTTTTGACCCCCAAGAATAATGAATCATTCAGGTGATATGATATAATGACTATCACAACATACAGGTCTCACCCTTTTTCACCCCACCCTGGGTGTAGCCTCAGTTCACTACTCTGTGCACACTTTTGATCTAGCCCATAGCAATCAGAATGAAAGTTGACATCCCTTAGACCCAGCATTCCCTCCAAGGTGCTGAGCTCAAGATAATAGTGTCCCAAATACGGTCCTAATTATTAGGGTTAAAATAGGCAGTGATCCAACAGTGACCTGCAAAGCTTACTTACCATACTGTCTCATACTTACCCTATCGGTCACATTTGCACCCTGTTTTGTCCAGATCAAAATCACATGCAGTGACTGTGTGCTTTTTCAGGGTTTTTTTTGTGTGCCCCAGCATTCTACTTGTTGTTTACTAGATATTCTTCTAGCTTGGTAACATCTTTGTCATAGTGTAGTGTTCCAAATAAGACTTCACAAGTAGTAAAAAGAGAACAGGTTGGCTGCCTCATTTTGTTTACACAGAGCATACCAAAAAAGTAGAGGCAAAAATAGTATTTGCTTTTGTGAACCTGTATACATCTCATACCACTTTCTGTTAACGATAGTTTTGCCTTTGTGACTTTTCTGATTTCATGACTTTGGGTCTATTTCAAAAGCTGACTTTTTATTCTCATCCTGATCTCGATCTAAAGGGTTTGCTAGCACTTTTTTATACCTATGTGGTATCAGCTGCAAACAGCACAAATTAAACATTTATACCATCTTCTGTTACTATAGAAAATATCAAATACAACTGAGCTCCAAAGAGTCCCCCTAGAGCTTTTAAGATTCCTTGAAACATTGGTGATAAGTACATGTTATCTGTGATTTTTTTCTGGCCAATTGCATGCCTATCTGATGAAGATTTCATCTTCACCTCACTTTCTCAGTATGCTTCTGAGAATCACATAATCACAGAATACCATTTGAGATGGTGCCAAGAATTGCACTGAAGTCAAAGCATCTTATATTTACCACCTTTTCCAAAGCTTGTTTGGCTGGATTTACTCTGGAAGAACTAATGTTAGATAGTTTTTATCACTGTCCTACCTTCTAGATACTTAAACTGATTGCATAATGATTTGTTGCAGGGATTAAATTTAAGTGCTGTGAGCTATAATTTTCCATGCCCTCCATACTCTCCCTTTCAAGGATAAATAATATGTTTGGTATTCAGTTTTTCACAATTCTTAAACATAATTGCTAGTGATTCAGCTATTACATTGTCTAGCTTCTTTATGGCCCTAAGGTCAATCAGGACTTCCTCACTTGGATATGTTTATCTCACCTAAAACATATTTAGCCCAGGTGGGGAGTTTTTGCACATTTTATTTTTTAAAATAATGAATTTAACAATCTGGAGTCGTGTACCCTCAAGAGTTTTTTGAATCTTTTATGCAACAGAAAACATTTTAATATACAATTATATAGAGATCACCTGTCTCCTGTATATTTAAAATTAACTTCTGGACCCTGCCTTTTTCTTTGTAAACATGAAGCAAGATATCTACAGGCTGAATGCAGTACAGTGCATAGCAAGGGTGACCCCCTAACCTGACAACACTTCAGGGTTTGTGAAGTTGTTGAACTTAAAAGGCAATGAAACCCATCAGACTTCAAGGTACATACAAAACTCTGAGTTATAAAGACAAGACTTTAATCCCCGAAAGTAAAATCAGAACATGACCTCATTGCTCCAGCTGCTCCTCCTTTAGTTTCTTTTTTTNCTCTTTCTGCCAACAATCGTCTTGGTGCTATCACTGTGTTTCTCCCAGACCATAGGCAATGCTGATGAGCTATCAAGAACAAAAATTAAACACTCAAGGACACCATTGCCAGCTTCGATCTGTGCAGCTGTTGGTGGTGGCTGTGATGCAGTCTCTGGAGGAGATAAACATTGCTTCCACACACAGGTGTATTGTGCTGGGACTGTAGATCTCTCTCACGTCCATAGTTTGGCAAAGAGGATGACCTCCTTGCCTTGATCCCTCCCACACACTTTCTTTAATGCTCAGGAAAGCTCTGAATACATCTTATCCTTGGAGTCAACAGTTTAAAAGCAACCACTGAAATGACAAGCTTTTTGTTTTCCTGAAGCATGAGAATATGGCTTACTTGAAAGAGTTTGCATCGATTGCTCCCTTTCTCTTAGCAGATGATAACTGCATGACTGCAGGAGAATATTACAAATCTTTTCCATAAACTAAATGTTTCAGCTATAAATACAGAGTAGGTGGTGTGAACAGGATAGCATGCAGCTGCACTGAAATATGTTGCTGGCATACCTGAATTCTGTCGCATCAGATGCAATTATATGAACCCAAATTATAGAAAAAACACACCTCTCACATAGGTAAGAAATTCCTCCTTGAATCATGTGTGACCTTCCAAAAGGCTATAGCCATTTCTTGTCCAATTGTATTGACAATGGTGGAAGTGAATGTGATAAGTCAAGGTACAGCAAGCACTGTTCCTGCTGTGCAAACATTAGAGATGTAGGTTAAAGCATGACCTACAAAAATGACAAAGGCAGGAAAAATTCAGAATCACACGCTCAGCAAACCGAAAATAGGCAAGAAAGATACTTTTGCTACGTGGACATACAAAATACGCTGAAAACAACAACATACCTCTAAAGATGACTATAGTGAATTTACTGCTTAAAAAACAGATTTTACCTTCAGAAATGCTGTAGCTTCTAATATAAATAACTAAATGGAGCTATTTTCCCAGATATTGCTGTTTTCAGTGTTGCAAAAAAACTCAAACCAGATTCAAATGTTCAAAATACTTCTTAGGTTTCTGCTGTGCTGGAAGGTTAGCTACAGTTGAAGGATTTTATTAGCCATACACACAGCAGTTCCTCTATTATTTAAATCTATCTGCTTAACTCTTTGGAAATTTCTCAGTTACATGCTCTATGTTCTGAGCCAGTTACCTGACGAAACAAAATCCCATGAAAGTTTATCTGTAGATTTATATTTTGGATGTTAGGAATACTACTATAAAATGAAAAATAAAAATACTGTAATGTAACATTTTTTTCTACATAAATAATTTACAGATGATTTTGTTTCATTTAGATCCAAAGTAAATCTGTATCTTAAAATTTGAAAACCCTTCAAGGCGTGGGACTTCCATCTCCTGTGCAGCTCTAATAGCAAGTATGTGCCTATGTTAAAGAGCTAAGTCACCTTGAAAACAAAAACTTACAGAAGGCAATAGAAGAACAAGGAGTTCTTTGTATAGAATATTCCACTTGCTATAGAACATGGTATCTCCATGTGTTGCTTAGTGACGAGTGAGCAGAAGAAAGATTACTGCCTATCTCCCACCTTATTTTTGCAGAAAGAATCCTGTCTTTTCTCCACTGCTGCTCTGGGACAACTATTAGCAATTAATAGGTAATATCTGATAACCTGATAGGCTATACAAAGCTCTTGCACAATATCAATCAGTGGCAGTGATTTGAAAGCAGGTGGTACCATGGATGATCAATGTTTTGCCATTACTTTATTACTGCAGAAGAAGGGGAAATCACTTTACAAAAGACAGGTTTAATACGAATGTGGGCTTTCCAGGGAGACAGCTGTAAGGACAAAGGGCACCAGTGTGCTATGTTATTCTAAGAGTGAACCCACTTTCTTCATTTCAAAAAGAATATTGAGAAGACATTCATGCATGATAGAAAAAAATCCCCAAACCTGTTTGTGCCTAATGTAATGGAAAATTTGAGAATTATTCATGCATGTGAATATGTATGCAAATCTGACCCTGGTGATACTATCAAGGTCAGTGCATGGTGATCTGCTGAGTAAGTGCTAATCATTCAACTTGAAATGTGACTTTATCAGAAAAGCAATTTCATAAAAAATCTCATGCCATTCCCTAGTTATTTTTCTCCTGTGATCTCCATGCCATGTTTGTTCATTTGTCAGGCTTACATTCAGGACTTTTCCAGCTAAAACATCTCCTTGTCAATCAAATTGTATTTCTGCCTTGTGCAATGTTAATGCATCTGAGGTAACAACTTAAAATTACTCCAGCTCTAATAGGGGAGTGACATTCTCTGTAGGACATTAACAGCTAAATCAAAGTGTGGCACAGTGGTTGAATTTGAAGTACTACTTAAATTTCAAAACTGAGGTCTGTACTGAAAATGGGCCATACAAGGCCAGAATAAAACTGAATGAGAATGATCATAAACTTCTTGCAGCATACAAACTGAGGTTTTACAGAAAGGAAGAGCTCATACAAGACAATCTGGAGAATGTAAATAAAGGAGAAGATAATACGATAACAGAAACAATTGGGAGAAATTTTACTTAACAACAGCAGAAATGAAGATTTGTTTGTTCTTTGAGAGCCCTAGAAACTTCATGACACTACAAGGCACATAAGACTTAAAACCCCTTATTTTAGACACACTGCAACCACGCTGGGAAAACCAATGGGGTATGGTTAAATTACCTTTTCTCTACTGTCTGATTAGAGCAGGTGCACCTACAAGTTCATGGTTTAGTTGTTGTTGCTGTTTCCTTGGTCCACTTCAAAATCATCTTCCAGGAAGAACTATAGAGACAAGAGAAAGGGTTCCCTTTGTTAAATATCACCTTTTATTTTATGCAATAAATGCTTTTTCACCAGTAAAGGATCAGGGGTTAATTGTTCATTTCAAATTTGAGGTCCTAAGAAGATGCTAAAATACCTGATAAACTCTGCAGTAATTCTCATGAAGCAGGTGATGAAACTGGAATTTCTTACTGAACATGAAGCGACAAAATTGCAGTGTTCTGACCTGTTTCTGTAATGTCTGGAAGAACTATCGGGTAATTTTAAAATAGAAATAGAGATTTGAGATACTCCAGTTCTAGAATTTTTACCAGCAGTATTTACAGCTTATCTATTTATTGACATCCAGAAAGGACTGTAATTATCGATATATTAAAGCCAAAGACTAGAAATTAATTTGGACTAATTGTGGACTTTAAGGATGTGCTCACCATCATACTATAACATGTTAAGCACCAGACACCTGAGCAGTTATCAACAGTAACCTCAAACACAAGTCTTTGCAAAAATCCAAAACAAATTTTTTGCCATTGCCATTATGTGGACTTAAAGAAACTGTGTGAGATTGATAAGATTCCCAGCTGAACAATGAACACAGAAAAAAGATGCTCAGCCAAGGCAGCAGGCATAGAATCAGAAGCTCTGATTCTTTGACCCAAGCAATTGCTTCTTTCTTTATCTGATTTGATTTTCAGCTTCCACCTTCTCCCTTTGCTGTGGTCTAGCATGATAAGAGGTGTAAGCTGAGTGTTGGAGGTAAAGTTTACACAACGAATGAAAGGAAAAGGTTGAAAATGTTTCTGTAACAACATTTCCTTTCTGTGCTGTTGCCAACACTCTCCTTGAAAGAAACACATCCTCCAATGTGCAGTCTACAGCCTTCACCTGTTAAAAGGATGGATTTAGGGAACAGAAAACAACATGACATGATGAGAATACCGGTCATACAGCCACTCTACAAGGCACATTCCATTTTGTTGCTCATATTATCCTGAAAAAAAAGATTTATAAAATTAATATAATAACTTGAGAAAATATGGAGTTGTCTGGGTAAATTCTGTAAATAACAGAAAAAGCTAATTTTAACTATTATATTTAAACCAGTACTTTTGGCTGTAAAACTAATACCTGCACAGTTGAACATAAAACATGCAGACACTTGAAGTCAAAATATATGTGAACTATTTGGCAAGAAAATTTATAATACAAATCAGTGATGTGAGCAAAATACTCCTTTCCAAGAAATCATTACATTATTATTACTGTAAAACATAGATAGTATTAAAGAATAAAACAACCTTAATGTCAGGTGAGACAGATGAATAATGCAACAGTTCTGAAAGATGAATGCTTAAAACAGTAAAAAAAAGTAATGGAAAACATTCTTTAAGCCTCTTTGCTGTCATGAAGGTTTGCAATAGAAAAAAAAATCAAAATTTCTGGAAATAGTTTTTTCCAACCATTTGTTAAAGATTATTTTTAAAATAATGGGTTTTGATTAAATTTTAAAAAACAAGAAAAGCAAAAGTGACAGACTTTCTGTTTTGGGAGAACTGGAAAAATGTAATAAATTACTCTGCTAGAGAGCATGATGGAAGGGGACCATACGTAGTGAGAGATCAAAAAGGTTCTTGCCTCTTTGCAGAACAAACCCAGACTCATTCTGCCAGACAATTTCCCCTGTACAAGAGAACATCGAAAAGTAAATGCTTTTTTAATGTGTAGCTCTGTTTTCAATTATACAGGAAAAGTGCATTTCCAGAGCCCATTTATCTTGAATATGACATTGTCACCCTGTGCTGTTGGTTGCAGGGATGCAAAGAAAATGTTGATTAGAAACCAATGTAAAGTTTGTTTTCCTTGGTTTAGGAATTTTAGATAAACAAAGCGAAGTGCAGTGGGAGAAAAAAAACTTGTATGACTATGCTCTATGAAACTGAATAAGTAAAACTCAATTAACTTCTCACCTGGTTCTCAGTTAATCTGTGCAAAATCAAAATATTTTTGAGTACGATTGGAGTTTAGATTATGGATGAGTTGGAGCTGACCCAGAAATCCTAATAGAGCTATTTTGTCCCTGCTGGAATGGGCTCACAGCATCATAACTGCCCTTAAAAATGCACAGGAGAAAGGACATACAGACATTGTGTTTCCATTTCACTCAGGTTAATGGAAGTCTTAACAATGTGATGGTGGTGCTTACTCTACATAGAGGTGATCGATGTTCTCAAGAGTGTAATTATCTAGGCACTTAATGGTAGTCCAGTTTGTGAGAAAGTACTCCAAATATTTTAGCTAATAAAAAGTGCATCTTTGAGATGACAGTCCTGATGCATTTCACGTGGGCACAAGCGGACGTTATTTACACTCCGAGTTATTTTCAACAAATAATTGAAAAGAGTAGATAGAAGTATCTACTAAATGTGAGCTTCTTAGCTACAAATGAAGTGCCTCATTATGTTCCCCTAAGGACACTCTAAGAGGAGTTTTTACAAAACTGTCCTCCTCCAGGGAAGATATTTCTGACCAGAAGTAGCAGTGCTCTTGTAGTCCACCAGTCCAAGAACTATTGTGAAGAGGGAGCAGGGAAGAAAGAAGAATAGCAAGTTAAGAATATTATGGTTTAGAGAACAGGAGGGAGAGCAAGACATCCAGACTCTACCAGAGGGTGAAACACCTCTGTTCTAATTCTTCCTACCATGCTTAATTATTTATATAAAACAAAATACCCTTGTTAAGAGCACTTTTCTAGCTCAGAATATCCTACAATAAATTTGATTGCAGTCCTAATATGGGTGAAATCCTTCCCAGAACAGGACTGAATTTAATGGGAACCTCTCACATCCCACATTAATTCTCTATTAGTGAGACTGTGGGAAAAAAGGGAGATGATATTTAGTCATAGGATGTTTGTGAATCTTCTGTTTTCTTCTTCCCTCCTGTTTAAAACCATCTGGCCAATTAAGGTACTTTACTGACATTACAGTATTTTTCCAAGTGAACAAAGAAGAAGTTTCCCAGATTTGCCAGGATAGTGCTCCTAGGAGAGAAGATATTTCAGACACTGTTCTTTCCTTGGAAAAGTTGTTGCTTGAACCTGGTTTTCTCAGAAATTAGAGGAGCTAATAATTACTCTGAGTGGGCTGTTTTATTAAAAACAAACAAACAAACAACAACCCCCCAAAACTCTCTTGCATAGTTTCTTTAATGCTATATTACAAGTCACAAACTTTATGTGCTGGAATGATAACACATTTCGAAATCTCACAAGAAAATATTCTCCATCCAACCCAGCCCTTTTCTTTAACTTGGCCGCTATTATAAATGAAAACAGCCAAAGAAAGGCTGAACCAAGTTTACCAACCAGCTGGTGATCTGACTGGCGTAGAGTATCCTCATCCCTGCTGTCACTTAACTCCTTTGTCCAGGTTCCTGCCCACCTGGCTGTCACATGTAACACACTGGACATCAGCACTTACTGCAGAGCAGAAACACCAGGGAAAATAAGAGCCACCCAGACCAGTGTTTTAGGGAAATTCTGCAAAGTTTGACACTTAAACAGTTGCAGAAGAGTGATGACTGGTCCCCCTCCTTCCCAGCTTCCCATCTCCTTGTTGTCTCTACCTTCAGGTAACACCAGGCTCATCCTGGTACCACTGCTCAGTGGTTCAAGGCAACAATCCCTGCAGGAGCCAGAGGTGTGTACCTCTGTCTGGGTGACATGCTGGAGGTGTCCTGGGCTCATTAGACTCTGTGAAGGCAGTGGGGTGGAAGAACACTGATTTCCCTCAGTGGATAAGCAGTAGGGAGTACGGCCTTACTCTCTGTGGCTGTAGAATTGTGAGACAAATGATTGTGTCTCCTTGGCTGTGTCCCTGTGCAATGTTATTGATGCATTCAACACAGCCATGGGTTTACCATGGTACCAACACAGCAGGACAGCTGGACACAGCTCTTTTCCTTCCAGCCATGAGAACTGTCCAGCATGACACAGTTCATCTCACGTAACCAAACGAACCACGGAATCACAGAATCTCCTCAGCTGGGAGGGACACACAAGGACAATTGAAGTCCAGCTCCTGGTCCTGCACAGGACATCCCAAGAGTCACACTGTGTGCCTGGGAGCATTGTCCAAATACTTTAACTCTGTCAGGCTGGTGCTGTGACCACTTCCCTGGGGAGCCTGTTCCAGTGCCCAACCTCTGGGTGGAGGACCTTTCCCCAGTATTCAGCCTAAACCTCTCCTGACACAGCTTCAGGCCATTCCCTTGGGTCCTGTCACTGCTCACCACAGAGAAGAGATCAGTGCCTGCCCCTCCTCTTCCCCTCACAAGGAAGCTGCAGACAGCTATGAGGTCACCCCTCAGTCTCCTCTTCTCCAGGCTGAACAGACCAACTGACCTCAGCCACTCCTTGTATGGTTTCTCCTCTAGGTCTTTCCCCTAGAGGCTTCTTTGCAGCCCTCTTATAAATGCTTTCTAATAATTTCATCTCTTTCCTATATTGTGGCATGAAAGACATCAAAGCTCATCAGAGTTCTCACATCTGCAATGTGGTTGGAACCCCCAACCTATCATAGCAGCATCTGATTCTCACCTTTTTGACTCAAATAAATGCTCAGCCTAAACATAAAATCTATAAAGCTCAAAGAGATGTAGACACTGTTTATGCACAAACAGTGCAGAGAGAAAAGCACTGCTCTTTCATCTTGTCTTTTCTTTTATAATCCTAATCGGATTGTAATGCAGACTCAGCCCTTCTCTGTTGTTTATTTTTAATGTAAAGATTTGTAGCAACTCTGTACAGTTCAAAGTAGTACCTGAAATTGTAAATTTATTTTGTTTTCACGCTTCTTACAAGCCAAATTTGGGAAACAAACAAGGTCCTTAAAATTCTGGCCTATTATACTTTCTGTGCACATTTTAGTAAGGAATTTAACACGGAAATGATACCACAGAAGAAATAGCATTAACACCACACGCACTACAAAAAGTGCATTTCAAACTTACTCTGTCTGCAGGCTTTCCTAGCAGAAAATGCATTTCTCATGTTTTGCATCTGTATGGACCAGCTGAGGTACCCTGGACTGGCAACCATTCTACCTCCTTCTGGAAACAATACCAAAATTCACTGCTGATGGACAGCTGGCTTCCTTTTTACTTCTGTCCCTGAAAAGTCAATCCTGACCCTTGGCTGAGCACTCCAGAACTCCTCTGGCCCATAAAGTCCTCATGAAATCATGAACTCCAAGAAGGACTGCGAAAAAGGATTGGTAAATGGACAGATGTGCTCAGAAAACTTTGGGGAGATTTTTCTGAGTGAGAAAAAGCATCTCTGTGCTGTGCTGGGCAGCAAAAATCTGTAATTGTGATAGAAAGATTGAAATAAAATTCCATGCTGTGTAGAGGAACAATATTGTTGAGAGACTAAAGGAGAGGACAATTGGTATTATACAGAAGATAAGTAAATAAGAATACTAAAATCTCTCACATGCAGGAAATCTTTTGTTTTTTCTCACATCTGATGAACCACTGCTTTCCCATGGATGTATTTTTTTCTAACTGCATTTTTCCCCCCACTGTTCTTTGACTATATAAAGGTAAGAGTGAAGGTCAAGGCATTAATGCAACAGTATGTATGCAAAGGAGAGTCAGAAATCCTGAAAACATTGCAAAACTCGAAGTCTGATTGGATCAAAGCCAGTATGCCTACAACCTCCTCCTTTAATTTTATGCAAATAAATTCAGATCCATGCAAATTGATGAATTTTTAATATGTGCCCCTTTGCTCAGTAGTGTAACAGATGTGTAAAACATGGAGTACAGATATTTCTCACAAGCTACTACCAGAGTGTTGAAAGAATGGAAAATGATTTTTTCTTGTTAAAGAACAGTTCAATAATAAGAAACTTTAAGGTAACTGAAAAGTGTTCTCTCAGTGGAGACTTTTTCTTCTACTCATCTCCATATTTCTCCTTTTCCCCTTATGCCTTTGTTGTTTCAAATCCCTCTTTAATATATGTCTTTTCCACCACACTTTCTAGAGATTATCCACTATAAATTGAATATCTACCATGCACCCTATACTTTGACACCTTGTTGAACAGCCTCTTGCCATTCTACAGGAAATTTGTGTGCTTGTATTATATCACCTAATATAAACCAAGCCTCTCTCTTGGGGAACAGTATGTTTTTGACATGCAGTCAGCACTCAATAAATAACACATTTTTCCTTCCATCTTTTAAGGTTTGCCAGTAGCAATTTACAGACAAGTCCCTCAAGAAGCCTTAAAGTGCCATAACAAATAAAAGTCCCATTTAAACAATGCATTTGAACAATACCTTGCTTCACATGTCTTTAAGATAACAAACAATAGATTTCTGGAGGGTATGGATTGTAATCTGTATAGATATAAAACCAGGACAGTTTCAGCTTATCATTTCCTTGGCAAAGAAGGCTGTTTATTTTCACAAATCTTTGCAGGCACATTTCCATATTTCACAGGGGAGGAAAAGGACAGATCTACTATTGCAGAAGAGCTTTCAGCAGAGGAAATTAATCTTTTAAATGTGTTACTACTAGACCTGGATAAGCAATTTCTTTATTGAGAAAAGTATTTTCCTTATATTTTGTGCCTCAAACTCTCTTGGAAATTATGTGATTTCCCTTAATGTATTTATGTGTAATTGTCCAAAAGAATTGCCATCCAGTGGTATTCGTTATTTGTTGTATATGCCTTGGTCATTTTGCTTCAAGAAACTCACTGGAAAGCCGACACCTTTTAGCACTTAGAATGTCTTTTTTGGTTATGGGCATAGGAAAAGAAGAAAAAAAATCATGTGAGAGAGCCAAGGAAAGCATACTTTTTGATTTTTCCTTGTGAAAAGTGGGATGATGGCATTTTCTTTTTCCTTAAACCAGGTCATTTCAAGGAACGATTTTGGAGCACAGCTGCACAAACAAGTGAGTCAGCACAATGGAGGACAGCCTCAGGCAGAGGGAAGGATGAGTGGAAAGAGAGGACCAGCCTTCACTTCCAGTGGGGTGAAAAACAAAGATGAGGAGTGATATACTGGTGAAAGACATCACACCACACCGTATAATGTGGAACAACTGAATTCATTGAAGTTCCTGATCCTCCCTCCGGAATTCAATACCAAACACTAGCCTTGATTTCCTGGCCACTTGATTACAGAAGTTTGTCTGAGAAAGGAGAAGGTGAGAGCAGCTCTGTGTGGTACTTTCCTATATCTTATGTAAAAAATTAAAATTTTCAGACAGCTTCCAAGAATGCAGGTTAAATTTGTTTGTCTTCTGCTTACCATGATTCATGAAACAGAGTTGTTTTTTTCTTTTCTTTAGGGGAGTTAACTTCTCTGGTCTTCAGGGAATGCAGCTTTCTTGTTGCTCTTAGATACCTATAGATATCTATAGATATTCTAAAGAAAGGATATTAAGAGTGTGATAATGATGATGTGTGTAAAAATGTCCTGATATATTAATAATATGTTTTTCTTTTAAATGGGACAAAGACAACTTCTAGAATAGCAACAATATAAAATTAATCCTCAAATGCATTTTTCACCAAAGTGATTACTTTTTTCTTTCTAGTGTTACAGTTCAGAAAGCTTGATGGCAGTTGCTAATAACTAAGGAACAAAAAATTATTACCAATACATTTTGTTTACAATTGAGTATAGACTGAATCATTTCTTGAGGTGCATCTCTGAAGCCTGCAAAGTTCAAGGCACTGTTTCGTATGTCTTTCACACCACGTACCACACCCTATATCCTAAACAGTGTCTGCTGTGTACATGAACAGCAAATCCCAGTACTTTCTACACCACCTAAATCCTCCTGAGCTTCTCCCTATCCTGTTTTCTTCCAACTATTGTATATGCTAATGCTACCTAACCACTATGTTTTGTTGGCTTCAATACTTGTCTTATTTTTCTC
This sequence comes from Pachycephala philippinensis, assembly GCA_013397055.1. Classification (NCBI taxonomy): domain Eukaryota; kingdom Metazoa; phylum Chordata; class Aves; order Passeriformes; genus Pachycephala; species Pachycephala philippinensis. The sequence goes on from VWZT01002278.1 coordinate 750,859, forward strand.
TCAGAATAGACAACACATATTTTCCTAGAGATACAAATCAAGAAAAAAACTGGAGGTAAATATACTGGGAATTTTACCATGAAAAACAAAGATTTCTTTCTTCTGGCTAATGCGTTTCCCTGTTACTCAGAGCTGTTTGAGTATACAGAAGACACATCAGTTGTTATTCACATGAAGCAGCTCCTTGCTGTCAAGGGATTTCAGTCAATTATAAATGTCTTTCAGTCAATCAACAAAATGGGTGCATGGAAATGTTCAGATGATTACTGTGGATTAGCATCCCTAGTTCCTAAAGCTTATACAATGCATTCAAAGTAGCAAAACTAAAACCAAAACTGCTTTCTGTCTCCATGTTAGGTAACTGTCCTTTGCCATTAGGTTCCAGAAGTCTGTTTTAGGGAGAGTCATGAGATGGACAGATTTGGTGCAGATCTGAATTTATTGGAGGGTATGAATAGAGCAGAATATCCCCCCACTTCTCAAAAATAACATTGACAAAAACATTAAGGCATCAATATCAAGTGAAGCAGTCAAAACTATGTTATAGCCCCCTTGGAGCACACTCAGTATGATGGAAATCAGGAACGGATACCGGAACATGCCAAAGTCTTGTGGCAGGACGTGAAGAATTTGCATGCCTGCCAGGGAGAAGAGTACCAGGAAAAAGTGTAGGAAAGGGAAAATCTACTTTGTACAATTTCTTTATTTCAAAATGCGGTGCTGTGCTGAGAATTACAGCTATCATTTTATTTAATTACTGTGTGTATAAAACTCATCTTATTCACATATTCAACAAAGAATTGGACTGGAAAACCCCCAATAAGTTAAAGACAGCAATAACCAAAATAAAGGTAATCCCAAAGGTTGAGAAGCAACCAGACCTCCCTGAAAAAAGACAAAGATAAAAACAGAGCACTCCAGAGAAGCCTTGAATTACTTGATGACTAATTGAAAGGTTTTTCTCTGAGTCACATACATCCATTTGCAAAATAAGTATCAAGCTACCCAACAGCCACTGAAAGACATACACAGCAGAAAAAGGAATGGTCAGTTTGGAGGTCACCAACCAGATGCAGATTTGGGGTTTAAATGTCCTCAGGTCTCCCCTCTGTAGGTTCAGCAGCCAGGGGTCAGTTCCTGCCACCCTTACATCCTGCAAGTCAATTCAAAGAAACAGTAATCTAACCCAGCTTTGGTAGAAACCTGAGCAATTTAGACACCATGCTTGCCAGTGGGAAGAAATGGATGCTGTGTTCCTTTTTAGAGTACTGTTTGTATCATATCGTCGAAGATGATACGATTTGGAGTAGTTCAGCTAGAAGAAATTTAAACTCAACAGTACCCGCCATGGTACAGCTTATGCTGTACGACTGAAGAAGAGCTTTTTTTCTGGCAATTTAACTTGTTGAATCTGGTGTAAAAAGCAACTGCTTTTCACTTCTTGTTTTACAAGCTTACAAAAAATGAAGATTATGTTAAGGCCATCTATTTATTTCAGACAAAACTTAATGATGCAAGTAAAATTTAAATAACAAAATCTCTCCTAGGTACCAATACCAAAAGTAATAAATTAATTTTGTGCGCCTGGTCTCATAAAACTGTTGCATGTATGTGAAAAATTTTCACAGGAGATTATCTTGACAAAATAAATGATTCATCGATAACTTCTCTAAGAAAACCATGTTTGAGTATCCTATCAGTTTCCTAGTTCTTCCATTACAGATCAGGAAGATGGAGAATTTTGCATACACAATGACACATTTATCTTGCTACCAAATAGCAAGAGACAATAATTTTCACTAAATAGAAAACAGGGCTTTGTGATTCTCATAAAATCATAACAGTACTGTATTAAGTCTTGGAAATTCTTACTTAAGAACCTGGCTCTTCTTCTAAGCTGAAAGCAAGTTCAGAGGTAGATACAGACATCTACACCTGAGTTAATGATCTCCTGTCAGTGCAGACGAGAGGCACTTGTAGGGCACAGTTCATCCTTTTAATAATTTCCTTTTAGCTGGAAATGCTGTCCTTAACAAACTGTCCTTAGAATTACTGGTCTGTCTTTCTGTGGACAGCAGAGTGCTCATGGGATGCTAGCTTCAGTGCAAATGTCACCTGAAAAAGGTACCTAATTCTTGATGTTTTGTCGTGGTTTTTGTTTGTTTGCTTGTGTTTGGTTTAGTTTCATTTTGTTGGGTTTTTTCTCAGAGTTTTAAGTCTTAGTACATCATCTGTTATTCTGAAGGTATTTACCAATAGCAGTTAGGAACACAGGACCCAAGACTGAAGCCAGCATACACAGTGTGCTGCTAGTCAGCTAGAAATCTCTTTATCTGTTTCTTAACTTCATTTCAAGTTTCTGCATTGTCACTGGGGCTTTGGTCACATTGTTCTTCTCTCACGAAGAACAAGTGGAATAGCATCACCTTCTGGTGGCTGTGAGCATCTTGTAAGGAACTGCAGGTCATTTCATTAGTTCCTAGACTTGCTTTTGCCATCTTTTTCAGTCTTACGCATATCTCCATTTCCCTGAGTCCTGGATAGCTCCTTTTTATCTTTTCCTGTGAGATTTTCTGATGTTTCTTTCTTTTACTCTACACCATGACTGAAGGTCCAAATTTAATTCTGTCTCCAAGAATTGACATTTCGGATGTTCCTGTTCTGGGTTTGTCTGCAAATCTTCAGGGAAGCCTCTTCACCACATCAAGTCTTATAACCACACAGGAACGGAATCACCACCGCCAGCTGCATCTCTAGTCTTGTGACTCAACACCTCTCCTCTCCTCTCCTCTCCTCTCCTCT